>OX336416.1:69320607-69920607 GCA_946903255.1 Schistosoma spindalis | reverse complement strand
TACTGTGGTATGTTCATTAGATTAACATATGCTGCTCAAAACGTTGTTTGTATATCATTGTCATATAGTTACCTACCTGGACAGCACCATCGGTTAACAATGAAGATCGTACGAAAATATAAGGGCAAACATTCGGAAATCCAAGTCAGCATTCTACAGTTAAAGCACATATTAGTGAAAACAACTGTCAACAAACATTAAATTGTAGTGACCTACTTTTGTCAACAGAACACGATTGGTTCGATGAAAACAATTATTATTATAACCAATTGTACCAGTGACTGTTTTACTGTGCTCGTTTGTTTAACTGTGCTAATGACAGCCATTATACTTACTATCCCGTTGACTTCGAACTTGCACGAATCTGGTTACGCTCAGTAACCACACTTGTACTCCTTTGGCACGATCTCGGTATTCTTTCGATACCACGAGATTGCCAACAAATATATACGACTACTACAATCATCTGCCTTCTGATATTTTGGCCTACCGGAATTTTATTGGTCTATTGGCAAGTAGTCTGGTAGCGGTGTTCATAGTTCAGCTCAACTCGACACCACGCTACATTTGGTGAGCCAACTATTGGAACACGCCTCAACCTCGGTCAAATCTTTCAAAGAAGGCAATTCGGTGAGTCTATTGTTTTATCTATCCACGTCTGTCATATATTTTCATATTAATTTTTAAAATATATATTTGACATGACGGATAACGATAAGAATAGTATTAATATAATAGACTCCGATGTACGCGTACCGAATCCTCGGAACTTTTTATTCGCATGACGATAAATTCCACGCCTTATTCGAGAAATTCCCCAGATTAACTAAACCACTCGAGAAGATTTCATCGGTGACCAATCGTGTGGTACACCACATAGTCATCCGCGGACCACCAGTCACGGCAAGACCACGCCGACTGGCATCGGACAAATTAGCTTTCGCTAAACGTGAGTTTGACAATTTACTATCTGCTGGTATTATTCGTCCTTCTCACAGTCCTTGGGCCTCTCCTTTACACATGGTGCGCAAAAAGGATGGGGTTAGTTGGAGACCTTGCGGCGACTACCGAGCATTAAACGTAGTTACGCGCTTTGATAGTTACCCCATCCCCCACATACACGACATCACGGCATCGCTCAAGGGCACGACTATCTTTTCTAAAATCGATCTGGTACGAGCATATCACCAGATCCCAGTCGCTCTTGAAGACATCGAGAAAACTGCTATCACGACTCCTTTCGGTCTGTTTGAGTTCCTACGAATGCCATTTGGATTACGAAATGCTGCTCAAACTTTTCAAAGGTTTATCGATAGCATAGTACGAGACTTGGATTTTGTTCACGTCTATATTGATGACCTGCTGATCGCATCATCAAACGTAGATGAACATTATCAACACCTTACGCTATTATTCCAACGTCTTTCGGATAATGGAATAGTAGTCAACCCAGAGAAATGTGAATTGGGTAAATCAGAAATAATATTTCTGGGTCACATCATCAGACAAGAGGGTATTCTGCCTTGCGAGGACAAAATTCGAGCAATCAAGGAGTACAACGTGCCGTCCTCAATCAAGGAACTGAAGGCTTTTCTCGATTTGGTTAACTTCTACCGACGTTTTATCCCTCACGCGGCAGAACGGTTACGACCATTAACCGATTTACTACGCGGTAATCCACGCAAATTAGAATTGAACGATACCGCACGTACTGCATTCTCAGAGATCAAAACGGCTCTCGCTGAAGTTACACTTCTCGCTCATCCTGACCCATCAGCCACGCTTAGTATAGCGGTTGATGCATCAGATTTCGCTATAGGAGCCGTTATGCAACAGAATATCTCCGGTAGTTGGTAACCGCTTGAATTTTTCTCACGACGCCTTACTCCCTCGGAGACGAGATATAGCGCTTTTGCTCACGAACTGCTAGCATTCTACTGTGCCATCAAACATTTCCGGCACGCAGTAGAAGGACGTCAATTCATTTTATTCACCGATCATAAGCCCTCAACGTATGCCCTGCATACCAAGTCTGACTGCTACTCACCACGAGAGTGCAGACATTTGGACTATATCTCCCAGTTCACGACAGACCTTCGTCACATTAAAGGCGAGTCGAACTATGTTGCCGATGCTCTTTCACGTATCCAGACGAATGCAGTTACTTTACCGGTGCTCGATCTTCCTGCTATGGCCGCTGCACAAGCAAACGATCCTGTCTGTACAGAAGCACCACAATCTTCGTCCCTTCAGTGTCAGGAAGTACCCCTAGCTACTAGCTCAGGTACTATCCTATGTGATATTTCTACCGGTCTACCTCGACCCATCGTACCCTCTACCTATCGCCGTCTCGTCTTCGATGCCCTTCATGGATTGTCTCATCCAGGTATCGCAGCCACATTACGTCTCATCGCTGCACGATACGTCTGGCCGTCCATGAATAAAGATGTTCGTATGTGGGTAAAGCAATGCTTACAGTGTCAACGATCAAAAGTGCACAGGCACGTTGCTGCCCCCATTAGCACGTTCGCCACGCCTGATGCTCGCTTTGATCACGTTCATATAGACATTGTAGGACCATTGCCACCATCGCATGGGTATGATCACATACTCACGTGCATTGACCGTTTTACAAGATGGCCCGAAGCTATTCCCATCACGTCTATCACGGCGGAGACAGTTGCTCACTGCTTCGTAGAACGATGGATAGCATTGTACGGTTGTCCCTCAACTGTCACGGCTGACCGAGGACAACAATTTGAGTCCGCATTATTCTCCTCACTGACCCGGCTGCTTGGTACGGAACGCATACGCACTACCGCCTACCATCCAGCATCGAATGGTTTAGTCGAACGGTTTCATCGCCAACTTAAAAGTGCTCTCCGAGCACACGAAAACGACAATTGGTACGAAACCTTACCGCTCGTTCTATCAGGTATCAGAACGAGTTTGAAGGCAGATATTCAATGTTCCGCCGCTGAACTTGTATACGGCACGACATTGCGTCTGCCTGGGGAATTCTTCACACCACGGAGCAGTAATGATTTCGGTAAATCAGACTACGTCCATCGACTGTCTGCATTTATGCGAACGCTGTCTCCGGTGTCAACTCGAATACAACATCGACAGGTCGCTCTCCCTCGAGAGTTATCTACCTGTTCACATGTTTTCATACGAGTAGATTCGGTACGCAAACCTTTGCAACAGCCTTACGAAGGCCCTTTTCACGTGATCTCTCGTCACGAAAAGACCTTCAAGGTTGATCGACACGGCCGCGTCGAGATCGTCAGCATTGATCGTCTCAAACCAGCACACGTCGATGACAGTGCCCAACCCGATAACTTGAGACTCAATGCTAGACCTATCAAACCTACTAGCGGGATCTCTACATCTACCTCGGATCCCACGCTAGATACATCAGAGACCTCGTTCTCACGTCCCGGTCAACAGCACGCGTCATCTGCACCATCTACGGACGAGACTTCCGTCTCACGTCCAGATCGGCAGACCACGCCGCCCTTGACCTCGGATGAGATCGCAGGCTCACGAAGTACGAACGAGACTACCGTCTCACGTTCCGGTCGCCGAGTACGATTACCCGTACGCTTTCGCGACTAACCGCACAGTCAATAACATACGGTGTAGGATTATTCCTATACTACACGCATGCTACACTTTTCTTTTTTTGATTTTTTTTGTATCCTGAGCCCACGCCTCCGACCATCGCCCGTTTGATAACGTCGACTTCAGTCAATTTTGGCAAAAGCTGGTTTGGCCACCCACGCTCTAGTCAACGCACTCAGTCGATTATCTGGTCTCGAATTCGCCTGGCATATGCTTGGTAGTTATGGTCGCGTCCGGTTTCTTGGCTCAACGTGGTTTCGTCCTACGTCTGCAGCGTTTTCTGGTCCGCATCCATACGAACGCAATCATCAGATTCTGGATACAAACCACTCTGGTGTGGTATGCTAATTCGACCAACAAATACAGCACACTTCTGGTACCGTTCTGCGCAAAAGACCTTCGTTGGCAACTCGAGGATCAATGATCACTTCCTGTTCCGCCAATTTCCTCCGTCCTACAACCGCAATTCTGCCGATCAGTCCCACGAATCAAACCGCTAACTATCGAAAGTGTAAACCCTTTCTAGCGGGGGGCTCCTGTAGTGACCTACTTTTGTCAACAGAACACGATTGGTTCGATGAAAACAATTATTATTATAACCAATTGTACCAGTGACTGTTTTACTGTGCTCGTTTGTTTAACTGTGCTAATGACAGCCATTATACTTACTATCCCGTTGACTTCGAACTTGCACGAATCTGGTTACGCTCAGTAACCACACTTGTACTCCTTTGGCACGATCTCGGTATTCTTTCGATACCACGAGATTGCCAACAAATATATACGACTACTACAATCATCTGCCTTCTGATATTTTGGCCTACCGGAATTTTATTGGTCTATTGGCAAGTAGTCTGGTAGCGGTGTTCATAGATCAGCTCAACTCGACACCACGCTACAAAATTTCAAATCTTCAATGCGAACGTCAAGACAGTTCTACTGTGTGGCAGTGAAACTTGTAGAACCACTATAACAATGATCAAAATGGTACGAGTATTTGTAAATAACTGTCTACTCAAGCTACTCATCGTCCGTTGACAGAATACCATCAGCAACAGCCTACTGTAAGAGAAAAAAACTATCTCCAAGTTGACGAGGAACTTAGGAAAAGACGCTAGAAGTGTGTAGTGGTCATGTATCCACACCAGACCACGGGTGAGTACACCATGCTTTACTTCTACAAACGCTAGCCAGATTAGATTAGTCACTTCACAATATATCGATATTCTATCATATATATCTTCGAACCTCTTTGCTTCTAATTTTACTGAGTTGGCACTCTGCGATTACGAAAGTGCTAACTTGGAATCTTAAGGACAAGCGAACAAGAGTAAGGCTGAAGAACTGGCCACTACAGGAATTGGAAACAGACATGGAAGACATAAACAGTAATTGGGACGGATGTCCCACAAAGAGAAAGCTTTCCAGAACCATTTGAACAATTTGAATTCACTTTTTTATTTTTAAGACTGTGCGTCTTGTACTCCTGGTGCTAGAATACCTTATTCATAGTATTACGAGTTGCATCAACTTATTGCAAATGTTTTCAGATATTAGAACGTGCGGGAAATCTGATAGTGTTGGTTTCAGGAGCTCAATTTAAGGTCTCAAGGTCGAGTATTTCGAACATGGATGAGTGTGGAATTAGAAGACTTGTAGATGACTTAGTGACGTGCACAAAACGGGAAAAAAAAGTGTGAATCGAAATAACACCTTATTTAGCCTCAAGAATAATGTTTTCAGACTTTTGAATATTTTACAAGTCTCAACTAATCGGCGAATCATTAGCTCCTGTTCCGATAAGAAGTTTCAAAACAGTAGCCTTCGAATCGTTTCGTGGAATTTCATCATCGAGGTGTGTAGATCAGTGTTTTTCTATGGATTTTATAGAGCATAGTACAAGTTATGATAACTGAACTTCCGTCTCACAGTGGTCGCGGAAATATGAGTGAATCACGTTTAAATATGGAACTGACTCCGTACTTAAAGATTTTGCAAATTATTGCTTTGCATGGATCCAAAGGTTAGAGAGTATATATCCAAGCTAATATTTCCAGGAAATTACCCAATCAATTTAAATGATTTTGTGCTCTTCTTTCTTCAGATTGTTAAGGATAAAAGTGTTGCTTTCCTTCACCAAGGACTTTTTAATACTTTGTGTGTATTTTTGTTGGAAGCCCGTTTAAATACAATTATTTTGGACACGAAATATCGAAATGGTAGGTTCCTTAGGTTGAAATAATTGTTAAAGATCTGATATTTTGGTGTTGTGATCAACTGAATTGTTCAACGTCTCTCCTGCCAGCTCGTTTATTGTGCTTTTTGGTTCGACACTACTCTGAAAGTCCGCTGCCATTTTATCACATCTCAGGCACATTAATCAAGTTTATCAAAAAGTATTTTACAGTGTTTTGTCAGTGTAGTTTTATATTTGGGTTTTTTCAGCGTATCTTGTTTTGGTTAACATGTCTACACCACCCCACATTACATTTTTTGCCTCACTGTGTATCTGCGTATAAATTTCAATAGTTTCTTCCCATATTCGGCACATAAATCTTCTGAAACTTAAGACAGTCGGGTGGTATAACTTTATTCAGTAGGTGTGAATTATATACAAATACTCGAACTTCACATTTGTTATCGGTTTTCACCATTCTTTATTACTGGGTGAAAATACGTAGTTAAGAAGTAAGTTTGACCATCCAGTTTAAAATGTGTGTCAATAACACTGCAATGTGTGTTAATAATATTTACAATTTCAATTCTGATCAGCATGAGGGCTATTACACAAAAAACTTAACAGCCTTAAAAATCTTAATAGTATCATCTTCACAAACTAGAAATATGACTTTATCTTCAAAGATCGAAGCTGTTTTCTAAGTAGAAATGGTGAGCTGGATAATGTCTGAGTCTAGCTGTAGATATTTTAAATAAATGGCTCCCGTATTATTTGTGTTCAAAGGTTGACTATTCGTGTTTAAGATGAAGCGAAAGTGTCTGTTACTGTTTTCGAGGGAAGTTCAAATCTCTCCATCAAGCAAGATTTCTACTTTATTACCGGATCTATTACTTGTCCAAGTAATCGAAATGTTCTTAGTTTTCAGTCAGTCACAGCGTAGAACCTGAAGCTTATGTATAATAGCTCAAGTCGCTATACCTCGTTGGTATAAAGAGGCAAAATCGTAAGGCCAAATCCAAGAATATTAGAGGTCGTAACAGTGCCAGTGGTTATCGGACAGATTAAACATCGGAGATATAATTCGAGAAAATATAAATTAGTTAAATAAGAACGAAAATGTTATGAGGAATTCGGAATCTCAGTATTTGGGGGAAAATAAAAAACCGATGCATCTGCACCATTGCATACGATTTCGAGCCGTCATTAATTATCTCGAATCATTGGTTACAATAGTTACGTGTACCCCAACCAGGTAGCCTTTACCTATTAACATGGGTCAGTTCAGTTGTCAATGACTTCATGGATTGATGTTAGCTTTCTTCCAGCCAATTCATGCACCATAAAACATCGCTTGTTGAGGTAGATTATGGATTTGCATGCGTAGTACATAATCCAACCATTGTAGTTGATGAATGTTTACCACCTCCTGGCCCCATTCTTAATCCATGCATTACTTTCTCCATTGACGGAAAATACGAGTAATGCTTTGTAAATACCTGTAATCGAATACCAGTATCGTAGTTCTTAGTTGTAACTATGACGATACCATTTAAGTGTACAGCTGCTTCATGTACGCTAATTAATATTTCATACAATACGTTAGATATTATCATGTGTAACATATCCCTCTATGTATGCTGATAGTGATCTATTCTGACTCGTTCACAATTTTTTCAAGGGAATAAGCATAAGCAAAGCCTTTTAAAAAAAGAAGATATCATCATTATTCTTCTTACTCGTTACAGTCAATACCATTCATTTAGTCAATGGGTTTAATCACACCTGATTGCTGAGTGGTCTTATTGAAAACAGCGTATGGTACAGGTTGCCTTGGTGAAAGTTGAGGTTGTATTTGTCATGTGTTAAATTGGTAGTGACAATCGATTATCTATTCGTTTCATCACAGTGACTGATTTTTTGTCAACAGTTTTTTTGCAATATTTTCAGTTGAAAGCCTTTAAGTCATATGTTGAGGACTAGATTTACCTAAGAGGTATCTACATTACGTAATAGTCAGCTAATTTAGTTTATCCAACTCAACAGAAGCTGAAAAATATTTCAAAATAGTCCCCGCATATCAACAAATCACTTTTCATCACAATTCGCTTTGAAGCTCTTACTATCTGTTTTGATCCTACTTCATCGTAGCTGTGATTCACTGGTCGGTCAATCCAAAAACATATTCGTTACCAACCTTGGTTGGGTGTGTCATTTACTTCGCTGGTTGCTCAGTAATGTGTACACCAACATATCTGATTGGCAAGAAGCAGTTTTGATTATAAACCAAACGATTCCCAGTTTTATAAACTTGGTATTCAACGAAAATCAAACCAGCTGTACATTTTCCATCAGTCTTGGAATTTCCGACAAAACCAAAGAAATGGATCCTTCTCAACGTTATAGCGTAAGTGGCCAGAGGAATTAATCTGCTTGTCTTGCTTATTCTAAGATAGCTATTCCTACAGTAAGGTTTTATTATTTGTTAAACATCTGGTCATTTTCTACTCATACACTATCAACCAAATAAGGTTGTGACAGAACGAATATTGTACATTCTGCCAAGACATGTTCTACGTTTAGGTGACTAGCGTACAAGTACAAAGTTATTCGGAATCATGTCTCGATTATTTAGATAGATCACTTCCATGGAAATGTACGTTGTTTATTTATTATTTGTAGGTTTTACAGTTTCATTCCGAAGCATGGACAAAAGAATCGACATGGGATTCACTTTCTCTAGCTTCATCTTTTACAACAATTTTGAATTCGACACAACACCGTAAATCTCTTGATATTACTGGAGGGAATACACTAAACTTTATCGAACGAACCAACGTTTGTCATCGAGCACCAGCATATTTGACATGTTCCTCCCAGTTTTTCCTGATAGAACAACTCCCAAAACTTTGCATGGATACTCGATCATCAAATATCATGCGTGAAAGCACTGATTTAAGCACTCAACAAGAACTATTTTGTCTTTGGCGCTGGATGTTCGTGTTTTGTTATTATAAACGCTCTCTTGGACAGGTAACGACGTGTCAAGAAAACCACACAGGGTCTTCTGTTCTATACAAGTATTTACTTCAAGAATTCAATTCAATCACTTCTCGTCTAAGTTTTCAAAATGAAGACACTTGTTGGAAAACCGTCAGTGGTCTTACGAACTTCTTTAGTCTATTTGCAGCAGTATTAGTTATGGAATATGACAAAAATTCGTCAAATCATAAGAAGGTTTGTTTTCAAATATAGTTCAGTTTCCGTGTTAAACGTATGCCGTCTGAGATGGTTTTATATGTTCGTATAATTGCTCACTTTGAACATAATCATGTAAGCATAAGTTTCGGTTTCTACATTAAAGGCTTCTTGCGTCAGTTACCTTCCTGGTCAGCGTACTTTACAAACAAGTCATACCCTTTTCTAGTGGCGGTAATGTGTTGTAACTAATAAAATATTTGGCTACTTCAAGTGTATTTTCTTAGTGGCTAATAATTATGGAACAAGCTTCTTTTAGCATCATATACGTGTTGTTGTTTGTTAGTTAAAAAAAGCTATCGAGTAGCCCATTTTCTTGTGAAAGTTGTATTATGGTTTTTTGGTATGATAATTTAGGGACTTCACTATTTGTAAACAGTGTGGCTAAGTGTATGCAACTATGTACCCAGATTTGTCTTTAAGTTGTAGTTACTAACAATTTTTAGCATATTAACGAGTTATTGATTGATTGCTTCTTCACGAAATAGGTAACAGCTACTTCCATCGCAATGCTGTTTCATTACATCCTTCGTTCCTGAGCTTTTTAGAGTAGTTATAGGTTCTAAATACTAAAGGCCTTAGAAATTAGAACTTTCAACATGTTAACATGACAAAATATGTTTCAAATTAATGTTTTACCGAATTCATCAAGGAACAGCTTGTTTTTATTATATCTTCATGGATTCATCAGTTGTGCTTACGCAGTTTTAACCATTTCTTGCGATATATCCCTTGAAAAATCAAAAACGTAAAGCTGAAACATAAACGAAGTAGTATATTTGTGGTTAGTTTGTACTAAGATAGCATGTTGACTGAAAAGCAGGAAAATAATCTAATACTCCGAGTCACACACTATTTACTTGTCTTACCTCAGCCACATATTTACTTAACATATTAAACATTCCGTTAGTTTTAAGTTTTCTAAGAACATGGATATATTATTGTAACTTAGGCCACTGGTTAATATCATCGCGATTTTTACGAAGATTGTACGACGCTATTTAAAAGAGATGTTGACAATTTTTCAGAAATTTGTATGATGTATAAATGTAAGTAGTTTTATGTACCAAATTCCATTAAACATCTAACCGTATCGTTCTGCGTTCGTAAACTCGACTCTCCAAAAGGAAATATTCATGTACATAGTTTTAGCTTTGTTGTTTTTAATATTTTTTAATCAATCTAAACCGTTCAACACATCTTACGTCTATCCGTAACTAAAAAATTACATTCTAAAGGTCTTTCAAGTACTTCTTAAAGAATAAGGGATTTTGTTGATATTGATAGTACACTAATACTTTATATATTAAACTTCGTTAGAGGGAAATTGCCAATAGACTCTTTGGAGAACAAATCGAACATGATACTCCGGAAAATCAGAGAGAACGAAAAAGGGCTCGCTTTGAAGTCGGTAATTCAGATTCTGGGACATTTGTGTCCAGTGGTCTCCTATGGGATAACCTTGTCAACCTTACCAATAACGGTACGAAATTCGGTTGCTTATGGTAAGTATTGTCCACTGATTGTGTACGTTATATATATGTTAAGATGAAGACGTACTTGAATGATTAGGCGATTTCATAAGGTCTTATATAGCCAGCCGCAACCATCCATGGAAAAAGAATTTTCAGAATACTGTGTCATGAAAAAGAACGTAGTTATTGTGGTTTTATTAGAATCTCACAAGTGACCGTATCTTTTCCTTGAAGACAAAGAACTAGTTACTTTTTGCTTAATCTAATTATGATTTCGAATTTTTCGCACACGCATTTAATGACGTTTGACAGTAATATTTATCAACATTTAAAGAATGTAATAGTTTAATAAATTTTCAGTTTGAATACAAGTAGACTACACCTTAAGTCGTAGTTCTTATCAAATGTTGTAGAATAATCATCTTATTTAACTCTATATCAAAATCCCATAAATATTTTCTAAAACGAACATGGTTTTGAGGATGTCTCATATATATATCATTGCTTACACTCATTTGCATGGATGACTGAATTCTTCGGGACTTATATTCCTAGCTAATTTATTCCTCTTAGTTAGATGTATTTTTTGTTTATATGAAGGACATTTAACTTGAAATAACAACATATACTTTCTTGACCTTTAAGTTTTGTCATAAATGATTGGTTTACTCAGTTAACTATTCAACTAATTAAAGCAGATAGCCTCATCAATTTCATCATTTACCATCGTAATTTGGAAAGCATCTAAGTCTGTATCTTGTATATGTTTTGTCAATTTTCTTTCATGTAATTGATATTTAATTGCTTTCGTGTTGTCCAAGTCTCAACATGTCTCAATATCCAAGACCGTTGATTTTACTGAAAAGTCCTATTTATAATCCACCACGTTTTGAGATACATTCTTCGGTGTTAATTGTTTCTTACATTTGAATAATATCAAGAGTATATGAAGCACTTTAGCTAACTAACGAGTAACGGCTTAAACCTCCATTTAATTCACTTCCGTTTTGTGTGTCCGATGTTTATTGTAGTCTATTGCGCTTTCATAATCATAAACGACTGAAATATGATAAATTCAGTTTGTATAGATTTCGATGCATCTTACTTTATCGAATTTATCATCTAATCTCATTTTTCGTGCTCTTGTTGATTATTTTATGGAATTCATGTGAAATTTGGGAAATATTCTTTCGTACAACATAAGATTCACTAATTTTTCTACATCCAATTTTGTAACAACAATATATTTTCCTTAGGTAATATCTATATCCCACATTTTTTATTTTAGGTGGCTTATTATTGATTGGATTATCCGATTTATGTGGCAAAATGCTTTGATCATACGTTCTGAAGGCAAAAGATATGATTTATATACTGATATTGAGGCTCTCCTTAAGATCATCTCAACTTCGGTAAAGGTTAACCGAATGTAAGTCTTTCAAAAATCATTTTTATCAGTGTTTAATTATCCTCGTTATTTGAAGACTCACTATGTAATTTACCTCATTTACCAAGAACAGGTTTTTGTTCTCACTTTTAGCAAAGCTGTTTGTCTGAGGAGACTAATGATACTGCACAACCTATGAAATCGAGGTGTATGGAGTGAAATTTTAGCCTGCTACTTACTAATTAGATGCCAACTGACTTAATCACTATGTCCGTACACCATATTGCTTGATAATAGCATCTTTTTTATTCTGGTTAGCTTGGTTTTGTTTTCAAGCAGTCTTATATCTTAATTAGGCAACTTTTCAACCTGTGGATTAATAAGACTGATGTAAGACTTCGTATTCATGTTAACGAAGACCACGTAGATCTGGTACTTTTCATCGTAATCGGACATAAATATGAGTTTAAGAACCATACAACTAGTTAATGGTATTTGTAAGCTTTTTTGTTTTATTTAGTAGATATTTTGCTGACATTTAATAGATTATAATTTAGTAACATTTCTCATGTCTTACATATATAATAATGTGAGCTTTAAGTTGAATGGATTTTCATTTTATTCTCTCAAAGCTTATATACTTTCAGTGACTGTTCAATCGCAAGTTCATTTCCTGTACGTACTTCAGCTATAATACTATGTAATTGTGAATGGTGTCAAACATCAGAAATTCATACCACAGAAAATCCACTGTACCTGTTACTTATAAATAATAATTACAAATTGCTTTCCAAGGGCATGTTAAATGGTACTTTGAGTAAATTTTATTCAGTGTTCTTATTAACTAGACTGACAGTTACTGTTTGCTTCAGTTTGAAATTATTCTGTAAGTATAAAAAACATGAAATATAAAAAGTATAGAGAATGCTAATCTTACTTATTTATATTGTTCAAATATTATGTTAAATCGCAAGGGTCTTTGATTTGTAAATGAGACTTTTTCACAGTTTTCTATGTATCCATCTAAATTGTTATAAAGATTTTTTAATATATTTATTATTCCAGTAGTAACAAGCATTTTTTGAAGATTGTGTTTATTTTTGTATTGTTCAGAGCATTAGCAAACGAATGTTTGGTTACCGTGTTACATACACTTGTCGTTTTATTGAATTACGAATTATACCAAGGCTCAGTTTCTCATGTGCCATTAGATAGTGTGTTATCAGCTTATAATGAAATATGGGAGTTTGCTGTTAGGTAAGTCCTTGTGAGATTAATATATATGGTATTACTCACGTAATTTGCGGAGAATAGTTCGGAAATATCTACTTCAATGAATTGGCACCCTAATAAATTTAACGAAATAAGAACGACAGTATTGGCTGAACACTATAAATTGATTGTCATTCATGCTTCTTCTTTAGTTAATTAGTCAGGTTGATTAAAAATATTAGCTTGAAATTTTCAAGAAATGCCTTACCATCAGAAATCCGTTAAATTATTTTGAAATAAAGATTGTAGTAAGTATTTCAAAGTAAAGTCTTTAAAGGGTATTTTTTATCAATAATTATACAGATAGTTCTATAATATTGTCGTGTAGTATGGCAAGAGATTTCTAAAGACTAAGAAGATAAGACAGAAAATTGAGTTGAAAGTATTGATTTTTTTAAAGACGAAAATTGTGCTCTTAACATTGTTTTTTCTTGTTACGGAAGGAGTCGAAAGTTAACCACAGATTATGTTTTAGCTTCCTGATTGCTACGGTCTCTTCAGTTCGTAATAATGTAGAGTCATGCTGTTTATTGATTATTTTGAATGAGCATACTGTGTTCATATGGTGTTCCGAGTCCAACAATAACATGCAGTCGAACTATGATGACTGATTTCATTTTATAGATGGAAGTTCTTAGGAGTATCCTAGCTAGAACACCTAGATCCCCGTTTTTGAAACTTCATATTTTAAACTGAATTAACATTAGATTTGTATGTAGCGGAATAGAATTTACGAAATATTATGAATTAATCGTATCTTCCTAATATTGTCGCTCTTGCTTTGCTGAAACATTTATAATCTCTGGAACTTAGCATTCTGGATAGCATTTTTCATCAACCGCTATTCATTTTAATTACTCAATTTCATCCGACTAACGTAATAAGAATGTTTAAATATATTAACTTTTTTTGTATCTGTATGTATGTCAGGCGATACTACTGGACTGATTAAATATGGTTAAAAAATCTGAGCAAATCACCCAATGTTCGGAAGTTGATTATTCAATTCATATTTTCTTATTGCACTAATATTGCAGTGCGAGAATTTTTTATAAGATATCTGTATTAAAACAGTTTACTTATCTGAATTTTTTGGAAACCTTTTTACTCGAAAAAATTGATGATGGTAAAAATTAATTTTGAACGAACTATTGACAAAATTTAAAGTATATGGTTACTAAGTGTTCTTTACATACATTCTTAATTTTCATTATTCTATTTTTTACTAACTATACAATGATTAGTTCTAATTGTTTTATATTTTTTATAGTTTATTTGAACAATGTTCTTTACAACGAAATCGTTTACAAGGTCATAAACGTGAAGGTTCTTTGTCGGGTTATCGGTTTCTAAATCACGATCGATTAGTATGTAATCTTCTGTCAGCTTTATTCTGTCTTCACAATTCTACCAGAAACAATCATTTTCAGTGTGTAAATGTATCTAACATTTGTTCGCGCATATTTACGTCGCTGATGAGATGTTTAGATTTAGACACTAGTCATTTGAACAATTCACTATGGCGTGTTCGACTGATTGTTTTAATTAGTACTTGCTTAAAATTACCGCGAAACTTAATTCCTTGTGATATTTTTTTAAGTGTTTCTACTATCCCTAATGTTCTATTATTTAATCCGGGTATTCTTTTTCTACTATACAATTATACAAAAATTTGGAACACTGATGACAATTTTGCTGAAAAGAACATAACAATCGTGCAGGTACCAGCAGAAATGAGTATTTTACTAACTGGTATTCTATGGGCATATAAAAGCTATTTAATAAATGAATTTACTCCTACTATTCATTCTTCTAACCCATGGTTTCATTTAGGAAGTAATCTGAATCAACCATTATTTAGTAATCAAGATCATATTGAAGCTATTGACTTTATCAGAAAAAATATATCAGCTTACACTCCTCTGAATGCAAATTTATCAGTCACAAATGAAAATATATTTACTTTAGTTGTATTCTTAGCTACAGAGTTATCATTAATTCGATACAAATTTTGTTTACTCAAAAAGAAATGTAAATATCTGGATGAGTTACCATCATGTTATACAGTTATGTTAGAGCGAGTTTTGAAACAAATACTAGACAATTTAATATCCAGTAAGTATCAATGGTGTGATTCAGTAAAAAATGATATAACTAACTTTTCTGTTCAATTTAATGCAGATGATTTTAATCAAAAATTTAAAAAGTTGACAATGTTTGTTAAATCTTTAGAAATTCTATTGGAATTATTAGCGTTTAGCATAGACGATATATCATGGATCTCATCATCACGATTAAATCAATTAATACTTTTGTCTACCAGTTATTTCAGTTTTTCAACATCTGAACAATTAATTTCTGAAAATACATTTCAACCATTAGCTGTTTCTAGTCAAGTGAAGAAAACTAATTTCGGTGATGAAGATTTCGAGGATACTGTTTCTTCTGTTACCGTTGAAATAACAAATAATCAAGATAATTCAGAAGAAATTAACTCACGTAACCATTTGTATCAATCAGTAAAATTTAAAATTTTCAATTTATTATTTTTATTTAGTCTTCGAAGTAAAAATATAAGCTTACTGAAACAAATTTATCAGTCATTGCATGAATCAATGTCTAAAATTGTTTTAAATGATCATGATTCTATTAAATGGTTATTTAAACTTACTAGAAATATTTCTCAATCTATGTATAAAACATTTTCTGATAAAAATTATGATTATAATTTAAACAATGATTTTGCTGAAATGATTACTTACTTTATTAGTTCTATAGTAGATACTATTCGTGAAATTCTGAAATCTCTTCTAGCACGTTGTAGTCAATATTTGTGTATTAATTTAATTGTTAAATTAATTCGTTCACTTTGTATGCTATCAAATAGTATGGTATATATATATGTACTCCAAAATCAATCAAATCTAAATCTTGAAGAAATGGGTCATTGGAAATTGATCGGTCAACATATCGATCAACTAATTCGAACTGTTTGGTCTGTTGGTTCTAAATTTTCTGGGAAATCTTTAGAAGGTTTCGAAGTCGCTACTGTAGATTGTCTTAACTTCTGGATAAATGTAAGTTGAATAGACAAACATATTAATGTAGCTCATACATTACGTCATAATCTACGAATCATCTTTATTTTGTTTTCTTTAATATAGAGTTCTAACCTTTAGAATTATGTAACTGCAGTTTCTACATATCGAACTATCAAACAATACCCTATTGGGTAGTAAAGTATCTACCACTCATATTCAAAGCCAACAGGTTTAAAATCAAAGAAATCGAAATAATAATGGTTTTGCCGGTATTGAAAATATAGTCCAAAGAGGATTGGTGATATTAAACTATAAAATAATAATAAAAGTCAAGATATAGAGGAAGATGAATTTAAAAAAGCAAATTATCATCATTGCAACTAATTTTGAGTTATGTCAAATAAGGTCTCCAATTATGCATTAAAATTATCTGTCAAACCACAACGAAAACATCTGTACCTCTGAAAATGTCTCAGATGCACAGTTAATAATTTCATTGACTAGTGCCGCACCTTGGCTTTATGACTCTTAGTATTAGAACATAAAATCCTATATTATTTTGAAATTAGTCTCACACTTCAATTAAAAAATCCCGAAAAAGTTTTACTGATTAATCAATTAAAAAATAGGACTACATCATAAACTGAAATCAGTTGTATTTTCATAAACGTTGGACCATGTAATTCACAGCTAAATGCGTATCACAATTTGTTTTTGCTTCCTCGTTATTTGGTCAAATAGTAATCTATTTACTAAGATGAGTTACAGATTTTATTAAGAACATGACATTGTTGTAAAAAGTACATAAACTTATGATGTGTGAGTCCATTTTATAAACGGTCCACTTCTAAATCATGTACTGTCTATCATAATAGATAGCCACAGTTGGACAGCGAGAAATGAAGTTGGCACTGCTTATCGATGTGATTTCTGATTAGGTCACTCGATCAAAACAAGTTTGAACTTTCACTTGGTTAGGAAAATTGTATACACTTGAAATTATCAAAAATATTTACCTGAATATTTTAGTAACTCGTTACAAAAAATGATGCCTACAAAATGTGATAAATAATTTACGGTATCCACAAATGAGTAAATAGTCAGTCAATATCAAATGATCAGTCATTGTAACTTGACTAACAATTTGCTGATGCACCTTTTAAAGAATCCTGCATATTCATAGTTTTTTTTATTCTAATCCAATTTCTTTAGCTTTATTCCGCGAACATTATTGATAAACAAAATAATCCAGAATATTGTCTAATTCCAACAGTTCAACATATTGTACCTATTGCAACTTTTCAATTAGCGAAATTTCTCCAAAGGTAATTTCAGTCAGGTATTTTTTTATAGATATTTTGTAGTGAAAATTACTTAAAGTTATTGATCAATACGGAAATATTTCTAACTGAAGGGGGTCGAGGACTGCATAGTGCTTAAAATACTCGGTTCCTATTCGCAATAAATCGCAGTTCTGAGCCTCGTTCTACCTTTGTCTGTTTGGACGGCCCTTACAAACAGTTTGACTCGATGAGTTATTTTTGCTAAATAAAATAAATACTAACATGATAAAATATAAATGCGTGAAACTTTTATTACTCGCTTTTATTTCTTTTCCATGCAGATATGTTTAGATATTTCGTTAATATTTATTGATTTAAATAACATTAATTTAGGGTAATAAATTCTTAAATATCATATACAGAAAAGAACTGCTGATCTTATTGTAAACTGTGATAATTAGTTATTTTAAAATTTGCATTTTATTCTTAGTTTAAAACATGAATAGTTTTATGGTGAAAGTTAAAAGAGGAAAAAACTATTTAATATCAGATTTATGTTGTTCCTTGTATTTCATAAATTAAAATAAATACTTTAGTAACGCTTTTTACTGAACCTATTCTAACTCGAAGCTTTTCTTTGCACTTTACCTTAAGAAATGTATATGGCATGAAAGTGTAAACTTTAATAAAGAACAGTAGGTTTTTTTCGTTTTCAAAACTAAAGTAAGGGACGAAACGCGCATCCTGAATTCCTTTGCTAGCCACCACCGATCTTTGCTTATAATGCTTGTGACTTAAGGTAATATCGAGGTGATTCGCACAGGATGCACATATGCCAATAAGAGATTGACCAAATGCAATCCTAAACATCGCTGGGAAGATTCAAACAAACAAATGAATTTAAAGTAAAAGAGTTTAATTTTTCTTGATAATACTACATTCTCGAGTGAAATCATCTACTCAACGCAAAGAAATTTCAACTCACTGCTAACTTGGCCTGTGTATTTTAATATAAACTTCATCGATTATGATAGAAACAATTTTGCTACTTTCTAGGTAAAATTACTAATGTAAAAAATATTGTAAATCTGCAAATCTCATAATTAAGTTAGTTGGGTAGATTGAAGCATCACTTCACTCAAGATATAAAACCCAGAATGTAATGTATTATTTTAAAATTCTTATTGATTATATGATAGCAATAATATTATGGCGTTTTCAAATAATTTAGCCTAATTATTAAATCGGACAATTTTTCCTGGTGTCAAATCAATCATTGTGCTATTCTACAGCTTTGTCAAACTTTACTCCAATTGCTGTCCTCTACAAAGTTCAATTTCATATCATTAAAAACAGAAACTGATACAACATATCCGTCTGTCAATTCGAATTTCACAGTTTATATACATTCATTAATCTTGAGACTCTTAACTGTCCTGTCTACTCATACCGGTACTATTAACGGGAATCAGTGTCCTTCATCATCATCGAATAGAATTCTATCTATGCTATATCCTGAATTAGAATGTCTAACTGTATGTTGTACTGAAATGACTATAATCTATAATAAAGAGGAAGTGAACGGTTGCTGTCAAATAAACGAGGTAACTTCTATGTCTTATTTTAACTTTTTTGTTTTAGTATTGGAGGATTTGTGGAGGTTGTAGAAATTTTGTTTAAATCACGAATTCATCTTAGATAGGTCACCACTGAAAATCAGGCTGCACTGAACGACTGTTTTGTCCTAGTATGGGACTACCCAGCAATGCGCATCTACGACCATGCCACAAGAGTCAAGTCCAAGACAATTGGCTTAATAGGTTCGTCGTTTACGCGCGAGATCGAAGGTCCTGGGTCCACCCTCTTTGGCGTGGTTGTGGATGTACTTTGCTAGGGTGTCCCATACTAAGAAGAAACGACTATTCAGTGCTTCTACGTCTTCAATGATGTTCTAGCTAAGATCAGTTCGTGATCAACCTTTAGAAAAAAAGGTAAAGATCGTTACTTAAGCTACATTCCATCAATAGTAGGGTCTATATTTTGGTTACTTGTTCAGAAAAATGGATAAGTTTGTCTAATAATACTCTTTTTTGATAATTGTAGCTCATTATTGAAATTTTGGCTGGAAATGATACAACTTATTTCCATCAACATATTCGACCTATTTTATTACCATTAGTACTTAGACGTTGGTTGAATAATTTCGATGCTAGTGGATCCAGGCTAGTGGAATTCTTACCAATCTTCCCTTGGAGATGCTGGGGAATAACCGATTTCCAGGAGGCTCGAAAGCAAGTAGTTTCTTCAACTTTCATTCATGCTTATATGCTAATTATAATACCTTCACCAAATGATAAAACTCTCATATGTTTGTCCATTTTTACGACAGCATTCAAGTTCTGTATTATGCATGAATTTATTTATATATGAAGTATCACGAAAAGCACTATCAACTTTATAACTTGTTTGTGACAACCTAACAAATATACACCAACTGTTTTTAGAGTGATGTATGTTATCACTAATCGATAAAATTTGGCTTCTGAATTTCACCACATCAGTCATATAAATTATAAGGTTCCTTACTTGTTAGAACATTTTTTTCTTGTTTTCTCAGCTTTGTTTTTCTTTGTTATAAATTCTTTTTTACAACGAATATTCTCACAAGTATGTATCGTATAGTAATTGAACCTTTAATGGACGCTTATTTCCTTCGTTGAGTCTCGCTTTCCCAGTATATTATCGTTAACAGATAATGCGTGATTATTTTATTCCAGTTTTTAAACGGAATTTGGAAAATACCCGGAAAATCTTCAGTCTAAATTTAGAGTATAACTGGATCTTGGAGGGATCTATATATTATCTGACAACCTAGATGCCTATGTAGTATTATTATTATTATTTGAACACATAAATATTGGTACAGGGGGCACCAAATATATATGCGCCACACAAAACAATGATAATTTGAAGAGAACGAGAAAAAAGAAAAAAATAATTAACGTGGGGAATTATAAAAAAAAGGGAGAGAGAGAACAATGGTTGGGGAAACCGAAAGGTACAATCAGAAGAGATCTTTCAGTTAAGGAAGAAGCAACCGCTTTGTACGAAGAAAGTAAAAGAAGGTTACAGCAGGATCGCCACTGGCTTCTATTCTGAGCCATATCTGATAACGCCTCTAGCCACTGCGTTACACCGTCTCTCGGACCCCAACCAGGGAGTCGTGAAGGGCCAACACAAGCCAGCCCTTTGCAGCTTTCTTTCATACCACGACACCATGTCATATACTGACCACCTCTCCGCTTTTTCCAACCAGTCCCAGAGTCGGCAAATAATGCATGACGTGGAATTCTCTGGGACGACATGAGAAGAACATGTCCAAGCCACCGAAGTCGGTGTTTCAAGATGGTGACACCAATTTCATTATCGTCTCTGTGACTGAACACTCGATGCCGAACCTCTGCATTACTGACATGGTGTTGCCACTGGATGCCAGTAATCCTTCGGAGACAGCGATGATCGAACACAGAGAGTCGTCTAACATCCTCAACTCGGAGAGGCCAGGTTTCACAAGCATAGAGCAAAACTGCTCTCACCGTCGCGTTGTAGATCCGACCTTTTACAGCCAGACTAACATCATGAAGGCGCCAAAGATGGCCCAGATTGGCATAAGCCGCTCTGGCTTTCACTATACGTGCATCGATCTCATCACTCACGCCACCACCGGCACTTATGCAGCTACCTAGATACACGAACTTCTCGACTACTTCAATCTGCTCACCATCCAGAGTGAGTACAGGATTAGAATCCTGCCAGTCTTGTAGAAGAACTTTGCACTTCGAGGGTGCAATGCACATACCATACCTACGGACATTGATTGCCAACTGATTAAGTGCGGATTGCATGGCTTGGGCATTCTCGCACAGTAAGACAATATCATCCGCATACTCAAGGTCGAGAAGTCTTTCTCCAGGCAACAGATCCACATCACCATTACTTACATCCGTCAGAGCTGTTTCCAGAATGTCATCGATGGCAAAGTTGAAGAGGAATGGTGAGATTGGGCAACCCTGCCTAACTCCACTGCTTGAATGGAATAATGGAGAAAGGTGGTTGTATGCCCTCACTCTGCCTGAGGTGTTTGTGTATAGGGCTTTTAGGATGTTAATAAACTTCTCAGGCACACCCTTCTTCAATAGACAATCCCAGAGAACAGTTCTGTCCAACGAATCGAAGGCAGCCCTGATATCAAGAAACACTACGATTGTTGGCCTTTGATAAGTATGGCGGTGTTTTAACATTTGGCGGAGGGTGGAGATATAATCAATACATCCTCGACCAGAACGAAACCCAGCCTGCTCCTCGCGAGTCAATCTTTCTCGGGTTTTGAACAACCTACGAAGTATGACGGAAGCCAATAGCTTGGACGCACTCGGAAGTAGACTTATCCCCCGATAGTTGTTACAGGAACGACGTGAACCCTTTTTAAAGATAGGGACAACTATCGACTCATTCCATGACGTTGGTACACACTCTAGTTCCCAGACCTTTGTAAACAACGTCGTCAGTCCCTTAGTCAAAAAGTCACTACCATCTTTAAAAGGAGCCGGAGGTAAGTCGTCTGGGCCCGGTGATTCGTAACGTTTCAAGAGTTGGAGTTCCTTGCGGACTTCCGCCTCATTTGGTGGATCAGTCGTCACCGGCCATGGAGGGCAGGACAGTCTGACCGATGTTGCCGGAGCAGCAGGCCAGTTGAACTGCCCTTCGGAGAATGCTGACCATCGTCCAAGACGTCGATGGATGTTAGTGATTGGCGTTCCGTCATCCTCGCAGATTGTTTCGCTCACACCAGACTTCTTGCTGCCAGTGGCTCGGATGAGTTGGAAGAGCTTCCGGTAATTACCAGATGCAGCTGCTGCTTCCAACTCACTGGCACGCTCCGACCACCAGGCTTCTCGGTCCTTACGCAAGCTTTGCCCGATTTCATTACGTAACATCCTTCGTTTGTGGTCAAACTCACGGTCACCCGGAGTAGACCGACGGGCTTCAGTGAGTTGTAAGGAACCAGAAGAAACCCAGTGCTTGTAAGCGGGACGTTTCGCGAACCCACAACAGACTTGACCTGCCATTTTCATGGCGTCATGCAATTGCAACCAATGCTCATTCATGCTTTTCGGTGGAATGGTAGCTAGCCTAGAAGCTAGCTCGGTTCGGTATTTACTAGCAACAGAAGTTGCAACCAGCTCGCTAACAACAATCCTTTGGTGGCGGTCACTTCGCTGTCCACTGAAAAGTAAGGTAAGATTGGCGCAGACCAGAGCATGATCAGATTCCAGATAGGTACTCCAAAAGGAGCGGCAGTCTTGTACACAACCGCGCCAGCGGTAGCTGATCGCTATGTGATCAATCTGAGTCCAGGCTTGAGATGCAGAAGGGGGACGCCAGGTGGCACATCGGCGATGACTGTGCCGAAAGTTAGTGCTAGCCAGAAACAGGTTGTGGTCTGTGCATAGTTGCAGTAGACGTTCCCCGTTATCTGTGCTGCGACCAACGAGTCCCCATCAGCCACCTAAACGACTCTCTTCTGTGCCTAGACGCCCGACCTGAGCATTCAAGTCTCCGGCTAGTACTACAATATCTGTCGAGAGCACTTTCTGGAGAAGAACAGTTAACTGGTGGTAGAACTCGTCCTTGATTGCATCCGGGCTGCAATCTGTCGGGGCATAGGCGGAGATGACGAAAAGACATCGTTTCTCATGCCGATTTCTTCTCACTTTGATGGAAATTTCTAATCTAACAGCACATAACCGACTGTTAATGGGGATCCAGTCGACTAGTGCTGCCTCAGCTCTAGCGCTTAGTGCGACATTGACACCAGGAAGACCAGACGAAGATGCCACAGGGTCCCCGGATAAACGCACATAAAACAAGCTTTTTGAAGCGACAGATGGAGAGCGAACTTGTAGTACTTCACCAGAGTCTTGAATACGGGTCTCGGATAGACAACACACATCAATATTAAGACTTTCCAAAGACATAGCCAGCCCTATCTGTTGTCCGACCTGCATAAGTGTGCGAACGTTGAAGGCAGCCAGTTTGAATGGTGTACGTGGTTTCAGAAAAACTGCTTCAGTACTCGTATTCGGTGGTAACATACAATTTCCAACCAGGCAGTGACTCGAGAACGTTTAGATAAAGCTGAATTTTCACCATAGGCGAGCTGCTGTCTGAGTCGAAGCGGATACAAAAAGTAGAAATAGGAGATAGTGAATAGATGACGTAGTAAATAATAATAATAATACTACCAGTCATTTCAATGTTAGTCGGAGAGAAACGAATATTTTCTTTAAACAGATAGTTCATCATAGTTTTAGTGTGTGGGCTGAGATACTGCCCGGGTGCCCAGACCGAAGCAGGTGGTTTTCTTAGGGGGCCACACCCCGAGCCTTCGACCTGAAGATCTGATCCACAAGGCAGTGGAGCATCGTGAGGAGATGCAGTCCCATGGTAGCCGGTGACCAACGATTGGTTCATACGCCATTTGTTCCTTCAGGATACTGGAGCCCATGTGCACCATTGGTTTGGGATTCGGTTAAAGCGCCTGATATTTGCTTTTCGTCCTCTCATTTTCGTAAACAACACCCCCGCCACGAGAAGGCAGTGAGTAGGACTTCCCTGGCAGAGGCTATATACGCATGGCCATGTGATAGCATTTCGAGAAGGAGAGTGGACTCTCCCCACTCTCGGCCGTACCAGGGCATTTGGGGGCGCCTATGTAGTAACACTGATAATAGTGAAAAGCATGAAATGGATATATGTTTTGTAACATAAGTGGCGTAATTAATTTAAGGGATGATATTCAGTTATAAACATCAGTCAAGTGGACATGCACTTTATACTGATAAAGTAGGTTTTAGTGTAGAATAAAATTTCGGACACACCAAGCGGAAAACTGGTGCAGTCTTAGATTCTATTTCACATCAACAGACACTAAATCCGTTTTAGTGAAACAAGTGAGCCACTCTTTCAGGTTCGAACTCCTCCTCATCTATTTTGGTCTGGACAGCCGGATATTATCATTAGGCTTCACAGTTGAAGTGTGACTCGAAACCAGATACACGAATGCTTACCTGGTAATGATTTATTAATGGTAATAATAATACTAATAAAAAAACAGTAATTTTGATAGTAAAGGTTAACAAGTTTATTGCAGGAAATTCTAAAATGTAATTGGTTCCCATCCAAAATTATTGAAAGTCGACTACTATGATTGTCATGAAGTAAAATCACAATCTTTACATGTGATTCAGTGTTTTCTTGTTACGAATATTAAAGTGTTGATATTACAACTTTTGAAAATGTACACTATACAGTAAAACACAAAAATGTTTAGTGATGCTCTACTACTCAGAAATTGTTGAATTATTTTCTGATGATCTAATCAACTTTCATCGTTTTATTTGGTTATTTATGTTTCATTGATTAAAAAGTTATCAAAATTGTTATAATAATTGAGAGGTTAGCAACCTTATCACTGATCGTATGCTTTACTTCAATACCTGTATATTTGTTTAATGATAAACTTTTATCTTATCAATTGGTTTTCGTTAATATGTTTGACTCATACATATTTTCTAGGGAAATTTGTCCAGTTCTTGGGAAATTGGCTTTGACTGATTTCTATGAGCCTACTATCAAATTGCAGGACATCAAGATGATTAGCTCTCTTTTAACTGATCATGTTCCTGAACTAGTGAGTGCTATTCTTATCCATTCAATCATGCAAAATATGGATGATAACAGTAGACTTCCACAATGGCATATAATCACAGAATTGTGTGGCGGATCTAAGGTTAGTTTTGAATATTGGGTAAATATTTATATTGCTTCTGTATAGATCGACTGCAGCTAACAGGGGCATCCATGAAGGGCGTTCCGTTCTTCTCGAAACTCGTTGGCTGAACGTTCATGCATTCCAGTGTTGACGTTCACACCTGGACCCGAACCTAACACCTTTCGCTTCAAGCGCCCAACATGTTATTCAGTGAAATATTTAGGCCAGATAGCGATTGACTTATTAAATGGATTTCATATTCATATCATTATTAGAAAGGGTTTGAATTATCTTATCTATTGTATATAACTTGCAATAAAATGGCTTTATTGAAGCAGTCTGCTCATGATGCACATATACTAACTAAAACTTCAAAGTTCAGTCAACAATATTAATAATGGGATAATGCGGCCCCCTACTAATGATATATTTCTTTTATGTTTATGATCTTAATTTTTTATTTGTGACAGTTGCCTTCTGTTCTCTTATAGTCTTCAGCTGTGGTTTGTAACTATATCTTAATATCTAATAACTATAGTTAAATCATCACAGTTCACAATAAGCTTCGAAACACAACTTTTCTTCAATACAACTTTTGATGTTTTTAACATGGTGTGAACTTCATATCACTAAATATTTGGCTGAAAAATAGTTTCTTTTATCTGAAGATTTTGCGAAAACGTTTAAATGGTTTTTAAGGTGCTTATGTTGATCTACAGTTTTCGATTTCTAAGTCAGGTTGAAGTTTTGTATCGCTAAGACGTTTATCGTAAGTAGATCTCATGACTAACTGGTACGTTTCTCCCACTTATACATGATAATCAGAATTCGATTGTCACTTTGAATTGTTTCATATTTTATGAATCTACCTCTTGGAAGTTATTTATCAAGTTTTTAGAAGATCACTTAGACCGACTACGAATTATGATTATGGTCAACTAATAAGAATGATTAGGAACGTTGATTATGACTGACTGGCAGAATGAAAGTTTCTGAAGAGTCGTTTAGATTACGAATAGCGTATGAGATTTGACGATTAGCGAACTGTAATTCATAAAATTTTCGTTATAAAGGGGTAAAATAATTTATTTCCGTCCGTTTTTCATTCATAGTTAAATTATTTATAGAACTAAAAAATATTGAGATGGTACTTCGTTTAGGAATGCAATTCTGTCTGAAACTTAAATTAATCGTAAATAAATTTATGACAATCATGATCAACCTAGAGCCTAGCACAAATATGCGTTTGTCCAAGTTTACGTACCACTATCGCACAATAAACTGAAATTAACAAGATTAATAGCAAAGGAGTAAAAATAATTCAAGTAATAATGATAATGAAGAAGACTAAACACCTGGAGTTTGGGTTCGATAAGAAAAAAATGATAGATAGGTGTGAATAAATGATATAATTCGAGATCTAGAGGAATATAGAGAGTGAATGTATCTACGCCATTGTGAGCGATACTAAGACAACTCATACAACGTCTCTAACTTCTGATTGCGTAAACAACAAACAGGTAGCTTGCATTTACCAACATAGATTGGACCTACTGTCAATGAATTTATGAACTGGCGCTATTTCTTTGTCTAGCATAAACAATTTCATTCTTCGTGTCCTACAACTGTGTTTACAAGTTTAAATAGGCTTGTGAAATCACATGCATGAGAAGAATTGAAAGAACCGCTTTCCATTTAGTGTATCTAGGAATTTATGGATTTTTTTCTCATGCCATCATTTATTATATGACACACTAGGAAAATAATATTTATTAGATCTTAATGTATTTAAAACTAAGCTGACTGCAGAAAATGGTTGTCTGGCTCTAATCGAAGTTTGTAAGTATAGTTCCTGGACCTTGTTAGAGTTATTTGTACCTCTATTCTCCCTCAGTAATCTAAAATTTCATTCTGGTACTTTTGGACTGAAAATCAGGAACCCAGTATCTCAATTATAATAGCCTCTTTAAGCAATCATCTAGTTCATTTTAGAAGCCGATTAGAATCAGAGCCGTGACATAATTTGTAAGCAGATGGAAAGTAAAAATGGGCTCGAAATTTTGTAATACAAACTATTTTGAGACTATCCCAGTTCAATAAATTCAAGTGAACTTTGTTCTAATTACATGCGGTTGATTACATCATTTAATTCTGTTTTACAGATTTCCACCTATTCGCCAACATAGTTAACTAGGAACTCAGACTCATCTTTATTCTAATTTGTATTTGCATGTGTTAAAGCTTATTTTTTGCAAACAGTAATTTTGACTGAAATTTGTCAACTGATGTGTAGTTTTTTTTTCTACAAACTTTACCCAACTGCTTACATTTAGCTTACTCATACAACTTTGTTAAAAGCAACAAATGTATGTAAACTAATTCATTGTTTGCTTGAATTACGCGTACTTTATGATATGCCAGACAAATCTCCTGGCTCTTCACAATCTCTTACAAGTCATCACTATCTTGGATCATTTCTTATTAATTGCTTAGCCAAATTATACATTAATTTAAATTATGATCGATTGGCATCTACTAATCAGATTTCAGATACAAGACAACATCATTTACATTATGCCTATGATCTGATTAGTTCATGTCATATTAATTCAGTAAGTTCTTTTTACGACAATAATCTATTGGTAATCTAACTTAATAACCAATTAAAGTTCATATAACCGACTTTAAACCATACTACTTTTTTTTCATAAAGACTACTAACGCTTGTCAGTCATGCAGACAAAAGGTCGAATTTATGACGTAGCGATTAAAATTCGAATTCTTCGTTCAATAAGCCACTTCATTCTACAACTTTCTCCCTATGTTGTACAGACGATATCTCAGGATGCTGGTCGGATAAGTTCTTAATTTCCGCAAGACGTTTCTACTTGACTTGGTTACAACGAATAATAACTTGGCTAATGCTCTAATGTTTCTGGTTTCTTGCGTTTGTCAGAAATAGGATGGAGTAGCATCACTGATGGACGAAGGCATGAGTTTGTGATCAATAATTTCCTTCAACTTACATAATGCAAATTAACGGTCAGTAACTTGACAACTTGCTACCATATTTCGGTCTAGCCAACTTTGCCTATTTTCCAACCAAATCCTCTCCATCCAGAATATATGGCAACTTGATATGTATAATATGTTAACCAGAGCTTTATTCGACACCAGATTGGAATCTAATTGATTCAGTTGCTACACCTAGCGGAATTTCGTACCTAGCGTTAATCTTATATATGTATATATGAAAAATATCAAACTACTCAAGGCAATTTGTGAGTCATTGATAACTGCAACTGTCATCTTTACCATGGATTTGTACCTTTATTCGTTATGATTAGTTTCGTAACTCCAACCTGTGCAAATAGTTGGTTTCACTACGCAAAAGCTTTTCATACAAAATTCGTAATCCACGGATATTTTCTGTTTCTAGTTGTCGTTTCTCTCAGATGTAGAGTTGCAGAGGCCAAATCGTCACCCTCTATGTTCACATTTTTATTGGCAGTCGATTACCTAACATCATACGATGTCAAATAGACCTTCGGCATCTGAGTTAAGACTAATTTAATGAACGCTTTCTCAGTGTTAACATAGCCTTCCGAATAATAATTAGGTCTATACGCTCAGACACTTCTTTTGTTATCATTCTATCTAACTTGTTACCTAAATGTTTTATTTGACCTAAAGATTATCATTTTAATGGATCTTATGAACGTAAATCTTCTACTTGAAATAGCAACCTTCATGTACCATATATTTAAGAAATGTTTCAATAACTTATCCTTGTCAAATAAATTGGGAATCACTCTTCATTTATTATGATATTTTACTCTACTCACAAATCAAGTAAATGAATAAATTACCATTTAATTGCCTATTTTACTTACAATTAGTTCGTATTATGCCTTGTCACTGTTTGTTTTTTCATTCCTACTTTTTGTTAATTTTAGGACTTAGTTAACCGTCTTTATCAAATTGGTGTACAGTTTCTTTGTCCACAGTCTACTATTAATGTATCACATCGTTTAATACCTTATTGTTTGCGATTGACGTGTTGGTGTGCAATATCGAATCTCATTATATCTTTACTATTCAATACCACTTCATCATTTGATTCTGGTGATAATGATCAATTAAGATTAGTGCAAGAGTTTTCTGTTTGGATTTTTGTAAATGGACACGTCAGTCTACTGGTTAGTGAGTTAACTCGGTAAGTTGTTATGGTCATCTTCAAGAAATATTTACATAGTGTTCAATAAATCATGTTTCAATTTAATTCTTTCACATTTCTTAGATAGTTAGTAGTCTCACACAACATCAATAAATTTTTAAATAATTTGAATGTCTTGGACATTTTTGTATTCCTTTTCTTTCAAGTACACTTAATAAATGTAGTTTTACATGAAAGAAGTCTTTATAACATGATGTGTTTCTTGCCAAAATTATCAACTGTATGTAGCAGATAAGAAATTAGTTGTTTTCTGCTCATGCTATGTTATTGTAGCTAGTGATCCATTTTTTTCCAGATTCTCTCTATCTAGAATCTTACTATAGATTTTCTTACAACTTTTCCCATTTATAAACTTGAATAATAAAAAATCAACTATCATAGAAAAATAATATGAATTCATTTATTAGATGATGTAATATAGACTGGTTAATTAAAGCTCAGAGATGGTGAAGATTTGTACCTCAGGTGGATGATTTGGGAGTTATTTATTCTGAACTGGATGGTGAAGCTTTCATTGTTTTCCTGAACATTGTCAACACAAACTTCAGGTAGGTTTTAGGTTGTAAGCAACTGAGATGAATCCACGAGATAAATGAATTCATATTATTTTGCTACTATATTTGTTCTTTATTCAAACTTATAAAGTTTCTATTATTTATTTATATTTACCGTGTTCCAAGAAATATTTGAGCATTTATATTAGTCTTTCATATTTGTAATTTTATTTAATAGTAATTTTACCAATCTTCGTGAATTTAAACGAAAGACTTAGTTAATATATTATTCATAGCTTTTCTCGCGAAAATTTATTGAAGTATTTTTTTAAGGGAAGCTTAATAGAGCGTTGATCTAAATATTTTTTAGTAAACTTATCGGAATGAAACTAATTCAATATTGTCATGTAACCCCAAACGCCCTGGTACGGCCGAGAGTGGGGAGAGTCCACTCTCCCTCTCGAAATGCTCTCACATCGCCACGCGTATATAGCCTCTGCCAGGGAAGTCCTACTCACTGCCTTCTCGTGGCGAGGGTGTTGTTTACGAAAATGAGAGGACGAAAAGAGAATGTCCGGCACTTTAACCGAATCCCAAACCAATGGTGTACATGGGCTCTAGTATCCTGAAGGAATAAATGGTGTATGAACCAATCGTTGGTCACCGGCTACCATGGGACTGCATCTCCTCACGATGCTCCACTGCCTTGTGGATCAGATCTTCAGGTCGAAGGCTCGGGGTGTGGCCCCCCAAGAAAACCACCTGCTTCTGTTTGGGCACCCGGGCAGTATCACAGCCCCCACACATATCAAGTGAGATCTGTGTGGCGCATATGTATTTGGTGTATTTGTTCATGCACTTAGAGTGTGATAATAACCAAGTATAGAAATCTCCACATTATTGGATACTATATATATATATATATATATATATATATATATATATATATATATATATATATATATATATATATATATATATATATATATATATACATTACTTTCATCTATTGATATTGAGTTATTTATTCAGTAAGAACCTGTTTACTCTGATTTCACTTGTAGTATTGAACACATTGATGAACTTCTCGATTCGTTTCATTATCTATTTGTTAAAATTCGTTCATTCTCCTTGTTTCAACAAAATTCAAAGGTACATCTTTTTTTGTTTATACATTTATGTATGTTGAGGTTTACGTTATTTTTTGGACATATATATTTTATATTCCTTTATTTCTTTGAATTGAATGGTAACACTCGGAAGAAACGAATTTATATTTAACTTACTGTATATTATGTAAGTATTTCATATTGAATTCATGGCGCGAAATCTTGAAAATAAGTTGATTAATTGAATCACCACGTATGTGCATTAATGAGTTATTATGCGATGCTATGTTACTTAGTTCACATATTTGATCGGATTTTAACTATACTGTTACCAAGCCACTTATTTTGGTACTATATATTTCATGATGCGTTTTTCGATGAATGATCTAACGAACTACAGTGCTAATTTTTGTGACGATTTAGTTTCCTATTATTAATAGAGCATTGATTTTTTCAGAGTGGTAGATGTTAATAAATACAGAACCTAGACAGTAGAACTTTCTACTATTCACTTTAAGCTGCGTAAAATGCATCGTAAATATGGTTCTATTAATAATAACAGAAAATATTTCTACTTTGGTTTCGTCACAGTTTGATGTCCGTTGGAGTAACATTGAAGTTCAGGGACTACTGGACACTTATTTTGTCTTAGTATGGAACTTTTCGGTAATTTTCATCCAGAACTTCACCATGGATCGAACTCATTATCTCTAACTCCCGAGGCTAGAATTCAGCCCTTATATTCCAACCGAGGTCAATCCATCACTAGTATCACCTACAAATTGAACTAATCTCCACATAATTAATTCACCATCGTATGATTGTTAGTGACTTAGTTAAGCATGAGTTAATGAAGTTCTATTGGGAATCCATAAGATTTGTTAAAAATTAAACTGAACTATATTCTTTTCTAGTTAATTAAGTATTATAATAATTTATCCTTTATTTTCAGGTTTAATCTTGTGTATAAATTTATCTCATATTTCTATCCCATTTAGTTACTCATTAGTATACATCATTCGACTGTGTATACGCTTAGAAATTTAGCTAAAAATCTCTTGCAGTCAAACAAACAATTTCAGTCTACTTATCCTGATGAATTGAAACGACCACTTTTAAAAAAGGTATCATTACTGTTTACTTCATGTTCTATACTTAATAATAATATATTTACGAAATTTGCCTATTAAACAGTTAGTATTTTTTTTAGCTTCATGATTTTATTTGTTCCTAGTTTGTTTATCATGAAATCATTTGTAGTTCACAAATTTATTGAAAGATTATGATAGTTTTACATTCATAAAAGTGAGATATATTATTTGAATTCTGTACGTCTACTTGTTCAATAAATCATTCGAAATGATATAAAATAATTTTGGAAGCAATATTTCATATTTTATGATTAAAAATACCAAAAAAACCAAAATAATTTAGGACTTTTAAGTTACATAGAAAGTTCACTGTATTTCAACAGATAAATTGTTTAAAAACATAAGAACTTAATTAAGAGAAGAAATATTTCTGCTCAGTTAGTTATACATCTTGGCTTAACATGAAAATCAATACATATTTCATGCAATTAGTTCCCTTTATGACCAACTGTAATATTATAGCGATTGGTTTAGCCTATATTTTCATCTAACATTTTATTCCATAGAGCAGGAAAATTCACAAAACATTTGTAATTCCTCTTTTCAACTTATATTTTATGTTCATGTAAACTTCGGTGTAACCTTCGATGTATCATCAAATCACATATTGAATCAATGGAATTACTGACTGAAGCCAGTGCTTTTGATAAAGTGCTCGGTGATTTAAATATCATATGTCGGAAAAAATTTATCAACTTTATCCACGATCTTCAAACCGAGATTTGCAAGAAATTTCATAAATCGTTATCGAAAACTCTGATAAAAGAACAACTATATTTACGGTTCTCTGAAACCACTTTGAAGTTTATTTATAGCTCCACGAATATGATGCTTAATAAAATAAAAACAGAAGTTTTACCATTGAGAATCAAGTTTTAAGTGCCAAAAACAAATACTGATAGGATTGATATAAAAGCTCAATTCAATAATTTATTTGACCAGTTACAAGACTTGCATTCAATGAGGAAAAGAAGGGCTGGTTTAAATCAACTTTAGTTAATATTTCCAACCAATACTGTATTTCATCGACATCAAAGTGTGATATTATATCCAAAGAACATCTGTCAGAATTAAAAAGTACTAGACATAATGACGAAGTAATCATCTTACGAACAGATTAATGTTCGGATGTCGTCATAATGAACACAGCTGATTATATCACTAAGATGGAGTCAATCCTAGACGACTTACGCAAATTCAAAGTAGACAAATCCAAAAAAAGATTTAGCTGACTCAACAGAAAAACGAATAACGGGGATGCTTATGGAACTTCTAAAATGGAAATTGATTACTAATTCTACTTGCAGTGATCTAAAGCCTCGCCGCTCACGCCTACCTGATATGTATGGTCTACCAAAGGAGCACAAACATGATGTCCTCCTTAAACGTATCCTGTGAATGATCAATTCACCGTATCACAAAGTTGCACGCTGCCTAGCAGATAAGCTAGATCCAGTCCGACAGAGATAAGCAACATATACCTCAAGAAATCCATTGCAGTTTAGTGGTAGACTAAATCGTTCTTCAGCCTGCATATGTTTACCAATAACTTCATAAATAGATTCATCTGGTCATTTCATTTTGGACTTATCACTTTAATTATTCCTGTAAAGTCAGCTATACCAATCATTTGATGTGGATTATATTCAGGTGAGATAAAGAGCACTCTTACGCGGAATTCAATGAAACGAAGCATTTATTAATTAGTAATGAAACAGTAAAATATGTTGCATGTTTCACCAAAAAGTGTGACTAGTCACTGTGTAGTGACAATGTCATACTTGTCAGGTCCTTCTTAGTGGAAATCAAATCCTTTCGGTTATGTTGTAATGTGGTTACTAGACATCCCCTGCACTATGTTGAGATGTAAGTTGGTGATTGGAGGTGGTCAATGAGAAACCCTGTTGAGTCCCTTAGACTGGTGGCCACATCGTAACTTAGTTGACAGAATTCGATCTGCACTAGAAACGATCTAATATACATGACATTGGTTGCCATCCAGTAATGAATCAACTGTAAATACATCTCAGATTTTTAGGAGGTCAGTAGCTACCCCAGATAGCTCGGTGGTAGCGTCTCTGACTGTGAAGCTGGATGACATAAGATCGAATCCTCTGTGGAGCATTAGTCTTCTCAAGAGTACAGATACACCTTGCGAACGAATGTCAAATAGCGCAAAACCTAAATCCAGGGTTTCCTGTTGGCTACCTCCAACCACTATCTGACGTCTCAAAAAGTGTGACTATTAAAAAATACATCGAATCGCAGTAATTTAATGATGATGGTCAATAAAAAGCACTAATAATCTTATTGTATTCAAATTATATCTTTATTTATTTGCAAAATAATTCCTCATTTAGGTTGCAACGATTTTAAACTTACTTGTCGGTGAAAATAAGCCTTCAATTTTCAATGAAGCAGTACGTCAGTTATGCGATTTTCCTGATATTGAGAAATGTAACTACATCGATTCCTCATCCACTGATACATCATACATTTCATTTTTTGAAGAATATGAAAAATCTCTTAGCTGCCTATCAACACATAATAGAGAAAATATTCAACAGGTTTGTCTTATATATATATATATATATATATATATATATATATATATATAAGTCGTTTTTTCTTGTTTCTTGTGAACATCTTGTTATAATTAACAAATTAATTACATCATTGTTTTTTTTTTGACGGTTTCCACATTGTTCTTTTTTTTATACTTGTCAGATTAGTCTACATGCATCTTCATCTTTTCAATGTTTCCACTGAGACGAGCCCACAGTAGTGTTACTTTTCGTTCTCTGCAAATATAGACCACCGGTAAAGTAGTTTGTTAGTCTTTCTGTCAGATTCCTCATCATGCTTTTATAAACTTTAAAATACGATTATATTTGGTCACAATATACCTATTTTGTGCCAAGTTGTTTTATATTATAGAAGCCTACAAAACTGAACAACGTCTTTATATTTTCCGAATTGGAATAGGGCTAGAACATCTATGATTAGAAATTAATGTTTCAACTAACAAATTAATCATTTTATTACTCAGAAGTTTCTTTAATATAAACTTCACTCAATTTAATGGATTTTACCACCTTTATTGTTTTTTGTAGGTAAAATTTATGGTTGACTTCATCTAGTTCTCTTACCCACGACTCAATACAAAGTCGATTCTAGAACCTGAAAGGTTCTTAAGAAACATTACATCCTTAGACTGTTGATTTAAGGTTACTTGATCTATATTTTTAAATTCAGTCAATTTTCGATGTAGCTAAATAATCGTTCTCTGAAAGACCTGATATTACTTGGTTTAATCTTGTGTGTAGTCGTTAGTGGCCACCTCTACTGTTCAATTCTCAATTAAAATGAAAACGACTGTCCAGTCTCGTGTGGTTTTCAATAGTTCTCCAACCAACATCCTTCTTTTAGAAAATCATTTTCAAAGCATGCGAAAAACTCCACAAAACCATTTTATTTACATTTTTATTTGTTTTTCTTTCAGCTCTTACAAATAATTTCGAATGATTTAGAGTTATTTCATATCGTTCACTCATCCCAATTATTAGTTTATCCTATTAAAATGTTTGAGGAGTTATCTTTTAATATGTCAACTATGTTTAATGTTATTCAAGGAAATAAATCAACATTCAAAACTGATATGTTATTTCAACAAATAAAATCTATACTAACGGAACAATCTACAGAAAATAAGCAAAGGCATGTTGGTTTGATGGCTACAAATATGAATAATGTAGGAAATGGTGGAGATATGACAGAAATAGGTGAGTGATTAAACTTTTAAGTATATATGTACAGCTCTACTTATCCTATTTTCTTGCGTGAGGATATATTTACCTTATATAGTAATATCCCTTATATATATTTGTTGATGGTCTGCGAGTAGTTTGGAAATTTTTTTCTTGATACATACATTTTGTCATAAATTTTCCCAAAATAAAACTGATCGTGCACAGACTTTCCATTTCCATGACAGGTGAGTCTCTTATACCCACATGTCTTTCTCATATTAAACATGTAAGTAACTGGGTTTTATTTTTTTAGTTTGCACTGGTAAATACGTGAACTTAATTTCCTGTCGCATTTTTCTGCTATTTCAGATTTTTCAAATATGACTAAGTTAACGAATAACTTGGAAGCCATTCTCAACCCTTCAAAGCCTGATAAATGGTTCCAGAGATTACCGACTCTTTTGGATTCTAAGATTGAAGGATCTGCTCTACACTGTTTTATTCTTTTAAAACAAGTCACGAATTCTTTCACTCTCTCAAATTTCAATCTTATAGATCCTGCAAGTAGAGGTTTTAACTATGGAGTTCCTGAGAGTGATGATTTTCTGGATCCTATGTTTTATGTGAAACAACAGATTTTATCAACTATTGTCTGCGCAACTTGTATCCCGAAGTATGTTATCCTATTTCCATGGATTTACTTATCCAGGGACGTATATGCTTTTCATGATATAATAGCCACCGAAAGGAATGAAGTAGTAGTTACTTTAACTCTTAGTAATCTTCCAAATGTTTTCCAAATATCTGTACTATTAAACAGTGACGATGTTTATAATCCTTATTCATTTTTGCAAATCAGTCTAAGTGTTATATACAACAACATTGTAACCGACCACTTAGTGTTCTATATGTGTTATGTATGCCTCAGGAACTTATGTACTTCTCTTCAATCGCTGGTGGAATTATGGTTGCATAATGACACAGGAGTTCTAAACCGAAACAAAATCAACTATTTAGTATTTTCTGACTTTCCATAATTCTTCAGGTGTTTTCAGCCTCTAATAAAGGCCAGCTTCTGAGTACTTTTCATACTAACTCAGTTAAATTAGTAAGTCTAGTATGAAGTACAAAACAATATTTGTTTTAATAAGGTGGAAATCACTTATTGCTATTAGTCGTTAGTTTCATCTTTTTTTCAAGAGATTCGGTCATCCGACATTTATTTGTTATGAGAAAATCTAGAAAATATAATGTAAATAGTACGTGAAACTATTAAATGCTACAAAATAATGAATTTCATCCACATATTGTTTGAAATTTGCAGCTAGATAAACAATATCTCTGTGGATTATCGAATATTGCCCTCTCCTCGTTGGTTTTTGGAACGTAGGCATATTTACTGGCACTCGACTTTCCAAGTCTTTCTCAAACTTGCGGATAGTGCTTAGCTTCAATACTCTTGATCAGTCAAAGCCTACGGCAGACTATCATTTAAAGATGTACCTGTCAACTTTCCCCATTTTTATTTCCCTTTATTAAAAATATGCTCCTAAATATAACCCTTTCTTCCTGTAATCTCTAGTATTAGTCACCTAATCAGAGACTCACTTGTAGACTTAGATTGCTCATTTTGCATAGTTCTGGTTAGTGGAGCAGTTGATAAAGTTTAGAATCTTTCACATTCCTTCAGAAATTTTTGCGATGTCGTTATTTCCCTTTAAAATCAAAGACTCAGTTTATAACTGTGGGCGTTAGTACGATCGAGTGTGACCATCACTTTATTGTCTTAGAAGTTTTATTTTATTTAATTAGTGCCCTACAAACTTTTTAGGAATAACATAACTAACCTCTTCATCGGCTCAAAATTATCGAGTAAATTATTTTCGTAGTTCGCTAACGCTTCACATTTCTGTTTCTAAACACTAACTTTAAGTAATGTAATATAACTGTACATAGATTTGATTTCTTTTATTATATTTTCTTTTGTTACTACCAGTTCATTAATTACTTTGAGTGCATCAGAAGTATTACATGGATTGTTTAATCAGTGTTCTTCTTTGGTCATTTCGTTACTGACACACTCCAGTGAAAATCAGTTACCAACATATCTACATACTATTCTAGCTCCTTATATCCAGGGAACTGATATTTCTAGTCGGTTTACGTCAACTCGAAATAAAAATTCCGTATCACTTATTCAAAAACTGGATCTTAAAGAGAAGGTTAGTTTTTTTCGTGGTGATTTTTTCATGAATTTATCTATTTCTTTATTAAGATTACAAGTTGTGCTGGGACATCTTTGTGTGATTAAATTACCTGTATTAGATTAGTAGAATATACAAGGACATAGAAGCTTTTTTGTGAGTTTAATGTAATTTAGTCATATTTGTGTGCCATTCTCAAACAAAACTACATATTTATATTCTGTTAGTCACTTAAAAATATCAATAACTTTTACTATCCTGAATAAAAAGGGATATCATTTCCAGTTAATGATAACAGTTGTTTTTATCTCCAGATCCAATTACATTATTGGGTTTGAAACTTATTATTTAAACAAATAACTCATGATGATCAAATAAACTATAATTGAATTACTCAAATATGCAGATCTTATAGTTCTATTGGTTCGATAGTATTTATGCCTATTAGCTTTTACCATTTAATTACATACTAGTTTGTAGTTTTAAATTTTAGTGATGCATTGTTTCATGAGCATATCAACTTAACATTTATTCAGACACCTCGCCTATTTAGTGATTATAGTTTCTAAGCTTAATTATATACTCCTTACTATTGGACATTAGAATCAAGACAAATAATAAATAATTATCATTTTTTTTAATTACTGGGGTCCTATACTAAATACTTTATTGTTATAGTATCTGAGTAAATATTAGTTAGTTGGTTCACGTATTGTAGTGTACAAATTAATTCAGCCTTAATGAGTTCATTTTCATAGTGATATAACGTTCTTCAGTCTTATTTACCCACTTAATAAAACCTTATAGCCCATCACGTTTTCTGTTATGTATCTTTCAGTAGTTATGTTGTTCAATTTTGTTTTTGAAAATCACATCCCACTAAATGTTCATTTTTATCAAGTTGTAATGATGCTAAATGTTTTATATATTAATGTTACTCTTTAAATAGGCCCAAATTTTGGAAAATTTACCAATGTTAACCAATAAACTCCGATTGTTTTTGGAAAATAGCTTGACAATATGTTGTAGTGCCACAAATTTTCAATCATGGTTGATGGATTTTGTCATATGGTTCCTAGAATCAGGCTTAATTCAAGATGATTTTCTTATATGCATTAAACCGTTTTTACATTTTTCCGTAAGTGGGTTCTTTGTTTGATTTTTCTAGCTTTGAGATAAAAAATTGTTTATTGTCTTCACATGTTCTCATTGAAATCATGGTGACATTAGACATCCGAAAACGATATACATCTTATTTTTAAAAATATTACCTCCAGCACGGGGTGCCATGCACTATATGTTACAACGTGTGATCCGCCTATTAGAGAGCAGCCTATTATCGATCGAAACAGTGACGCATAAAATACATGCGAGCAGCCTAGCGCTCTGATTGGCCCTGCTTCCCTGTCTAGCCCAGTCAGTTGAGTCCAGAACACAAGTCTTAGCCTCGGTGATATGAATCATTATATTTCAAACATACTCTGTTTATATAGCAATCAAACAGACCATAACGTACCATAAATTAGAAAATAACATTTGTACAAGATTTAACCTTCAGGAAATGACAAATAAATATTGACCAATAGGGAAATGACACGTTGGAAGAATGTTGACCAATGGGGGAATGACACTATTTCTCATTCAGGAATAGCATTAGATAATTTCTGGGGTATTTTCTGAATACCCCAACACTATATTTTAGTGATCTTGGGTGACAATAATCTTATTTATAAAGTTGTTTCTTAAGAAATATGATACTAATGATAATGAGAAAGACTAAATATTAAGAATGTGGGTCGGAAAGACAGTAAAATGGTATGTGTGGAAAAGTACTGGAACTAAAGGTCTATGTTTAGATAGAGTGAATGAATATAGGGGGTTGTTACCAATTCTAGACCATATCACTCAACGTCTCTAATTAAATAATCGGTATCGATAACATCGAGTTACATTAACAGTTAAGGGATTCATGGGCTGATACCACATTATGTTTTGACTCTCCCTAGCATTCTTCCAACCTATTGTTACTCCACATAACAACGCAAATCGGGGGTACATAACATATGTGTTAATCAATTCAGATGATGAAATCTCACTAACATTTTCATCTTTACGTGATACCATGCATCTTATTCGAAAATTGCTTACTCGTTCGTTCCACAATATCCGAGATATACCTTGAGGACACCTATGATCAAGAAGCTTCAATCTATCCATGTTTTCTACTTTCAAAAATCATGTCTAGAGTCATAAAGAGCTTGTTTTATTGCTTAGTGTATTTGCTTTTTGGTTTGTAGACGAATATCCTCCCTGCGCTACAAGTGACATAAGTTGACAATCACCAACCGAGATTCCTGAATCTGTGCCGAGATTTCGTTAGACACCAACCTTCCAGAGCTGGAAATTTCCAAGATACGTATGGTTATCAACGCACTCAGCTACTTCACTCCCTATCACTAACTTAGAAGTTGATGCAAACCATCCTTGAAGCAACATTTCGAATTTTCAGGGAGAGTAACGCATCGCAAACATAAGCTGGTGTTGTTACTTAAGGTGATCAAGAAACTGCGTTTTATCAGCATCTTCACCGACTAGGACTACATCATTTGTGTATTCTAAATCGATAGGCAAACCCTCTGGTAGAGGACTGATCCCTGAAAAATTAGTTGGAGAAAATTTTATTTCTAGGAGAACATGTTTATCGAAAGTAAATAAAAATTAAGGCAATGGGCAACTTTGGGAAACACCATTTGAGGTGGGCAATTTTGATGGAATTTCGCCACAAGCTCTGATTTGACCATTTGCATTGGAATAGAGAGTCTTTGTAAAGTTTATGCCTTTTTTGATCCACCTTTCGATGACAAACATTGCCACAGAATCAGTATGATCGAATGCTGCCCTAAGATCAAGAAATACAGCTGTAGCTGGATGTCGACAAGTATGTCTGTTTTCTACAGCCGGATAAAGGTCGAGTATCAATCAATTTGTGTTCAGGTCTGAAGCCAACCTGGTCTTCCCGAGCACCAGACAAACGTCGGATGATTATTGAGTCTAATACTTTCGACAATATATTAGCTAACTGAATCCTCTGTGGTTACCACAAGAGAATTTTAGCCCTTTCCTATAGATCAAATCTAGGTGCAGTTCTCCAAATTCTTAGTATCTCGGGTAGCTTTACTTCTAAATAAATAATAAATAAACGTCTGGAGTTGACCAATCATATTCTGTTTTTCTTCCCTTCGTGAAGATATGTATGATCTTTCCAATCTCACTAAGGTTTGCGGGGCTTGTATTGACTCGTTATTCAAGTTATTTGGAGATAGTGGGTAATTGGAAGTAGTTAGAGATCATTTGAACTGCTCATTACAGTGTTTTATCCATCAGTCTAATTTTCCAAAATGAGAGTAAATATTATTATTAACAGCCAATTATTTAACATCCGTTTTCTTGTTAATTTGGAAGAGCTGTCTATCTCTACTGCCTTTTGATTGCTATGTAGTATCTTGATACATATAAATGGATCGACCTAACTCACTGTGTCAATTTATGTCCGTATTACATTTCCATCGGTTTTAGACATTATTAATCATAAGTAAACTTTGAGTATTCAATGTATTGACTATTACTATTTTGCTTTCAGTATGAATTAACTGAAAAACTATGTTCATGGCTAATCGCATATTATCTTATCAGAATCGGATCAAACAACACAGTGGATAAAAGCATGCAACAGTTTAATTCTGCTCTATGTGATGGCATCACAACTTGTTTATCACATGATGTTAATAGTTCGCTTAGTGAATTGCCTCGGTTTCAGAAAATATTGCTTGAAACTCTAGTTGCTTTCAATCATTTTATTCAGTGGATTAAGAGATCAGGGTAACTAATATTTCTTTCATTTTACTTTATTTTGATACATAGAGAAACCTTTTACTAAAGATAAATGAGTTCAATATTTTCTTTTCTTTTAGCTAAGTGGGACCAATGACGTCCAAAATTTTTTCCACTACAACTTAGTTTACATGTGGTTACTGTTTAAACATTACAATTGCCTAACGTTTTTATGTAGAGAGTTCATCTAGTGATCGAGACACTAAGATTACAGTTTTGAATATAGTCCCATTTGATCACTTCTTGAAAGATGAGTATTGTCATTAGTCATTCGGTCTGAAAGGTGACTCTAAGTTAGTATACTTGAACCTGTATTTAGTCACTGAGTAGTTGTATAGCTCTAATTTTTTAGTGAGATATTCAGTATTTGTAAATAAACAAATCTATTCTAGTGATCCAGCCATTACCTCTTGTTTCATTTTACTAGAAATACGTTTATAAGCACCACATGCTTACAAAATATCAAGTGACGAATTTAGAACTCAAAACATGTTTGATTCAAAAATACTAAGTTGTAGTCATCCCAAAATTTGTATATAGATTACCGACTACAGATAATTGAACAACGATTGCTGTATACTTAGTATAATGTGGATATGGCTAAATGTTTTAATTTACACCGCAAACTGACTTTATTTCAAGAATATTCAAATCCAAAAAGACAATAAATAGTTGTTTCGTCCTAGGATAGACTACGTGTCAGTTCTCATCCACTATTACACCGAATGCGGAACCAGGAACTTTGGGCCTCTCAGTGACTCAGAGGTTTAAAGTTTAAGTGCTTGCAGTGGACCCATACTATGGTGAAATAGCTATCTAGTGCTCCCCAGTTTTTGGCAGTTGTCTAACCAAGTAAACTATAAAATTCTTGTATACATACATTTCTTTACTGTAATTGTTACAGAAATAACTTATTGTTTTTCGTTTGTGTTGTTTCGGGTTTTCTTCAATAATTTATATCAATTAATTATCAAGAGAAAATATAGCTTTAAATCCTTCAATAACTATCAATTGGTTGTGTGCTGCTGATCGAGCTACTACCCTTAAGAGACCTCAAGAAGCTCGTTTATTTCTGGAATTAGCCTGGTTATCAGAGTAAGTTAGTTTTAATTAACATCTTTATCTGGTGGGACCATAACTTATAGAGGATCTTTAAACGATGATGAGATGAACTTGGGAAAATTCAACCACTTAGCAGGGTTAAAAAGGGGTTATGAATTCGTATGAGGGAATAGGATTAAGATTTAGAGAGTTTTCGTCACAAACTAATAACTATAATGAAAAACTATGTAACCATATAGATTATTGAATTTCGCTCCAAAATTCGAGACCTACTATCGGAAATCTCATTGGTTTATTTATAAATTATAATATTGTCGTTAAACTTTAATTAAATATGCTGATTAATCCTATAAACTGTAATCTTTTTGTCCTTATCAAACTCGGTTGTTGTATATACCACTACATTTAGCAGCGTGTTGTCATATGTTTCTAGCTTGAAGAATTCTCACATTTTATTGATGTGATCTGTGATAAAAGTCACCAACTTCTTCACCGAGTATAATATTGATTATTCGTTTGTGTTATCTCCTTATCACTAGCACGTCAGCGTTTGTTCATGCTTACTAATTTCAAACCTTTGGTATATTGAAATTCAAGTGAAAAGTCCACAAGTTTTGTTTCTTGATTACTTAAGTTATATGAATAATTTCATTATATCGTTATCTCATAAAGCCTTTATTATTTGTCACCATTCGGAAAAAATCGGTTCAATATTCATTCTTTTAAGCGAACTAATGCATTTGGTTTTTATAAAAATCAAATGGGCAAAACTATAATTTATGGACGACTTAAAGTCGCGACTAAAGTGGCTTTGAGAAACTTCAATCATTTAAAGGCATTCGAATAGGTTTATAAATCACTGTGGGGAATCAGTATTACAGATTAGAACTAAGGTTTACATCACCAATTGACATCAGCTGTAATGCCAAAATGCTACTTAACCATCTGAATTGATGAATTTCCGCGAAAACCTAAGTACTTCATTTTTATCTGATTGGTCCATCCACAAATTACAGTCCCGCCGTCAAACGAAAATAAAAGTTTGTTATTATCATTTTATCTATGCATATTGTTCTGTAGAGAGATATATTTAGCTTTTTTCATAAACTCTTCATCTTTAATCTAGTAATTGTCCCGATGACTGGATTACAACTAATGAAACTACGTATCGTATTTGGGTTAATCTTTGCCGCTTATCGGGAGATTTAATGGGTTTAATTGCATCTCAGACAAGTTTTCTAGCCTGGAATAATTCTGAACAATCTTTTAAAGAAAAATCTACACATTTTGATGTTCATCCTCTTTTAGATAAGACAAAGTACGTAAAAATGTGTGAAAATTTCCAAAATGTCTTTTGTATTTGCCATTTGATGATACACAGGATTTTCTTCCTTTAAATCAAGAAATACGATAACCAGTTATTCATTCAATTAGTTTGTAGACTAAATTATGTTATAATTCCTTTCCTATCTGAGACATACGGTTTAGTATTCGCTAACATCATGTGTTAGTATTAGAGTCAATATAAAAAACGTTAACAGCAGGTAATATTCAGAGTATTACAATTATTCCATATTACTCTTATAACGAGTATTCATAATCATTCAACGTAGATCTAGTAATTTCCATGAATAATAACACTTTTTGAAATATAGGCCTAATCTAAGTGAAAGGTTCACAAATTTCAACCAATCGTTCATTACCACTTTTTTTCTTTTTTTATTTCCATCATTTATTCATTTATATATGCAGTTTAGCTGTTCATGAATTATTGGGCAATTGGTCTTATTTACTTAGTTGCTATGATAAATATGATCTAAATGAAGAGCTGGATTCTTCACCAAATAGTGTACATCCTAAATTGGCTTCTTGCTTGCAACACTTAGGTGCTAATCGACTATTTGAAAAATTCAGTCGTAATGATTCGGTAGACTTAACAGGTAATTATAGGTTTATATATATATTCGCAATGTTTGGTTAAAATTGAAATTTATTATTTATCGGTAAATTATTTATCAAATAATTTGTTGTTGAAATTCCAATTCAATTTGTAAAGAATATCAATGAATTATTGCACAGTCAATATATATAATACGGCATTAGGTTTCCATTTCGAAATTTCTCCCTACATACATTTCAGACAGTTGAACAGTGGTTCTACATTGTGTCCAGTATATTCACTGTAATAGTTGTAAATTTATACAAAACACAAACATAAAATTTTGATGCCGATCACTAATTATTTTTCAGTTTCATGTCATGGTTTGTAATCGGATTTTTACTGATGACACCTATAGTCATGAAAAAACACGTTTCTGAGCAATTTAACCTTTTTATGTGAGAGACTAATGATTAAAATACTTGAATGTAAAGCAATAAGCTACATGTTGGAACCCTGCTGTCCCTACGTACTTCGGTCTGAGTTGGTATTACATCACTAGATGTTGGCACCACAAACTGACATAAATTCGAATAAAAAGTTTTAAACATTTGAAACTTTCTTCCCTGATGCACTTGTTATAAAAAATGTTTCAGAATAGATAATTTGGTTATAGACTAAGGTATAATACTGCGTTGATAAGACAGATTAACAAGCATTTGTAATAAGCTAGAATAAAACACTAACCATAATTAGAGTAAACGTTTTAGGTGGATGGAGTTAATCGGCAGTAAATCCTGGAATCACATGAAATTTAGATCCAGAGTTCCTTACTGAGAATCTTTGACCGACTAACATAAAATTGTAGTGCACGGTATGTTCAGTTATGTACACTATTGACCACACTGCAATTTGATTGATAGAATTTGACCAGCATTAATGGCAAGACAAATACGATATCATTTACTACTCGTTGGTCGATCAGTGTATATATCTTAATCCTAGAAGAAATAAGCCGCGACAACTCAACATATATTAATAATGAATATCAAATTTTCACATTTGTTATAAATTTACAATTATTACATCCAATAAATAGTACGTTATGTATGATTTACAACGAATCAAGTTGTTTTAAATATAATTACCGAAGTTAAACCTCCCATTACAAATAAATTCAAGTCGGTTCCAGTTGTTAACATCTTATAATCACTCATATATATTACACTTATTGTGTTCTGTTCTTATTTATGCTCTATAATAGCTAGTAAACAATCGGATTTAACATTAAAAGAACTACGATCAGCCGCTGCATGGCGCTTAAACCAATGGGATAACAAATTAGATGATATATCTAATTTAGATTGTTCATATTCCCATTCAGTTTGTCCACCTACAAATTGGAAGAATTGTGGTTTAGAAACTTCCTTTTACTGGATTTTACGAGCTGCTTCACAATCGGATTGGTGTAGAGTATCGGAAATAGCTACTGCTCAACGGTATATGGTTCATTCAATTTTTTGCATGAAATGTTTATTTCTTAATATTATTCAAAATTCTTTGCTTAAAGATTGTTCAAATCCTTTAAGTATACTTACTCGAAAATCCAACACCTACTTATTTATGAATATTACTTTTATTAAATCTATAGCACGAACATTCAACCTTGAATAAGAAACATCGTTATTTGAATAAGAGACGACAACTCTTTAATCCTAGTAGCTTAATGGATGGTCTTTTTGTATTTGAAGTTCTGACGTGAAAGCTCAGTACAGAACACCAATTGCGTCTTGTTAGGAAGTCCTTCATTGGAAAGAAATATTCATCCAGTTTAAATTAATAGTTTGTCGTTAAATTATATTAAATCAATTCATGATATTTTTAAAATGTTATGCATAAAATTTCAACCAATAGGTTGAATATTTGAAGTCTGTCCTACCTGCTTCATTTTAGGTGGACGACTTATGCCACTAAACCTCACACAAACAGTTTACGTTGTTTGCGTTATCACCATTATTATTTAGCCAGAAATTTTAATTTATGAGTATATGTAACCTATTTTATAGATAGAAATCTTTTAGCAGTAACAGTAGATCACAGTTAGTTGTAATTTTCATGAGATAACATAGGTTTCCGTGGATTTGTAGCTCTTCTAGTTTTCAATGTGTGGTACTAAGTATTTTCGGGTGTTTTTCCTTTCACTTAATAAGTAATTAGTGCATTTTAAGAATATAATTCTCACTGATTTCATCCCAAAATCCAACTTTTAGTTTGTTTGCATTTTTATTAAACAAGTTGGCAATGCTCTACAATAGTGTGTATTTTAGAGATATATATTAGTAACTTTGGATGATTGAAATAGAATCCTCAGTAAAAGTCATGTTCTTATTATAGCCTCCAAATGCTCTGGTACGATCGACGGTGGGAAGAGTTATCTCTTTCTATCGAAATGCTCTCATATGGACACGCATATGCAGTTACTGCCAGGGAAGTCCTACTCACTGCCTTCTCGTGGCGGCGGCCTTGTCTACGAAATTAAGAGGACAAAAAACGAATGTCCGGCTCTTTAACCGGTTTGGTGATCACGGAGGATCTACCTAGGGTAGTTGAAAAGCCCTAATTCTAAATCAATGCTACTTATGAACTCCGAAATCCTGAGGGGACAAATGGCATATGAACCCATTGTTGGTCATTAGCTATCATGGGACTGCATCTCCTAACGTTGCTACACTGCCTTGTAGATTAGAACCCTAGATCAAAGACTCTGGGATTGATGACCTCCTTAGAAAACCACCTGCTTCGATTTAGTTATCAGGATAGTATTCCAGCTCTCACACAAATCAGATAACGAAGTGTAACACATTTCCTGTACCAATGTTTATATATTTACATAAATAAACTGAATGAGAAACTTGTTTCTGAAATGCTAAATATTACACACAATAATTAAATCTCATCCTATTTTTCATTATTATAAATAACTTGTTTTTTATTTGTTTTATTTCTAGTGAATGTTTTATTGAAGAATTATATTCGGATACAATACAATTTATTTCATCTGATCAATTAATTTTATATGGTCAAAAAATTAATTTTTTAAATATTTTAAATAAATTAAGTAATCATTTAATACATAAAAATAATTATAATTATTGTCTACAATTAATATTAAATTTATTTAATTATTCATTAAATTGTATTAATTTCATAACTACAACTACTAATACGACAAATTATATTCAATTAAATCAATCAATATTCAATACATTAGAACCATTTTTAACTTTATCAATTCATTTTATTCAATTAATATTGATAAAAAATATTTTTGTTAATTCTATTAATAATCAGTTAAAAAATTTATTAATTTTTACATATTTTTACTATGCTGAAATAGCAACAATAAAATCATCAAATATTTATTTTATAAAAAGTTATTTAAATAATGCTATTTATTGTCAAAATTTATTTAAAAATAATTTTAATGAAAAAATTAATTATAATTGGCAAAATTTATTATGTATAAAACTTCAATCATATTTAGAAAGACAACAAGGTGATTATGATTTATCTATTAGTCGATTACAATCTGGTTTACAAACTGTTAATAAAGTAAGTATTATTTTATCTCACTTTTGTTTTCTTTTTTTAAGTGAATAATATTCTTTAAAAATAATAATGATAATAATAGTTAGAGACATATATTAATAACTTTAGATGATTGGAATAGAATCTCCAGTAAAAGTCATATTCTTATTATGACTCCCAATTGCTCTGATACGATTGATGATGGGGAGAGTTATCTCTAGGACATAACAATGGGAAGATGCAAGTGAATTTAAACTTTAACCCATCACACAATTAGGTGGTTATCAGTGCTCAGTAGCTAAGTGGAGAACGTGATGGCGTTTGAAGTGAACGGTACTGGGTTCGAGTCCTGGAGTGAACATTGACTCTGGGATGCAGGTGCATCCAGTTGACGAGTTCCAAATGGGACGAAACGCTCATTCTGAATTTCACTGCTAGCTACTATCCATCTTTGTTTAAAGAGCTTGTGACTTCAGGCCATATTGAGGAAATCCGCACAAGATGCACATATGCTAACATGAAACTGATCAATTGCAGTTTTAAATAAAAATGAGAAGATACAAGTAAAACAACACCAAGTAAATTTAATAATAATATAGTTTACATCACAACCTGATATTAGTTAAGCAACTATTGAAAATCAGAAAGCACTAAATAGCTGTTTCATCTTAGTAGGAAACTTTTCAAGAGTGGACATGCATGATTCATACCCAGGCTCCAATCTAGAGTCGTCGGTTTTGGGTGAAAGCACCTATCCTCTAGACCAGTAGAGCGGAATCCAATAATGTATATGTTTTACTTGAATCCATTGATATTTTGCGACCATCTTCCAGTGCCGTTAGTAAGTAACTGATAAGTCGACTAATTGAACGCTAGATTCGGTTCCTAAGCTCTTCTTGTAACCCCCAGGTTATATTTACACATCAACTTGAAAATGATAGAAAAGGCGGGAAATATGGAAGAGACGCTTTCCTCTGAAGGTTCGTTTATATACAGAAAATTTAGGGTTTTTATGGTATTTTAGATGGTCCTGGGTTTCCGGAAAATTCTGGAACGCTACTAAACATAACAGTATAACTAACTATCCAATCAGAAACTCGACATGTGATTTTTCACTTTTTGGATGTTTCTGGTTAAACTTCTAGTGAATGGTGATTAGATAATATGTTTCTTAGTGTTTTCAGAGCCTTTTCTGGCTTTTTTCGATGGGTTTTATGGATCTCCACAATATTAACTTCACCACATTTGACATCGTTTAACTTTACTAACCTGGGATTCTCATTAGAACTTATGGAATTGCCTCTAAAAGTTAGCCACTTGTGATCATGTGATTATGATTATTGTAAAAGTTTTTTGAAGATTGTTAAATTTCAAAGTTTGTATTATGGATTAATTCAAAACAACCACTAATCAGTCCATGGTATAAATTTTAAAATTCAACATTCTCCATAAACTTGTAATAATAATTGTTATTATTATTATTACGTTAGTAAATACAATCACAGTTATAACAACACATATAAACGAACATTATTGTTTTGAATTAGATCGTCATCACCATGGGAACCTTTTTTATTATCGTCATTTCATTTTATTTGTGTATGGGTTGTGATACTGCCCGGGTGCCCAGATCGAAGTAGGTGGTTTTCTTAGGGAGCCACTCTCGAGGCCTCTGATCTAAAGGTCTGACCCACAAGGCAATGGAGCAACGCCAGGAGATGCAGTGCCATGGTAGCCAGTGACCAAAGATTGGTTCATACGCCATCTGTTCCCTCAGGATACTGGAGCCCATGTGTACCATTGGTTTGGAATCAAGGTTTCTCAACTCCCCTAGATGGACTCACCGTGTCCACCAATATTTATGAGTTCAAATAAATAATAATAAATGGGAACCTTAATAATTTATAGTCACAGTTGTTGTTATTATTATTTTCATCAATGCAATTAAATTGTTTTGGTTGTTATTTGATCTTCATTTGAGATCTTAAAATTGTAGCCTTTTCGAATACCAGTTACACCTAAAGCTTTGTAATATTAGTGAAAGTTCTGCTTAATGTAAGTCGTGATTGTGATCTGTTGTGGGATAGCAATTGTAGTTGTTATTTTCAAAATGAGATAACTGCACCTTAATCAATGCTTTCATTAACTCATTTTATTTAGATTGAGTATAAATCCTGTCAAGTTTATTCAATCCGATTATTCTGAAATAGTTTTCATAGTACTAAATGAAAAACAAGTGGTTGTAATTCTCAGAATCTCGTAATGATTATACATGCATTTTGCTATTTTAGATTGCTTATTCATAAATAACCAAGACTGTATCTGTCAACCGTCATATTTGGTCATTCAGCAATCTACCCTTTAGATAATTGAGACATACAACTCTTAATCGTAATAATCAGTACATGATGTAGAAATTACAATTCTCTTATCAATTCATGTAACAGGTTGAAAAACCTATTGACAGTATGAAGTCGACATCTTAAGTTGAGATACTCTGTAAAACACTGATTTCACAGTAAAACAGTATTTTAAACGTATAATCCATGATACATTATTACTTGTTATAAACTTGACGATGAATGTAAATTTTAAATTAACGTCTTGTTCTGTTGATTTGTTGTTCTTATTTCTTTTAATTTTAATGTTTATTTCACTTAGTAATTTCATCCTTTCTATTCATAATGAAATTTTATATTTAGGTGGTAGAACAAACGGATAAATCATCTGAGCATTTAGGCGGTTATATTAACTGTTATATTCATGGTATAACTGTTTTATGTAATTGGTTATATGAATCTCGAACAAAAAGTGCCGCTGATCTCTTGCTCAACTATATTAACCCTGTAAGTTAGTTATGTTTCATATAAATATTTACTCCTTGATATTTTCTTTCCTTTGTCATCTCTTATAATTAATCCTATGAATTTGAACATACTGGCTGTCTTCGACTACATTGTCAGATCTTCTCGTTTGTTTTACAGTTTATAAGTTTGTGAATGTGATAAAACCATTAGCGATGAAAACAATTAACTCATCAATATTTTACTGGATATATATTTATAAATGAAATATGATTTTTGATATTCTTAGTAGCTAATATTAATCGACTGGTATGAATAATTTAACCTAGTGCAATGATGTAAAATCGATTGGCAACAACCTTAACTTTAAATAAATGGAACACTGTTTAATCGACTGAGATGGTTAGGGCATGTATTGCGTATGTCCATCCATCGACTACCTCGAGTTGCGATTACGGTCGATGTAGGAATAAGCTGGAGGAAACTAGGAGCTGCTAAACCAAGTTGTGGCATCAGACCATAAAAACACTGACTGTTGGACTGAGTTATGTAGGTATGTGCAGATAGACTGATTGGGGTCTGTGTGATCATCATAACCAATGGTTAGAAACTTTACGTCACATTACTCACAACCGTTTGCAGTGTCGCACATGCATTCACTCACTATCTTCCTTTAGATCTTAAGTTTCCAAATTCCTTATAAGGTTTTTTATTTCATTAATTGTTATGGTTGAAAAACTGTCACGGGTTCACGTAGTCTCCGAACGAGGATCAGTTTCTTTGTGATCTCACCCTCTACCCATCTATCGCACCCGTGTCTATAATCCCGCGCATACATTTTTGTACCAACTTTGTAGGGAATTCTTCATCTGGGGGCTTTGCTGAGCCACTTGCTTGGGTGCCATCGCACCATGAATTGTCCGTAGCTTCCGCCCCATAAGCACCTCAGCGGGGGATTTGAAGTTTGGCAATAAGTTATGTGGGGTCGTCCAATGCACCATTAGAAATCGTTGTATGATATCTTCTATGGTCCCCTCCCCTCGTGCTTTAAGCATGGCTCGTTTAAATGCATCAACGAACCTTTCAGCTTGTCCATTAGATTGCGGGTAATATGGCGGAGAACGGACATGGTTGGTTGAGTTTTGCAGGCAGAATTCTCGGAATTGACTGGATGTGAACTGTGAACCGTTGTCTGTTGCTATTGTTTCTGGAAGACCATGCTGAGCGAAGATCTGATTAAGGAGTTTGATGGTTCGAGTTGTAGAGGGTGGCGCAATCGGCAATATCTCCGGCCATTTGGAGAAGGAATCAACCAGCATCAGATATGTGGCACCATCTAGGGGTCCGATGAATTCAATACGTACTCGCGACCAGGGTTTTTCTGACTTTGTCCAGGGTACTGGAGGCAACTTGGGGGGGTTCGCAACTGTTTGACAATGTAAACATCTTTTGACAAAGTCGACAATCTACTTGTCCATGTTCGGCCAATATGCATATCTGCGAGCGATGGATTTCATACAGTTTATCCCTGGGTGTCTAGAGTGAAATTGGCGTAGGACCTTGAAACGTAGGGTTGTTGGAATTACTACGCGATCACAGAACATCAGACAATCGTTAACAACACAGAGGGCACTGCGACGATTCGCTAGTTGTTGCATATCACCACTCAGCTGCTTAACTGGCCATCCGCTCTGAACATAGGTGATCGCTTCTTGAATAATCGGGTCTTCTCTGGTAGCTTGCCGAACATCTTCAGCGGTAACAGGCATTGCTCGAACGGCATTCGCTAATAGTGTAGCACCGGAATCCTCTTTCGTTGATATTGTGGCTATGAGTGTGTCCTCATCAGTGGTAGAATGGTTACTGATAAGTCTGTACAGTGCATCTGCTTGGCCGAAATCTTCGGAACGTCGATACTGGATTTCGAAGTCGTACCCCAATAACGCCAACGCCCAACGTTGAAGACGATTAGCAGAATGGGCAGGAATGCCCTTCTTTGATCCAAAGATTGATAACAACGGCTTATGGTCTGTGAGAAAGGTGAAACGGCGCTCGTAAATGAATTTGTGGAATCGACGGACAGCAAATATTAGGGCTAACGCTTCCTTCTCGATCGGGCCGTAGCGTTTCTCAGCAGGCGTTAGTGTTCTTGAAGCATGCATCACCGCTTTTTCTGAACCATCTGGAAAGACATGCGAGAGTACGGGACCCAGTCCATGTGTTGAAGCGTCAGCAGTAACCACAATGGGTAGTTTCGGATTGTCGTGCGTTAGCAGTAGTTTGGAACTTAGCATGGATTTAAGTTTCGAAAAGGCTAACTCACATTACGTGGACCACTTCCAAGTAGCATTCTTTTCTAGCAGACGATTCAATGGATATCGTACGTCATGCAGTGATGGAAGAAATGTTGAATAGTAGCTAATCATTCCCAAAAATGATCGCAATGAGGAGACATCAATGGGGGAAGGCATTCGTTAGATTGCATGAGTATTTTGAGGATCAGGGTGTCGTCCGGAAGCATCAAAGATAAACCCCAGGTATCTAATGGAACGCAAGAAGAATTGGCATTTCTCTGGGCGAAGGCGAAAACCATTATCTTGGAGGCGTTGTAGAACTAAGTGTGTTCTGATATGCGATTCATCAGCAGTTGAGCCGACAATGAGGACATCGTCAAGGTATGTAGCGACACCAGGAACATCTGCCAGAATACTATCCATGATCTGTTGGAAGATCGCTGAAGCAGTTTTGATACCAAAGGGTAACCGGGTATACTGAAAAAGTCCTCGGTGCGTGTTAATTGTCAACAACTCTCTTGATTCGGGAGCAACAGGAATTTGAAGGTAAGCATCCGCCAGATCCAGCTTAGCGAAGTAGGTACCACCATCTAAAATGGTAAATAAGTCATCTGGGATCGGTAGCGGATAGTGATGCTGTTGTAGGGCCGCGTTGAGTCCTGTAGAGAAGTCTGCACAGATGCTTATGGAACCATCGGATTTTTTTACAATCACAATTGGTGCAGCCCATGATGAATAAGCAACAGGTACTAGAACACCCTCAGATTCCAAACGTTGAGGTTCAGTGTCAACCAGAGGTAGAGGTGCGTATGAAACTGGACGTTTTTGGCGAAAAACTGGCTTAGCTTTTGGCTGCAGTCTTAAAACAGCTTCCGTTGTGGAACAAAGTCCAAGACCAGGCTGAAAGAGTTCAATAAATCGTTTTTGAAGGTCTGCAGCATGCTGTTGTGTAGAGGCAGTAGTTTGTACTTGATTGCAGATAGTGCTAATGGGAAGATCAGCGAGACCAAGTTCTTCGAACCAATCTAAGCCCAGAAGGTTGAGCGGAGAATTTGTGATGTAGCATGTCCCATTGAAGGTTGTACCTCTGAATGAAATACAACAATAAAGTTCATCATGAAGGCGGAGATAATACCCACAGGCACTGACGGCTGTCTGAGAGGATGGTTTGATGGGAGGTTGGCCCAAGATTCGCCAAGTCTTTTTCGAAAGAATAGTTATATTTGATGCAGTATCGAACTGCAACTGAGCTGGCTGACCATTAATTAAGAGGGTCAAAAATTTGCGTCTGGTCGCGGCGTGGGTGTGGAAGATTGCTTCTAAACTTCTTGATGAAGTAATCGGCTGTTTTGGAAAACGACGCTGCGTATGGGCATTTTGACGGTTTTTGAACCAGTTGGATTTGCAAAAGCCGCTTTTGTGACCCACTCTCTGACAGCAATCGCACATATGCTGTTTGAATGGGCAGAACTTCACATAATGCCAGTCTCCACAGTGCCAACATGGCAAGGAGGGCTTCTTCTGAGCTGGTTTGGAGTGGTTTGGGACGGAAACAGCGTTTGAAGGACTCGAGGTTTTCGATCTCGAAGACTGTTTCTGGTGCTGAACAGCATGAACTTCGAAACCACCCTGGCCCCCAGATTGAACCAAAGTGGTGTCACGCTGCAGGTTGATTAGGCGTTGATATTCGTTTGCAATATCGTTAAGGGTTAGTTTTGGGTCTTGGTCCAATCGACTTACTAGCTTTGTTCGTAAGTCACTAAACTTTTGGTGCTGTAGGCTACAAATGAGGATCAGGGCTTTAAACTGATCTTCAGTCAAGGACTTTAACCGGAAGCGTTCGCATTCACGGTTGACGACGCCCACATGCTTAAGGAAATCATCATCTTCATTCATAGTTAGCTTCAAGCATCGATAACGAGTATTAAACAGTAACGAGTTATCGCCAAAATGTTGGCTTAATGTTTGAACTGTGTTTTCAAAAGATCGGTCACGCGGATTCAAAGGCAGGATCAGATTGCAATACTTATCCAGCTCAGTTGAACCCAATTTACGAAGTAGCAGCCGCACTTTCCAAGCATCATCTTGATTGGCGAAATCAAATTTAAATAGATCTTCGTAACGCCTGAACCACATCTCAAAAGTAACATTAGAATCAGGATCGTAATAAAATTCAGCTATGCTGTTTGTGATGCCATCTACCGATGGTGCCGTGGTTGAACTAGACGTGCTTGGCTGCAAGGGAGACGTAACCCTGGTCTCGGTCAACATTTGCATCAATTTCAGCTGCTGCTCTAGTAACAGTTCAAGTTTGGAAGGGTCCATAATTGAAAAACCGCCGTCGCCAAATTTGTTATGGTTGAAAAACTGTCACGGGTTCACGTAGTCTGCGAACGAGAACGAGGTTCCATGATTAAGACTAGTAAGCTAGCTAATGACGCGTCCCAGCTCCAGCTATCTAGAGGAAGAAGTCCAGGCTTGAAATGAGAGTATATTCTGCAACAACCAGAAAACCAGCAGTTTTTACAAAGACAATTTAAAATATATATATATATATATATATATTGCCATGGAGCTTTTAAACATCTAATCGATAGTTCGTCAGTTGACTATGTGCGTGGGTGGTAAGAAATGCCCACGTATACATCTGCATACAAACTATGAGTTTTTGGGGAAAATGACACCATTTCTCACTCAGGAATGGCATTAGATAATTTCTGGGGTATTTTCTGAATACCCCGACATTAATTTAAATTTATTAAATCGTATCTTCAATGCCTAATCTGTTCTATTACCACCAATACCGTTACCAGCTGTACTACTGTGAAATTTGCCCTAACAGTCTCATCTCTCTGTGCTAATGAGTTGTAATAACTTAACCCAATTTACACATGTGCCAGGCTCTTAAGGTCTTCCCAAATATTGTGAGCGGTATTGTACTGCTAGTGTATACCGCAGAGAGTTTCGTTGTGTATATTTTAATTTGTGGAACAATCAAAGGCAGTAAACGACTTATAAGATAGTAGTACAAAATTTTCAAGTTACTCAAGAGTTTTTACATGATCATAGTATGAATTTTTATCCTTATGAACCAGCTCATCAATTAATTGTGTAGAGTAAAACCCACAAACAGGAAGCATTTAAGACTAGTTTCACTTTAGGATTTTACTTCTGAGTTCTACCCTTGTTTTTATAATAAAATACTATATGGATACTTTCACTGTGATTGGTAAAAGTTAAATTTAAGTTGCCTGAATATCTTACTAATGTGATGAAGATTTTAATGTCATTTATAGAATTGCTGAGATTTATGGAGAGTCGTTTTGTTCAGCATTCAAAAAACCCTAATTGTAACCCTTGTCATATTCTCTTGTATGTTTTCTAACCAGAAACTCCTCAAAGGATTGACTTAACTGTTAAACTATTTGTGTTCAGTCTCGAGTCGCGCTTCACCTAATTTAGTGTTAGTCTTACTAACCATCTCTCACAGCTCAGAATCGAAATACTGGTGCGTACCTACTAACTGACTTACACTCAATTTTCTGATTCCAAACATAGTACTTATACAGTCATCAATATTTTTATACGTTCTTTCATGTTGTTATATTATACTGATAAAAATGACCAGTTCTTGTTACAGTAATTATCGTCTCTTTCAATGAATTTCCTTTGAATTGACTCAATTTTTAGGCCATTAATTTAGCTCAACGTTTAAAATTGAATCCTGATGCGAATGCTTTTATGAGTTTGGCTAAATTTTCCGATGCTCAATTCACTACTTTAAATTCATACTTAACATCGTCCGAATTCGCAACCAGACAAAACTTTCTCACACAAGCTCAAAAGGATGTTGTTGTCCTATCAGACTTAGGTGAAAAAAGGTATCAATTAGTGTTCTTTTTTTATATAAATATTCATATCAATCCCTTTGATGTTTTAATGGTAGATAAGCAAAAATGGGTTGACAAATTAACCTCTGTCTGTTAGACAACGGTTGTAACACTCATTTTATAAAAATTCTATTATTCTATATAGTATAGCAGACAAAATAAGCAGGATTGTGTTTTTGAGAACTTGCACGACAATAGATACTCGATAATAGATCATGAAATCAGTAAGACTAAGCACTCTTACATTAAGTTTGATTGTATGTGTCTATCCTCTCCTACCGACCAATCACAGCTTAGTTCTCGCCTTGTGTGTATTATCTAATTGCTGTAAGTAATCGCAAAGCTGGAATCTTCATATATTGTTTATCATCCAGGTAACTATTTGATCCTCTTCTACATGAAACGTAATTCGGACCAGGCATCCATTCTCTATAGTTAGTCAGTCAATAATAACCAATGTAGAATCAATCACACATATACGCGTAAACCTATTCTGAATACATTTTTACTTTAGCAATTATTCGATTAAAAATAGTGTTTATTGACCAGAAGATCTATACAAACATTAATTCCTAAGTAGAATATTTTATTTTTATATGTTCATAAAATACGATGTTTCATTTTCTGTTCAAACAGTATAGACTCTTTGTTGTAGATTTGTTAGTAGAGTGGTAGCTGATTGGTTAAGGTATTCAAATCTCACCCACTGAATCTCAGGTCCGAACCCCGTCCATCTATTTCAGTTTGTGTAGCTGGCTAATCTTGCTAACCCCTCACACTGACAGTGTGGCTCGTAGCTAGGTACACGAGTTACTATACCTGTTATCCTTCCTTCCTCATCTATCCTTTGAATTCGTTAGTCAGAAAGTCAATCTCTGTCCATGATTGCAAGTAATATTGATTTTGTGGTTAGTGTGGTTATTTATTCGATTCCTGATTGAGAGGTCTTGAATGCACACTGCTAAGATGTCTCATAATAGGACGAAACGGTCGTTCAATGCTTTCTGGTTTTCAGTGGTTGTTTAACTTTGATCGGTTCATGACTTCAATAATCATTTATTGTTGTGACGTAACAACGTATTGATGTAATAAGTGTTTCAGCATTATTTTAGCGTGGAATTTTTTGTTTACAAATGAAGTGAAATAAAATTGTAAAAACTGATTATCTTTAATGTGCTTAAATTAAATAGAATTATTTTTAATTTAATAAAAATGACAGTTTACTTTTAAATTTTGGATATGTTGAAATTCATTATCTCACTATCGTACTTTCTCGCTCTCTCTGTTCATCTTTGTTGATCATAGTCGTTTATTACGGTTACTTCAACGTCAATCAGCTCTGGAAATTGATGAACTAACTGCATTGACAACAGATGCTGATCATTTTTTAGAAGTTAGCATTGATGCATATGCTCAGTGTTTAACTCTATCTGATGATCATAATTTATCGGTACAGTTTTTGAATTAATAAATGCAATTTTAATTTTTTTTCTTGAAAATTTACTAAATTATTTCTTAATTTTTCTTAGAATTTACTACAAAGTGAAAAAATTAAAATATGTAGTTACTAGGTAACATGGGATGTTTTTTCATTTTTGAGAACAATCAAACATTTGTAGATAAAACGACTAATTATCTTCTTTGTTGACATTGTACTATTACAATGACTGTTCGGAAATATATTCTTTAATGTAGTGTTCACCACAACTAACATGTTTTATTTCAGAAAATAACTAGTTAAAAATAACAACTCATTTCTGGTGTTATTGTTTTAAGCAATTATTAATTATTTCTTTTCCTTGAAAATATCATGATCGATCTACACTTATCCCGCTGTCAAATCATCTGTCTGTATACATCTTCATATTATATACAGTTTACTGCATAGAATGGATACTTTTAACGCAGATTATTGTCAATGAAGACAGTTTTCTCTTTCTGTTATATAGCTTTTAGCTAATTCAGAACAAATGGTTCAATTTTAAATCTAAAAAAATACTTATTAAATGTATTAAAGAAGGCTTAGTAAACATTCATTTATTGTATGTTTACGTGTCCTTGGAGGTAGAGTGATAAGTGTATTTTTGACAGTAGTAGAAAAGCTATTGTTGTGATGACATATGACAGGTGAAAACAATAATTCGGAATTCAACAACTTTACTTGTGAAATTGTTAATCTTAAAAGCTATTTTGAGATTTGTACATCAAGATTTTATTCTGTTGTGTTAATGTTAATTCCCTATCTGTATCATCCATTTAGGTGTGGACTCAGGACAAGTTTATAGATTTTTACACTGGTAAATTTTACATCCAAACTTTCATTCTTCTTATCGCCTTTCAATGTTTATACTAGATTTTTCGCTTCATTTCTCTTTGGCTGTCTTCTATCAATTCAAAGTTTCAAAATAGAGCTTCAAAAATCAACAAGATCATGTCAGAACGTCTACCAAGTATTCGAGCTGATAAATTTCTTCCTCTTGTTCCACAATTAGCCGTTCGATTATCCAGTAAATGTGATGTTGACTCATCTTTTCAAAATATTTTAATGAAAGTGGGTTGTTCGACAGAGTTAATATTTTGTATTGTTGGATTTAAGATTTTTATTGTTTTCAGTTATCTCTTATACATCTTTCACTAGTTGTTATGCTTTTATCTAAAAATCATAAATATTTAAAATTAAAACAGGATATAATAACGGTCCGTATCTTTTGTGTTTCAGTGGTTTGCGTACTAAACCATGGAGTATTAGTGGGTTAATAGTTAATGTACTCGATCTTTAACTGTCAAGTTTCAGGTCTGAGTCCTGCTTCACAAAATTTGTTTTCGATAACAGTGTTATTAATATCTGTCCTACAGTTATAAAATTATGGCTGGAAGCTGCTTATCTTCCGCTGTCGATGAAGATAAAACAAAATAATAAAGTATAGTCCGTCTTTGAGTCCATGTAACATTTTTTTTCTCATTATATGTAGTATAATATAATATATGTCTTTATTTTAATTATTCCTGATGCCAAAAATCATCAAAACTTAATGAACATTGGATAGTTGATTTTTTTATCCACTGTATTATACTTGCTCTTTGTTTGTTTTTAATTACGTTAAGAAATGGTATTTATTTTTCCACAATACAAATTGTTTGTCGCCGAATATCTGAGTATATAAACATTGTTAATAACTTTCTTTTAGATGAACAGTTTTCTTTTTTACATACTCAACTGGATTGTTTTTTTTCTTCAAAAAAAATGAAATATTCTAGCTAATAGAACGAATGGTAGACTGGCATCCTCATCATTCTGCATTTACTTTACTATTTCTTGTCAATGCTAAGTTAGATGATGATGATAATAATAATAATGGTAGTCGTCAACGTTCAACTCGTGTAAATTCATTGAAAGCATCTACTGAAACAATTCCTAATCAGGTTAGTTCATTTATTCATTCATGACATGTTGTATGCAATTTATTCCTCGAAATCTCATTGTTAACACATTGAAGTAATATGCATACAGTTAGAATAAATAGTGCATAGTATACTTTTTAAAGCATCAAATAAATTAAATAAAGACTACGAAAATATGAGGAGAATAAATTAGTTTATAGTACTGCAACTAATTTCAATTTATATTCTGGTTCTTTGATGATATTTAGTAAGGAATTATGTCTTATGTTTCCTGAAATTGAGTCTATCAGTTTACACGACATGCCGAAGTATATGCATTGGATGAACAGAAAAGATGGTTAGTATCTGGATCTCTGGGCAGTAATCCAGTTGCTCGTCATTTGTTCAATGCTCATGCTTAAAATTTCGAAATAACTAATAATTAAAAAAATTCTAATTTATTACACTTTACTGAAGCCGTTGCTATAAAATGATTCAAACCAAATTGAAAGTTCTGCAAAGACGGTTATTGATCCCATTTTGTTTTGATGACCTCCGTTTATAGTACATTCATATAATGCTGTACTAATTGTTACCAACTACGAAATAAGCTTTTTGCTTTTTAAGAAAAGCATAATATTTAAAAGAACTATTTCTACTTACCTTTAATAATTTTAAAATATTTAAGTTAAAAGTACTTCAGCCAGTACTACACTTCCCAAGTTGGTCACTGATTTTCAGTCTAGTTGTTAAAATACTTGTTTATCAGGTTCCGACCATTGGTCTCCTTTCTTTTCGGGTCTCTGCGTACTACCACTAACATTTATACAAAAAATGTGACTCAAAATGCAGTACGCAAAGCTATACTTGATAAATGAGCTACTACGAAATGTAAATTTGACCTAGAAGTCTATAAATAAAATTATTTATACTTAAAAACTTTCTTGTGTGTTCACATCATGCATCGTCGTGGGTAGAAAATTATGTTTGCAACTAATGTCTCTATCGACTTTTTAAAAAATTTCAGTCATCCACAGAGCTAAGTTGCCGTATACAAGCTGCTCAACAACTGTATAATCGATTATCTATTGGTCGACGCAAAGAACTTTTATATCAAATGAAATATTTAGCTGAAGCTTATGTTGACTGGGCAAATACAGATGTTGGTAAATATAAAACAAATACAGGTAACACATAAAGACTTTATTATCAAGTTAATACCAAAACGCTTTTTAAGCAACGTTCTTGAACAATTTTTCATAAATTAGATGCATATCATTGGTATCCTAAAGTTTATGTGTTCAATTAAAAAAACAAAGGTTTCAATACTGGGATTATTACAATCCTTATCGATAATAATTAAGACAAAGCACGTGTTCCGATTACTTTATGTTTCTCCTAAGTTTATTCTTAGTTGACAATAAATTATTTTTTTCACTTTACCGAGCCTTGCGCTGAACTTCAGTTGATCATTGAGAACCTTTAACGCGAGCTATTCGAAAAGAAATATTTCTTCGCCATATTTACTAAATGTCTAAATTGTAATTCTGGTTATATTAACTTATTCGTCTCATTTCAAATATAACACAAAATATCACCTATAGGCTTCAAATAATCCGGTAGTTTTTATCTGTTACTCATTTACCAAGTATAGATTCGTGTATTCAACTATAAAGGACAGTGATGTCCGGATCCTCTAACTTAAATAAAAGGAACGGAACTCGAACCTGCGACCTAGTGTTTGAAAGATGAACAGGTTAACCACTATCCTGCTAGGATGGTCTAGTAGTACTGGCCTAAGTGGGTTTTATTGAAAATAACTTGAGAACTATAATAAACGCCTAAATATACCTATTTATCAGCACTCAAAGCAACATTTCAGAAAAACGGAAGGTATTCTCTCTGATCACTTTTCTGAATACATTTCAAAGTAATTTGATGATTAGTACTTCTAGATCGCTTAGTAGTGATGGCAAACAGATACATCATAGATACATGTCGTGTATGAGATCTATTTACAACGTTTTAAGTAATCAATAAGCAAAAAATAGAAGATTACTGATATATGCAAGATCAACAGTGATTCGCTATCTCAACATCAAATAATGCTTATGAAAATACACTTTTTATTTTCTATGGACACGTTTCGTACATAGTACTATACTAAGTTGATTTTTGTAACTGTTATTTTAAGATATTAGCATTTCGGTGTACGAATAGCACATTGCTGCGTTCACTTATTATACTATTCATAAATAGTAAAAAAGTGAGATTTTCTGTATATGAAAGCCTATCATAGGAAACTACAGCTCATAAAAACTTTCGTCCAAATTTGATCGAACAGTTTCACAGTATTTAGGCATCGAGTTTATGTGAGACACTAAAGAGGATGAATGTATTTGTAAAATTTCAGTTGAGATCTTACAAGAGGAAATTAGATTTGTTTTACAATTTCAATCGGAGAATTAATTTTTTTGTGAATCTACGTATTTGGCTTTCTATACTATTAAATGAAACATTTTGGTTTTCGTCAATGCATTTTCAACTTTCCCACGTAATACATATGTATATTTATATACCATAAATGCAATTTTCCCCTTCAGGTAATATCTCCCTTCCAAATGGATGTAAATTGTATGGTTTGGTATCACCAAGTTTACAACGTTCTTCAAGTTGTACTATGGATTGCTTGCTAGAGCTTGTCGCACTACCAACATGTACTTTTCCTATTGATCGATCAGGGACATATCCAAATTCTAGTTTAATTCGTGTGGCAGGATTCTCTCCAGATTTTCGTCTTGTCGGAGGAATTAATTTGCCAAAAGTTATCAGTTGTTTAGGTACCGATGGGAAGTTGTATCGGCAATTGGTGAAAGGTAAAGATGATCCAAGACAAGATGCAGTTATGCAACAGGTTTGTTAAACATTATACATCCACACTCAGTATTCAATAATTCTTTTTGACTTTAACTGTTATTCAAACGGATTTATATTCATATTGATGTGGAATACAATCATGTATTCGCATAATGACATACAAGAAAGTATTGAACATTATTTCAATATAGATTTATTTTCAACTATTGGTTGGTTGATTTACATTTCCAGGTTTTCACTGCTGCTAACTGCCTTTTAACAAAATATGGAAAATCCAATAAGATTGATTTACCACACTCTTCAACTTCTCAAGTTAATTTACTTAAATATCGTGCTAACTGGCTGGATATGGATAATGGACTTCGCATACGCACCTATAAGGTTAGATTATATTTTATTACTTAAGCGAATAATTGAGTATCTTTAATCCGATTGTAGGAAACCATACCATTTTCAACCTCTTTATCTACATTTATTTCCATTTTTATCACAAATTGTTTTTTTCTACGTTTTAGGTTATACCAATGGCTCAGCGTAGTGGTGTTATAGAATGGTGTGAAGATACTGTACCACTAGGCGATTGGTTAGCCAATGAGCGTACTGGTGCTCACCAACGCTATAGACCTCGTGATATGCCCCCAATTCAAGCTAAACAGCGTTTGGGAGTTGTCAAAGACAAAACTCCTGATCGTAAATTAGTAGCATTCAATGAAATATGTGAAAAATTAAAGTAAACTGTTCCTCTTTTTTTCTGGCATATTTATTGCCTATATGTTACTTTTATTCCCTAAATAATAACGTACACTGTATGTGGTACTATTAGCATATAATGGGTTACTTCAACCATAATGTTTCGAATAGCTCTATCAAGCCAGTCATATAAGTTTTGACACATAATTTATAAAAATCTTAATGTTTTCTTTTGATGTGCTTTAAAATTACTAAAAATAAACAATCAAATATCTTAAGACTACTCTTTAATCATAAATTCTTCAAGTTATTATTATACACTCGTTTATGTATCGTGAATAATTCTACTGATTACCAGACCAACATTGGTATTCTGTACTTACAGTATTTTCTATATTGCCTAATTGTTTACGAATAGAACGAATTATGTATTTTAACTTTAAGATGGAATATTTCTTTTTTTCAACGACAAATGTTCTGTAAATTTATGTTTAAAAAAACTATCAATGCATACTTTACTGCGTTGTATTGTGAGATAATGACAAAGATTTTTAGTTTAGGTGAATAATTTTGTTGAAGTCGAATTCTCTAAACTGAATTGGTTCAATCGTCAAACTTTTATTGTCTTTCTAAACATTGTATTGTATTGGGATCACTGGGTAAGTAACAGTGAGGTTAAACACAGAGTATTAGGGAATGTTGATAATTGAGTTGATGGGGTTGTGAATCTTTATTGTCTAAGATAATTAGGCCATGCCTTACGTATGCGTGAACACAGATAACCACGACGCGCAATGCTGACTAGTGTTGGACACGGATGTATTTTAAATAATCGTTCACTAAAAACATTTATTTAAACAACGACCAAAATCCCAAATAATGTTACAATTGTATCTTTGTCTATTTTTTTTTCATATCTGTGTCTTCATCAACTATTATCGTTATGATGATACTGTTTTGTGTTTTCTCTTTTGCATCATTTAATGTGATAATTTTTTGTTACATATTTCTAATGTCATTTTTGACTGCGTAAACGGTACCACAAGTGTTTATTTATGGTTAAATCGTAGCAAATAAACTTTCAACTTCAGAACTGAAAAAAACTTGTAATTTATATAACACTTTTCGGATGTTTAATATATACCTTACAAATTTCTATAAATCACTTTACGTAAATGTTTGTCTAGAGTGTATTAACTGGCTAAGATAAACAAGAGCCATTACTCTTTTTCCTTAGTTTGTTCAATGTAGCACGCATCAAAATATGTAGTTTAGCTCATAGGAATTTCGCACTATTGATCTAAATTGTTTCTTTTGACAAAGAAACATATAACTATTCTTTTTTATTTGAACTACTGAAAGAAAGGTATCACTTAACTGCGAACATTCTGCTAATTAACGTTAAAAATGACTTTATGACCACTTATGTCTTCTTTATGTAAACTTGTGATGTCATGTAACCAATTAATTCTCTCATGATACAATGCCATAGTGATAATATTTTCAAAGATTCAGTCTGGTTTGTTTCACAGTCCCCCAATTTAGATATAGTTACATGCGATTTTACGCTAACTCAACCTGGTTTGCAAGCACCAAGATTGAGAATTACCAAAAAGCTGTAATTAACAAAGCAGATCAAAAATACACGACTCACTAGTATATATTCATGTCTTTCAAACTTATCCACTTGACTAAGTGGATAATATATATGCATAAATATCATGTATTTAATATTGTTTCCAATGTCTAATTTGTTTATTTTGTTTCACTGCTATGTTCTTTTTCTCATTAAATTATCACTAGACCAGTACTTGCTTATTTCTTTTTGGAACAATTTCCTAATCCGCAAAATTGGTTCATCTCTCGAATGGCCTATATTAGATCGATCGCTGTGACTAGTGTAGTTGGTTATCTTGTTGGATTAGGCGATAGACATCCCCACAATTTATTATTACATAAATCTACCGGTGAAATTATTCACATTGATCTTGGTGTGGCTTTCGATCAGGTAAGATTGTAACATATTTATTGTTTGTTAATTGTTTCATAAATAACTCGGTTGTTATTAATAGTGTTATTGTGACATAAGGTGACCATCTATACATATCAAACAGATATCTCGATAACACTCAAACAAATTACTACTTTTTTAATCTTTGTATATACCCTCAGAATTCACCGTTAGAGATAAAGAAAAAACCAATCGTTTTAATACCGGACTTCAACTAATGAGATAAACTTAATTTCAATTACTAGAAGCGTTCATCGTGTAAAATCTATTCTTTTGAACAAATTCTTTATGTAAATAAAATTAACAAAATAACTTTTGTTTTTCAAAATATATCATTATTTTTTTATTAAATCTTTTACCCAGGGTCGACTTTTACCAACTCCAGAAATGGTTCCTTTTCGATTAACTCGTGACCTTGTTCACGCTTTGGGTCCATTAGGTTTACAAACAGGATTTATTCCAGCTTCTGAAGCTGTATTACGAGAGCTTCGAAATGGATCTGATGTTATTCTAACTTTATTGCAGGTGAGATGTTTCGTAATTATATATATATATATATATATATATATATATATATATATATATATATATATATATATATATATTTGATGTTTAGGACTGCAATTGATCAGTCTCTCATATTGGCATATGTGCATACTGTGCGTATTGCCTCGATATTGCCTTAATTTACAAGCATTATAAGCAAAGATGGATAGTGGCTAGCAGTGGAAGATTCAAGTAAAACAATATCAAGTGAATTAAACTTCACCCCATTGCACAAGCAAGTGGCTATCAGGTCTCAGTAGCTAAGTGGATAACGCGATGGCGTTTGAAGCGGACGGTACTGGGTTCGAGTTCCACAGTGAACATCAACTCTGAGATGCCGTTACATCCAGCTGACGAGTCCCAAATAGGACGGAACGTGCGTCCTGGATTCCTCTGCTAGCCATTATCCATCTTCGTTTATAATGCTTGTAAATTAAGGCAATACGCACAGTATGCACATATGCCAATATGAGAGACTGATCAATTGCAGTCCTAAACATCAATGGGAAGATTCAAGTAAAACAGTATCAAGTGAATTATATATATTCTTTCTGGAGAAAACGGATTGTTTTTAAGGCTTTTTTCTGCATAGACTATTGAAATATCCGTTTCTCTAGACTGTTCTCACTTTTTAAGTATTTTTTATATCATAGTTAGATTGTATTTATATTTTTCACAACTAGGTAGTTTATTGCATCGTTTAACCGTGAGTTTCATTATAGTCTAACTCATGTAGAGGTGACAGCAGTCCTTAAACCTCAACTGAGTGTATTGTAAAGCTTTAAATTTCTGACTGAATAATACGTCAAAACTATTATTTATGTATTGAAATTGAGCATATAGTGACGTGTCTTCCGCCTCATTTGAAACTTACCTGCATCTCACTGTCAGTGTTTTCACTGAAATTCCTACTTATCCCTTACTTGTTTATGCTTTAAGACGTTATCCATTATAACCGCTACATTAGGTATCAATCTGTTTAATGAGTTTGATCGAATTCAATTCCAAAGATCAACGATAAGAAAAGGTAAGCCTCAATTCGATCCCCACATGTGCACTCGTGGATGTGCACTTCTGAGGAGTCTCATACTATGACGAAATGGTCGTCCATTATTCCCAAGTTTTTAATGCTTGTCTAACATTGATCGGTTCATGATTTTGATAAAAATAAATAACCTTTTTATGGGTGTAAACATAAAACTAGATTTATATTATCTCTGTCAACAATATATTTATCTTGTTGTTATAACCCAATGATTGGTATGACCGATGGTACATTCAAGGTCTTATAGCGAAATTCATGTAAAGAAAACTGCACCGACTTCAATAACAGCACTAATCGTAATAATTTTAGTGAATAGCAATTAGAATTCAACTCATTATTTTGTGACAAGCATAAATATCATTATTGTATTGGTTTTGGTTATATGCTCGTTTTCTGGGTAACAGTTTAGTGATTTTATATATTTTTTTAAAAAGAAGTATTATCTCTATATGGATTTCACGAATTAGTGTCGATTCTTTTTTACTTTTTGGTATTCAGGTTCTTCTTTTTGACCCATTATATTCTTGGTCCTTATCACCAGCTCAACTATGTGCGCTTGAAGCTAAACGAGCTGAAATTAATACAACATTAGACAAGTCTAAATCATCAAGTTACTTTTTTAATGATCAATATAAAAATACTAATAAATGTATGAATAAAGAAAATTTCAAAATGAATACATTACAATCAAACGAAAATAGTCTCATGTTTCCTAGTAATCAACAGTTATATAATACTAATATGATTGGTGAAAAAGGTAATTATATACACAGAACAACATTGAATATTGTTTTGTTTTCATTTGTTATATGTTTTATTCATTTATTTTTGTTATTGTGGTTTGAAATTCTGTATCTTTTGGATTATCTTCAGATCACTGGTGTTCAGAATATCGGTATCAGTATTCAATTATTATTTAGGTTGTCAATTCGCTTCATTCATTTTTATTTATTCATGTACTTATTTAAACACAAAACATTCGTGCAAGGAGGCACCAAATAGATATGCACCACATAAATCATTCGATTTGTGTGAGGGCTGGTATACTTTCTGTGTGCCTAAACCGAAGCAGGTGGTTTTCTTAGGGGTCTGCAATCGGAATCTTTGACCTAAAGGTCTAACCCACAAGGCAGTGGAGCAACGTCAGGAGAGGCAGTCCCGTGGTAGCAGGTGACTGACGATTGGTTCATATGACATTTATTCCTTCGGGATACTAGAGCCCATGTACACTGTGGTGGTCGGTATTCGATATATTCCTTAAACTTCGTATACAGTTCGTCTTGGTAACCGTCACTAGATAACGCTCCAACGGTATATTAATCAGGAGGCGAATACGAAGTGTTGATTACGTTTATTATGGGACCACACACAGATATCCAAAATTACAGGTGTGTTAGGCTAGCATGAAAGAGTTGTGCCGAAAAGCAAACAGGAAAGCGATTGAGTGAGTGAGCGAATACAGGTACGAGTAAGCGAGAGAAAGCAAGAGCAATGAATACGAATAACATGGACATATATATACATAGTGAAATGAATGAATCATCGAATCAATTAAGCGGTTAATAGTAAGGCTAGTAGCGTGAATAAATGCGTAGGCAGTAAGCGATGCTCAAGCATACATGTTCATACATTCGCAACAATAATAAAGATACAATGATATAGATAAGTTTTACGGATGACTCAGTTCGTTAGTAATTTAATAAAATGACTCAACCGAATTAAATGTGAACAAACTCAATCGCACGTGAGTTGCTATGACACCATTGGTTTACGATCAGAGTTTCCCAACTCCACTAGGTGAATTCTCCGTGTTCACTATCCCGGTTAAAGCGCCATGAGTAGGACTTCTCTGGTAATGTTTGTATGCACGTGGCTATGTGAGAGCGTTTCAATAGGGAGAGTCGACTCTCCCTACTCTTGGCCGTATCAGGGCATTTGAGGACTTCATTCATAAGTTATTATGACTGATTGGTTAACTAAATTAAGATATCTTTAAACACAATTTATAGGTTAGTCATTATTATCTCTAATACCTTAGAAATTCATCCGTTACATCATGCTATAAAAACCCATTGATTAAATAGCTTTGTGTTAGAAAAGATTTCAACTTCCTATTTTGAATCTGTGAAACTGTTGTGTATTCACATACCTTCATCAATATAAATTTTAATGCTATATTCGGTTTTTTTTTAAAAAGAGATAAAGTGGTGATAAGAAATTAATGTTTATTAATTTTCTTTGACATCCTAATCATACTGTTCAACTGTAAACAGAATAGCTTTTTTGTACACCTTCGAAATATCTGGTGGTCTATTAGACAAGTTGTATATAAACATCTTTCCTTCATCATGGACAAGCATAATTCCAGTTACAATAAAAAGTGGTATTTCTTTCATAGTGAACAGTATTTTTATTTAAATAGGAACTTCTTTTAAAGCTTAAATTAACCACAACGTGTTCATTGTTTTATGAGTGAGTTGTATCCAGGAGTTTTGACCACTTTTCCGTTCACTTAATGACTGGAATATAATTTTCACTAAAATTTTCGTTTCAAACCTCTGAAGCTATCCTCAACTGTCTGTTATCAATATGTCAGTGTAGCGTAACTCAACATTCCTGATGAAAAACACAAGTAGTGAAAGTTTGGGCCTTCTATTGAATTACAGTGATGTTAAAGTAAAGTGCAAGTCAAATTCCAAACATTGTGAACTAAATAAAAATAATAAATGCCTACGAACGCTTAAGTTAAACTCGTATACAAAATTATCAGCGGACGCCAAATAATGATACAATTAAGAAGTAGGTCAAGCCTCATGTAGTTCTGACCTACATACCCCTAATTTGGTTTGTATTCAACTTCAAAAAATCCTAACCCATTGCACACGTGAGAAACAGAATCAATTCCTTATCGTTTTTTAAACATGTATTGGTAGTTTCAGAGTACTTCGAGGAACTCCTGAACAGACCGGCTCCAATGAATCCACCGGACATCGAAGCAGCACACACAGATCTTCCTATAGATGTCAATCCACCAACGACCGAAGAAATCAGAACGGCCATCAGACAAATCAAGAGCGGGAAAGCAGCAGGACCTGACAATATACCAGCTGAAGCGTTGAAGTCACTCTACATCAACTTCATTGATTATGAGAAGGCATTTGACAGTGTAGATAGGAGGACGTTATGGAAGCTTCCTCGACACTACGGAGTTCCTGAGAAGATTGTCAACATTATCCGGAACTCATACGACGGACTACAGTTCAAAGTAGTGCATGGAGGACAGCTGACAGACGCATTCCAAGTAAGGACCGGAGTAAGACAAGGCTGTCTACTCTCTCCCTTCCTGTTTCTTCTGGTGGTCGACTGGATTATGAAGACCTCGACATCTGAGGGAAACTACGGCATACGATGGACAGCTCAGAACCAATTAGACGACTTGGACTTCGCAGATGACCTAGCCCTCCTATCGCATACACACGAACAAATGCAGACAAAGACAGCCAACATATCAGCAGTCTCTGCATCAGTAGGCCTAAAAATACACAAAGGGAAAACCAAGGTCCTCAAACACAACACGGAGAACAGCAATCCAATCACTCTTGATGGCGAAACTCTGGAAGACGTGGAATCCTTCACATACCTGGGAAGCGTCGTCGATAAACAAGGAGGTTCAGATGCAGACGTCAAGGTGAGGATTGGCAAAGCTAGAGCGGCATTCCTTCAACTGAAGAACATATGGAACTCAAAACAACTTTCAACCAATATCAAAGTCAGAATCTTCAATACGAACGTCAAGGCAGTTCTACTGTACGGAGCTGAAACTTGGAGAACTACAACAACCATCATCAAGAAGGTACAGGTATTTATCAATAGCTGTCTACGCATGATACTCAACATCCATTGGCCGGATACCATCAGCAACAGCCTTTTGTGGGAGAGAACCAACCAGCTTCCAGCTGAAGAGGAAATTAGGAAAAGACGATGGAAATGGATAGGACATACATTGAGGAAATCATCGAACTGCATTACGAGACAAGCGCTAACTTGGAATCCTGAAGGGAAGCGGAAAAGAGGAAGGCCAAAGAACACATTACTTCGGGAAATAGAAGCAGATATGAAAAGGATGAATAAGAACTGGAAAGAGCTTGAAAGGATTTCCCAGGACAGTGTTGGATGGAGAATGCTGGTGAGCTGCCTATTCTCCTTCACGAGGAGTAACAGGCGTAAGTAAGTATTGGTAGTTTATAAAAGTGAATATAAAATTCAAACTCAATCTACTATCTAGGCAACTTGAGGAACTTAATTACACTCATTTCTCGACATTAGGGACACAATCTGTCTTACTGAAATCTCAGGAATATAGTACGGAGATCCAAACGTTTATAAATAAATTTTCCTATTATGAGAATATTGATGCATTATAACCTCCAGTTTACTGATTTCCCAATTTTCTTTGGACATTGAGATAGTTGATCATGATTTTCAAATGAAACTAATAAACCTGCAAGTTGACAATGGCGGGATCGACTGTACTCTACTCATCATTTACACATTATACCATTCGCAATCTGGAAAATGTACATTTTTGAGCTAGCTTACATATAGGGACAAGGTTTTTCATATATGAACTTTGATAATTTCACATTCAGATCCTAATCTACAGTCAGTATTTCGGACAATAACAAGTAAAATGACTTCTAATTACAACGAAATAGTGAAATACATTTCACTGCCGCAATTGTCTGGTTAATAAAGTGATAGTTTTAGCTGTGATGATCTTTGGTTCCAGTAATGTATGACTCAGTTGAGTATCTTCATTTGAGATATCTAGGCACATTTTATACTACCCGCCCAGCCTATTGTATATATTCACGTAATTCTTTACTAAAATAGTTTGCCCACTTCTTATTTGGTATAACTACATGATCATCTCTGAAGGTCAGTTGTTTAAATGTATGTTTAAAAGCGTGCTACTTTTCTTATCATAATTCAGTTTTCAGATTATAAGACCAATCAGTTGCATAAAAATGTATGATATAAAGACTTGTTATTCGTTTCCATTCCAGCTTTACTCTAAGTTATATATATTTACACATACGCCGATAAGGAACAGATTCAAATTATTGAATCATCTTAATATCAAATGGCACTATCTGAATTAAAGTATGATAGTTTTTACACGGGCTCTAGGTAAATATTAGGCGTAACACTACACACTACTAATGAGTAGACAAAAATACAAGTGCAAATATTTCATGCAAAATTATTTATGTTCAAGGATCAGTTTGTTAAGAAATGTGTACTATGTTTAGAGGTTATGATAATTAGTTATATAGCATCCTTTTAACTCTCATCGTTTTCTCCTATGTTTGTATTTAAAGAATAAAGTTTAACGTTTTACATTGAGAGCACTAGACTTAACATATCGCATTACATTTACAGTGTCGATTATTCATAAATCTACTCTGATACATCGTTTACTTTTACTATGGTTACAATTAACCAATAATTTTATAGTCTATGTCTGTAATTAACAGTAGCTCACGGTTTTTCTTACCAGCTTCAGTCTGTGTCTGGTGAGATACTTTTGAATAGAAATTTGTTCATTCATGTTTTAAGCGACCTTTACATTAAGTTATCAACACATCAAACTGTCACTTTGAGTGATGATTTTCAGAACATGAGTATTATTTAGTGGTCGAAACGTTGTTTATCTTTTGTTTGACTAAGATACTTTATTATTTTCTACTGTTGAACAAACTGATGTTACACAATAACTTCAGTTATGTTCATTTTCATGAAAATCTTGTGAGTGTATTTCTCAGTGAACAGTCTTTGATGGCCGAACGTTTCTTATATTTAATTTTTCGGGTGCCCTAACCGAAGCTGGTGGTTTTCTTAGGGGGCCACACCCCGAGCCTTCGACCTGAACGTCTAACCCACAAGGCAATGGAGCATCGTGAGGAGATGCAGTCCCATGGTAGCCGGTGACCAACCATAGGTTTATACGCCATATGTTCCTTCAGGATAGTGGAGCCCATGTGCACCATTGAATTGGGATCCGGTTACAGCGCCAGACATTCGCTTTTCGTCTTCCCATTTTCGTAAACAACACCCGTGGTGCGAGAAGGCAGTGAGTAGGACTTCCGTGGCAGAGGCTATATACGCGTGGCAATGTGAGAGCATTTCGAGGGGGAGAGAGGACTCTCCCCACTCTCGGCCGTACCAGGGCGTTTGGGGGCAAGACTTAGATCCAGTGTAGACAAGTTAAATTTTAACGTAATGTATTATGTGAAAAACTGTAATGATCACTTTTTTAGAAATAATTCAGTTTACTGATCCTGGTATTACTTTAATTTGTCTAACAAGAATTATATATTTATAATTTACAAATCGTTTCTACTTATCTTAGTGTTCCTTGGTTATCTAACCTTCATTAACATATTTACACGTTTTAATCTTTCAAAACTAACTAATTGAACCTCATAATAAATTTCCTTTCATCATGCTTGATTAAGTAAATATAAACAGATACATCTCTTATAAGTCATCATATGAATTACATTATTTAGTCACTTGAGGTTTCGGTGGTAGTCAGTATAAACTTCATAATATTTTGGGAATCAAATTCATCCACGTCGTCATTAACCTATAGAAAATGACAAACAATTTGATTTCATATGAAAAAAAAACCTATAAAGTGTACTGCTCATTATAAGAGTGTAGTGAAAGCATTCGACATTTAACCGATAAATCTATCCTCTATTCCATTTCAGTTTTATCAACTGGATAGCATCATGAGTCTTTCACACAGTGTGACTAAAAGCTCAACATACGAATATGTATTTAGTAAATGAGTTAACTTCATGTAATAATCAAAATTGTAAAGTGCTATAAACTTGTCCAATATTTTGCTTGTTATGTTTCAATCTGTTATCGTTCTTTTTAGAACCAGTCAATCAGCTTGCTGAACGTGTTCTACTTGGTGTAAAAGGTAAACTTCAAGGTCTTGTCAGTGGGAATTTAGTTGTCAATTCAAATGAAACTTCCAGCAACTGTAGTGGCGGTCTTGATCAACTCGATGTTGCTGGACATATTGGTTTGCTTGTACGCGCAGCTACAGATTATTCAAATTTATCACGAATGTATTTTGGTTGGCAAGCTTACTTATGATGACTTTATAAACTCTTAGTTCGTTTTTATGATTCTTTAATGACTGTTTCTTTAATGTATATTTAAATTGTACATTGTGTTATTATATTGTCATGTATGTTACTACTCGAATCACATTTTACATATTATCCTCCCAATCAAGGCATTTTGTGTCCAGAATCTTTACTTTCCATTGCTCAGAATTGAAAAGTTTGAGCAGTAGGTATAAATTATACATGAAATTCTTATTACATTTACCTTTATCCTTAAAAAGACCTCGGTGTATGTCGTCAAAACCTTTGTATGTTATTAATTGGCATTCGATCAACTTCAGAAATTATTTGATTGACACCAGACTTCTTGCTGATAGTGGCTCGGATAAATGTCGAAAACTCCTAGCAGTTATCAAATTTAGTTGCTGCTTGAAGCTTGTTCGAAAACTCTGACTACAAAGTTTCTCAGTTGTTATCCTAACTTTGTGGAGTTTTCTGGTGTAAGGATGTATGTGTAATATCAAACTCGCTTTTCTCTGGAGTTGTAAGGAGTTCACCTAAACTCAATACTTATAAATGGGATCCCTCATGAAACGGTTTCCTATGTGACCCGCCATTTTTACACCGTCATGCAAACACATCCAGTAATCATTCACACATTTTGGTGCTCTTTTATTTAGCTTCAGACCTAACTCAGTTTGATAGTTGGTTGTAGCAAAAGATGGAACCAATTCGCTTATATCAGTCTATGTAGGACGAGACATTTTATGAAACTCTAAGATAAGCTTGGGGTAAGTCATAATTTGGTTAGAAAACAGATAAGTGCTCCATAAAGAAGCGATAGATCGATAGGTGATTACAATTTAGGTTATTTAACTTCAGGTTCTAGTTGCAAAGCGAGAACGGTAGAATAGCATATGGAAAACGGCTGTAGCGAAGGTTGGTGATGTCCATAAACAGGTTGTGGTCTACGCAAAGATAAAAAAAAACTCACTGTCTTCTCATCTGCAGTTATCGTATTCCTATTAATCATCTAGGTGACTTTCCTCTGTGCCTAGACCCCTGACCTGTGCACTGACATCAACTAGCTCTACAATATCTGTTGAATTCTCTTTCTTGAGAAAATCGGTTGGTCCGTGTTGGAACTCATCCTTCATTTCTCCCGTGCTCCAACCCGTCGGGGAGTAGGCTGGGATTATGAAAAGGAATTGTTTCCCACACCAGTTTCTTCTCACTTTGATAGAGCCTTTTAATTTAATAGTACATAGTCGGTTGTTAGTGGAAATCCAAACGATTAGTTCAGTCTCCGTTCTGGCATTCACTGTGACAACAGGCAAACCAGACACCAATGTCACTAGCTCCCTGGATAAACACACATGAAACAAACTTTCGAGTCGTTAGATGGAAAACGTGTTTGTTGTAATTTACAAGTCTTGAATTCAAGTTTCAGAAATGCAGCAGATATCGACATTAGGAATTTCCATAGATATAGCTGAATTTATCCACTGCCCAATCTGCATTAGTGTACGAACGTTAGAAGAGCCCGATTCAACTAGCACACTTGATTTCCGGAAAGTTGTATTTGGTTTTGTATTCGATAACATCATTCACAAAATCGACATCAGGGACTTAAGGTCATTTAGGCAGAACTAAACTTCGACCATAGATGTTTAATAAAAGTAAACAGAGTGCAAACAAAACTGAATAGAAAGGTGAAACAATGTGAAATAAATCAATTTAAGTCGAATAGACTGTCAACGTGGTCTGAGTTATTAAATGATCTGACCAGGTTTATCATTTTCGCAATTATCAGTTGTCATGTTTGTGAGTGGGCTGGAGTGTCATATGGAAACCCGGAGTTATGCAGCGGATTTTCTTGGGGATCATTGGCTTCCAAACTTCCCTATATAGACCTGCGTTTTCTATTCAGCCTCGGACGCTGCGTGAAGGCAATAAGTAGGACTTCTCTAAATGAGGCTATAAACATGTGACCGTGTAATAGCATTTAAAGCGTAATAGTGAATTTTCCAAAACCTCGGTCATACCAGCGTATACTTTTATAGAGTATGTAAATCAAAAGCATATACTATCCCTCAGTTTGCCGTCATTTGATTAACTTAATTAACCACGAACTATAAGATACTTGGGCGTTATACATTTTGCGAAATGTTATCATAGTAAAATTACTTTTAGGAACCTTGGAAATCAAACTTTGTACTTGGCATTAGCATAATCAACGTTCGGGAATTCGGCACTCTGTCCTCAATCAACTTGCAAAAACGGGAACACTCGTCTGAAATGTTTCCGTGTATACTTATGGCTACTCATAAGTAGCAGAAAATAAAACACATTTTTACTTCTAAGTTAGGGTTTTCAGTTTTCTGTAGTAATATCAAATTCGAGTTAGTAGTACTAACTTTTCTTAATGGTAAGTGAGGCAGTTGTTACAACCAGTTAAGAAAACAAAATTTGACTTGGTAAAAATTGCTTTTTATCTGTAACATTTAATCTCAAAATGTTAGTCAAATAGTTTCATTGATTTGTCAGAAATCATTCTTACTTAGTTAATGTATACTAAAAATCTCATTAACACTCAATGTAAGACAAATATATGAAGATCAATGTAGTAGAACATATTTGTTTGATCTATTTTTTGTATTGTGTTTATATCGCCTCGTCATTCTTGCTTTCGTCGAGTTATACATGTTCATATATGGTTTCCGAACAGTAAATTGCACTGTGGCTAGACCAAAGAAAATTCACTTACGTATACGTCGTTTCACACAATCAGTTTCTATTTACGACCTCTAATCAGCTAACGATTATCCGTCTACAAACGAAATCGTGTATTTTTTATTAAACACTATGGGTAGCAATGTCATGATTTTCATTACTTTTTATTTAATCTCATAGGTAAATTGAATTTCTTGTGAAGAAAAATTCTCAAATTTAATCCATCAAATTTATTCAGGTGTAAAATAGGCGAGGTATCCTTAAGCACTTTATAAATTTATTCATAATCTGATATTATGTGGTCTGAGTATCATCATCAGAAATCCCTTGACCTACTTTTTATGCTGACACTGTCTGTAACGGTATGTCTATGATCTCTTTCAAGTCGCTCAGTTTTAGGAGAATTGATTGAATTAGAAAATGCAAAACAAAGAATTATGGTTTCATAATGATAAATGGTGAAAGATCATGTATGACAGATCACGTTCCTAAATATTCAACAATATAAGTACTTTGTACACACGAGTATGTACATACATATATAGATTGTATATGTGCATGTACACTAAGTAGAAAAGGATAGAAAAGCATATATATCGACAGAGAGAGAGAGAAAGAACCATTATTCTTACGTGATCACTCTCATGTGTATATAAAGAAGGAAGTTAAAAATATGCTACCTTAAGATTATTGGATTAAGAAATAAGGATAGAAACTATAGAAAAATCCCTATTCACTTTTCAATTCAGAGTTGAAAAATATCAAGATCATGTGATTCAAAATTTAGAAAGTACATTTTCCCCTCGTCCTCCTATCGCCAATATCAACTAATACTAAATTTTCTTTTTCTATCAGAAGTAATTGTTTTTCATCATCTATTTTATACATTAGAAATAAATAAATAGTTCACTAAAAATTATTATGATTATCATCATCATCATTGTGTCTTATGATAGACTTGTAGAATAACAAACTATTCAAATAACAATATTATGACTGTAATAGAGATTTTTCTCTTGATATTGTTCTGTTGACTTGTATATTAACCAATTACACTAATCTTGTTGTAAACCAAAACTGTAAGTAATTAATAAACATTCATTAATAATTATTCAAACATGAAGTATAGATAGTTCATAAAAACCTGACTCGTCTACCATCATTATAGATATAGAGACTAATAAAGTATTAAGAATCCCTTAGGAAACAAACCTAAATTTTTATTATGAAATTATGTATACATTACAAAAATATAAGATGATTTATAGTGATACAGATGGTTGATATTGAGTTTTTCTACGAACAACATGTGAAAACTTTGTATGACAAAAAGCTACTCTGATATCAGCTGACTTTCATTCATTAAACTAAAATTCCAATAAGCTTCTAAAAATCTATTGGGTTCGACAATGCCCGATTAATTTTAACAGAAATTGACATGTTTATTATCGGACATTTTTTTAAAGAGAAGGTTAGCTATTAGTACACAGGAAATTTACTCCACACTTCGTACATATAGTACTTTGAAAATTGTAACTATTACTTGTAAGCTTCTAAATCCAAGTTAGAAAACTTAGAGTTTGATTAGATTAAAACCAAACCTAAAACTTAGATCTAGCCTATTATCATGAAGTAGATAAACACAGGTATTATATGCGTATGATGATAAAAGACTACAAAATTTGTTAACTAAAATCCTAACATCAGCATGTATTAGTTGAATAGTTTGAGCAACAGATATCTCAACTTAGATAAGCCTATGACGAATACAACGTACAAACTAAAGCTAACTTCCACTAAATCTACTCAAATAATAGTCAGTTCACTAGTGACCGACTTTAAAATGTTCCTGGATTTCCAAAGAGACTTGAAGAGTTCAGAAATATCGGGAGTGAAATATGTCACTAATGCCGCTGTTTAATATTGCAAATTAGTTGAAGTTGGAATTGTACAGTTAGACGTCAACATATTAGTTTCATAAGTTTAGCGTTTGGGACGATACTTGGGTGTCCTGTGGCCGGTCTTTGGTGGCATGGTGAGTGCAGATTGGTGAAGTGTTTCAAACTGGGACGTATAAGCAACTTACGTGCAATTGAGTTTGCTCACATTTAACTCGGTTAAGCCCTTTTGTGTAAAATATAAGAACAATTCAATGAATACTTCATTTGCAGTCAGTCAGCTGCAACGTAGGAACAGGCACATATATGCATCGGTCCAAGTTGCCATACCGCATTAGCACAACAAGATGAATACCGGATTCATAGAAGTGGTTAATTCAGTTGTGGTAATATGTAGAAGAAAGATTGTATGTAAGGAAGAAAGAATTAGTTCGTAGAAAGAAAGATATGAAGCGATTTTAATCTCTTAGTTTAAAGGAAGACAAGGAGTGTATAAACCGACGCCATTGTGATCGATTCTGAGCCATGTCACCAAGAGTCTCCAACCATTGGTTACGATAGTCACACGGACCCCAACCAGATAGTCTGCATCTACCAACATAGCTCAGACTAGAAGTTAGTGACTTCAAGCACTGATGCCACGTTTTGGTTTAGCCGCCCCTAACTTTCTTCCAATTATCCCTAACACCGGTTAGCATTGCGCGTCGTGGTCATCGGTGTTCAGGCATACGCAACACGTGGCCCAACCATCTCAGTCGATGAAGATTCATAACCTCATCAACTGATTTACCACCATTCCCTAATACCCTGCGTCTACCTACCCGGTGATCCCAGCAGATACCAACAATATTTCTAAGGCATCTGTGGTCAAATACTAGTAACTTACGAGTATCTTCCACTCCTAATGGCCACGTTTCGTAGCCGTAAAGTAGAACAGAACAAACTGCCGGGTAATATACTTGTCCGTTAATTGATAGACAGATATCTCACCCTTGTCATAGGTGACGTAAGTTGGCAAAGGCCAAACGAGCTTTTCGAATCCGTGTTGAGATTCCGTCAGACACCAACCCATTAGGGCTGATCAGATTTCCAAGATAAGTGAAGTTGTCAATGCGTTCGACTACTTCACTCCCTATCCTTAGTTCAGGTGTTGACGCAGACCAGTCCTGAAGCAACAACTTGCATTTAGAGGGAGAGAAGCGCATCCTAAACATTCTGGCATTGTTGCTCAGTGCTACCAAAAGACTCTGCATCTTATCAGCGCCTTCACCAAACAGGACTATGTCATCTGTATATTCTAAGTCGATAAGTGGACCTCCTGATAGGAGGTCAATGCCCGAGAATTCAGTCGATGAGAGCGTTATTTCCATCAGTAGATCTATGATGAAGTTAAACAAAAATGGAGAAAGTGGACAGATTTGACGGACACCACTTGAGGTTGCAAAAGCGGATGACAGTTCGCCATAAGCTCTGACTCGACTAGTAGTGTTAGAATAAAGAGCCTTCACAAGATTTATGTACTTCTGAGGTACGCCTTTCAATGACAGACACTGCCACAGAACCTCTCGGTCTACAGAGTCAAATGCTGCTTTTAAGTCAAGAAAGATCACCATTGTTGGACTCCGATAAGTATGCCTGTGTTCTAGAACCTGACGAATGTTGAATATGTGGTCTATGCAGCCGAAACCAGGTTTGAAGCCAGCCTGATTTTGTCGTGTTTGCAGTTCACGAGTCTTAGTTAGGTGTCCGATAATTATCGAGGCTAGTATTTTAGATACTATATTAGTCAAACTAATCTCTCTATGATTGTTCTGTTGTTGTAGTATTTAAACTTGGATTAATTTTAATTTGGTTATTTATTCTCTGAAAAAGCGACTTACACTTAGTCACGAAACGTCAGAAAATCTAATTTTTCTACTCATTGGGTTATTACAAATATATTATTTATTTATAACAATCAACCCAATTCTCAATTTATTCGAAATAATCAAATCAAACCTTGGTAATGATACCTATAATCCCTCTATGGTTGTCACAGGATGATTTTGACCCTTTCTTAAATATTGGGACGATAAGTGATTGTGACCAGTTAGATGGGATGACGTCTAACTCACAGATTTTAGCTAAAATATTAGTCAACCTAATCGCTAAAATTGGAGCACCATCCTTAAAGACCTCTGGAGCCAATCCATCTGGACCAGCTGCCCTTCCTCGTTTCAGATTAACTATAGCTTTTTGAACTTCAGCTAAAGTCGGGGGACCTACTTCAATGTTCCATTCACACTGTCTGGGAATAGAGGGTAGTTGTAGAGTAGCTGAAGGCCAGCTGAACTGTTCTCTAAAATGTTCAACCCATCGTTCTAAACGTCTTGACTGGTAGCAGATGAGAGTGCTGTTTTTATCCGAAATAGTCTGACTTACACTTGACTTTTTAATTCCAGTTTCTTTTAATAGTCTCTACAGTTGTCTTGTGTTCCCTATAGCCACCGCCTTTTCCATCTCTTTTGCTTTCGTTGCCCACCACTGCTCACGATCATTCCTTAGACTTTTGCTTAATCTAGATTTGATTTCTTTACGCTCTTCATCGTATTCAAAACCTGATGGGATGAGTTTGCGAGAATCTATCAGTGCAATAGACCTTGACGAAATCCATTGGTTTTTTGTAACCATTTGGTTTAAATCACTGGTAGATGTCACTGCTGTTTCCACAGCTGCTTGTATAACTTTCCAAGCAACATCTGGGTCAGTCTCGTTTTCAGAACTACCTAAGTGTGACCTCAGTTGTTCCTGGAACCTACTTTTGGCTGTCTCATTACACAATTCGGTTCTAATGAGTCTTTTTTGTGTGGCTCTTTTGCGTCCAGTGAGGCGCAAGCAGATGCGTGCTCGTACTAGGGCATGATCAGAGTCCAAGCAGGTACCCCAGAATGAGCGACAATCTTCTATTGACCCTCTCCAACGATGACTGATGGCAATATAGTCTATTTGAGTCCATCATTGGCTTGGTGCAGGGGGTCGCCATGTTAGACGATGTCTCTCCTTATGCTTAAAATTTGTGTTTGCTAAAAATAAACGATTGTCTGAGCACAGTTGCAGCAGACGATCACCATTATCTGTTCTCTGTGCCGGAATACTAAAATACCCACCTAAATGTCTTTCTGTTTCGTTTAAGCTACCTACCTGGGCATTAAAGTCGCCTGCTACGAGTACTATGTCTGAACGTTTAGCTTTCTGAAGAAGTTCAGAGAGTTTTCCGTAAAATACATCTATCACTTCATCCGAACTGCAGTCAGTGGGAGCGTAGGCAGAAACGACGAAACGGCAACGACGTGTGTCCCTATCGTTCCGAGTTCTTACGGAGCCGTTTCGCCTAACAGCGCATAGACGACTGATAACGGGGATCCACTCTAATAGCGCTTGTTCCGCCCTCATGCTAAGTGCTATTCCTACACCTGCCAGTCCACGAGAACTAGCTATCGGGTCGTCAGATACACAGAGGGTGTATATCGTCGGCTCTCCGTTTTGCCGAGGTGAGGTCAAGTGAATGACCACGCTAGGATCCTGTATGCATGTTTCGGAGACACAGCATACATCAATGGTACGAGATTCTAAGGTTTTAGCCAAGGAAGCCTGCTGACCGACTTGACATAGTGTGCGTACGTTGAAGGCTCCAATGTGTAGTTTGAAGCGAGGTTTCAGTATACCTGGGACAGTGTTTCGCGCACTAGAATCGTTGGCTATGGTGACACTTGAGGAGGAAGCCGAAAGAGGGAGTTTAGATTTGAAAGTCGATGTAGGAGGAATAATAGGAATTGAAGAGGGAGTTTGATTATGAATACAGTGGTCTTGAGTGCTGTTAGAGGTAATGGGGGCGGTTATCACTTCCCGGTTGCCCACACCGTGGAAGGGTTCTTCTGGAGGTGTCTGAAAATGAAGTTGGATTAGAGGTGGTCATAGTGACCTGAGAGCGTGACCGCAGTGCCCAAGGGACAGCTGCTTGATGTCGGTCACACATGATGTTTTTATGAATAGTTTTTGTGTTAGCTCCGTAATTGTTGAGACCTTACCGCCGGAGACGGATATCCGTGGGATAAGGCGAGGTGTGCCTTTTTAGGATTGACCTTTTCTAACCTCACCCCTCCTTGTGAGAAGGCAACATCGCTGTTATGCTGGTTGTCTGAAGGAAACACCTTACTGCTGTCACACCTCTGTACAATCAGCAGTACGACTTCGCCTTCGGACCTTGGTTTTGTTGCTTTTAATCTTACCGCTCTTCAACCGACCTGTCTGGCATGATAGGACTTTGAGGAACGGTTGTTCCAGCCAGTATAGCTCAGTTGCTTCATCACGATATGCAAGCTGACCAGCACGTCAAGGTAGCAACAACGGTCTTTTTTAAATTGTGTCTTACAAGCTTCATCGTTCTATGATTTCCGTTGCTATTGAGACCTCTCAAATTCTTTTTCTCCATTTCATGCCTCTCTTCTGTCAGTAAGAATCCTACTTCCAATTCTCGATACCGTACTACTTATCTGTCCGTATAAGTAGCACACGCCACACTACCGGTATGTCAGATAAGATTTTCTGAATATCAGTTGTCCTCAGTCAGTGATTTCTAAGTAAGCTGAGTTTATTCAGTGTTCCGTCGAAACTAATATATAAGCTATAAATTTAGAAAAGATTGCTAAAATGTAGTCATTCCAGTTTTTCTAATCTATTAAAAGATTATATTAATGTTAGAAAGACTTTAATTATCCCTTTGTTGGTACTAATTGCTGAATTATGATCAGTCTTGTTTGCCATACACGCATTCCGACGGGTGTTTTGTGATAGTTACTTCGTAACAGGTTTTGTAATTTTTGAAGTGGATCGAGGACACGCAATCTTATTCAAGACTTGTCATACATCATGCCTGTTGACTGAGTTAATAGCTAGTTAGACTAATTATCTCAGGGAATAACGAGTTGGGGTTTTAAGAAAAATGTACTAGGTTTGAGTTTCGGTATGAAAGTCAGCATTGCGATCAAGGTAAATTCATCTAACAACCCACAAATCAGATGAAGTTTATACACTACAATTTGTATATTTTGTATATCAATATGTTGTTTTATATGAATATTGATATATTCGTATTAAGCTTTTAGAAAGATCTATTTTACCAAAGCTAACAATATCATTTAGTTTATCGAATAGAAATAAACACAGTCGATTCCGAAACTGTAATTCATTTGTGAAAAATCGAATTCTTTAGTTATTGAATCACGGCTAATGAATTTAAAACAATTCAATAGAAGAAATTGTATTCATAACACAAATAAAGGGACAATAAGATTAGAAGGAAAAAGATTCAACGATTACTATCATTATCTTAACAAAAGATTTTGTAGATGAGCATATTTTGCAATAAAAAAACAAACTGTTATCAACATTTCTATTACTGACATGTATCATATTATTTTGCATGTTGGTGTTATATATATATAATATCATCATGATGATGTAATTTGAAAAGCCAACATTAATCTAAAATTGAAGATGAATAGGAAAAAAATATTTTTTCCTCTTTTTGTCATTGGAAAGAAGAAATAATATGTAGGTGCAATTTGTTATTAATATTATTTGTGTGTGTGTGTGTGTGAAGAAATAACTTATTTGTTTTAATTTAAGAATTTATATACAATAAAAGAGAATTAACAAAGAGAAGTAATAAACTCCATTATTATAAAACAAAACAAAAAAAGTGCCATTTATGTTTCATAATTAAGGTTGGTTAAGAAAATGAAAGTCACTTTCTAGTATTCATTAATAATGACCAGTTGAATAGAGTAAAATGTAATAAGTAAAATATCAAATAATGATTTCATTAAAATGAAATCACAAACAATAATAGATTTAATGACATTATTGAAATATTACATGAATATTTCATGGACATGGATAAAAAATAGAATACAGTTTGTTTGTTTGTTTGAAAAATAAATATATAAATTAGTTCATGCAATTTCAAATGGAAAAGTTGCTTGTTAGAAAAGGCTGGTAAATATGCATAAATAATATAATTGGATAGATACATAGATAGATAAATAGATAAGTGTGAATAAGTAGATAGATAGGTGAGCCAACAGAACGAACTATTTTCTTTTCTTTTCTTCTTTAACTTGGAAAATATAATACATTTCATCTCCTATGAGTACTTGAATATTATTGTAAAGTTTTCAAGGAATAAATTGTTAATTAACCCAAACAAAACAAGTGATAATAATAATAGAAATAGTCAGTCAATATTATTGACTAAAGCAAAAGCCTGAGGTCTTATTTTTTTCTTTTTCAAAAGAGAAATTTGTTTATTCACATTTTTCTGAAAGAAAAAGACAATTTCATTATAATGGAAAAATAATAGGTATTTTTCTTGGAATAAAAAAGGGTAGAGACTTACGAATATTCAGTATAAGTAAAAACAGTAGTAATGCTAATGTATTAGGCAAAGTTATCATTATTATTTTTTTAATAAATAGACTTATTTGTGTAACGAATTGTAATATTGTAAAAAGAAGATGAAAAGGGAATATTGGTGAGATGTAAAAATAAATAAAATTTTCAAAAAAAGAATTAAGCAAACAAAGCACAATGCACTGATTTTCATTAACATTACATTAGATCTTATCAACTATCTAACCGATTTTTGTAAATGTTTGTCATTTATTGAGGTTGTATTTTAACTGATCTCCAATGTGAGTGATTCACTTTTAACATTATTACTACTGTATACACTATTATTAGAGGTACTTACATCAGTAGTAGACACATTAGTACAATTCATATTTATATTTGTTATTGTTTCTAGTGGAGAACAGTTTAGAGAAGTATTATTATTGTTATTATCATTGTTATTGTCAGTTTCTTCAGAAATTATTAATATGGAATCATTATCATATGTAGGTAATTTCGTTTTAACTTTAAATTTTTTCTCTTTCAATGTTGTTTTATTATTGTCTATTTTGTCATGTTTGTGATATTCTTCATCCGATGAAGACGATGATGACAATGATGAAGAGGAGGAAGAGGAGACTGATGATAGTGTATTTAAATGATTAGTTGGAGAACTTAATCGATTATTAATGGGAACGTGTAAAGTAGGTGGTGATGAAACAGAATAATAAATGGGATCACATGAAGTAGTTGTTATATCAATCATAGAATCATTATCATTTACACGTATATCATCACTAGTTGATGAATAATGATTTGATGGATTATCAACTGTGATTTGTATTAAATCTTGATTGTCCTTTTTTGTTATTTGTACCGAATTATCATTGTTATCAGTTATATTATTATTACTCGGTTGTAATGACAATCCTGGTTGAATATTTTCTTCATTCATTTGTAAATGAGATGAAATAAGGTTAGATACAAATTCTGTTTGTTTATCGTTTTCGGTTTTAAGAAAATTTAAATCAGTATATGACTGTGTTGAAAATGATACAGATTTCGATTTTAATAGAAATGGTTGAATAGATAATGATGTATCATTACTATTAATATTAGATATAATAGTAGAACAGTTAGATGATGATGATGAAGAAACATTCAATGGACTTGTAGAAGTCGATGTCATCATATTATTAACATCTGCAACAGCTGATGTTGCAGCAGCTACAGCAGCGGCAACAAGAGCAGCTGTAGCTGAAGGATCTGTTGAAGAATCCGGTGCAAGTGGTGGTGTAGGTTTTGGTAAACCACTAGATGTAGACCGTGCACGTTTATTGGCAAACCACTTTTTCACCTATTAATATACAATTACATAGATATATAAATCAATAGGAAAGAAAAATTTTATCCAACAAGTATCATCGATAATAATGTGTATACATTTATTACCAATAAATATTTGTAGAGACAAGTATCCGTCTTATGTTGAAATGTCTAAAACTTCCCAAAATGCTGAGCATATTTATTCGTGTCAAATAAATTAAATAATTGTAATTTAGTAAATGTAAATCAATCAATGATTTGATCACTTATCAAAATTTGATGTAAATTTAAAACGTTTATATTTGTTGTTCTAAATCAGATTTGTTAATGCATATAACGAGTTATTTTGGTAGTGTTGAGTTCTTTGGGCTAGATGGTTTAGTTGTCAAGCGTTCATTGCTATTCTGGATAACATCTCATGTTCTTACTTCATGTAGAAGTGGATTCCTTTTTATTGTCTTCGTCGGTTGTTCATACTACGCAGTTATGCTGGCAACAAAGGCAAATGAGGACAATAAAATCAGAGAATACAGATAATCACGAACAGTGCCTTCGGAAGAAACCGATAAAACACCTGAAGATTAGCTAGTAAGCTCACTTCTACATGAAATAAGAGTTGGAGATGCTATTCAGAATAACAACGAAACTTCATGATTAAACTCTCTATCTCGGAGAACTCTGCACCACCAAAAACATCCATTTCAACTGCGAAATTACCTCCATCATACAATGAGTTAAGAATGAATTATATTTTACGAATCCTTCACTTTTCCAACCCACTAAAATCATCACTTTCCACTAAGTGTAGCCAATCTTAAAGAAAACAAAATACTTGAATACTTTATTTCTTAAAAGTTATAGTTATAAATAAGAATTATCACCTAATTTTAGTCGCAACTGTCAAATAAAATCTGAAAATTTGAAGATCAATAAATTATTCCCCTTAATTATTTTTAGTAATGTAAATTGTTTTCGATAAACAATCAATCTCCTTTAACGGAAACAATCTATTAAAGGTGAGAGAGAAAGAGTTGGTTTATTAACACCATGCTGTTATTGTTTCCATTATTTTCATCTTATCCAACAGAAAAGAAGGTATATCTATCTTTTATTTATAAACCACCCACTCAAGATTTTCCTTAATTCCCCCTTTTCTCTTTCTACTTTTTTCTTCCTCTCTTCTTTCTCTCTCTCTCTTTCTGTGAGACTATCCCCCTTTGAATAACTAGAACTTATTATCGAATCTGTCTATCATGCGATCAATGCATTCTAAAATACACACAAAATTATATGGTCATGATTATTAAATGAACCAAATTTCAGAAAGACATTAAGATGGATACCATGTTCTTTGGTGGAGATAGAACTCCATGACTTCTTGTTCAGTAAGATTACAAAAGTATTGGGGATAGATTAATATCTTTTGAGAAGAAATAAGGTAAGACTTGAGTAAAATGGGACAATACTTGAACAAGTAATCAAAACTCTTGTTTTCTCACCGATAATTGGTAATAGCGATTTGAGTTATCATACATTCATTTAGGCTTTACGCTGACTATGACTAGTACTGTCACTAAAACGTAGATAGTTAATAAACGGCTGTTCGTTATGAAGAGTAATTCAAAAAGGAAATTTCGAAGATAAGAAAACATCTTTGAATTAGATGTGATCTTATCGTTACTTTACTATTCAGACCAAGTAACCAAATATTTAAAAACCATGATAGATATTCCCCTGTTATGCAACTGTTATATCTACACTGTTTTTATTACATCTCACTCTTGACAGAGTATAAATTTTAATCTATAACAGTTTGAAATAAACTGAGAACAAACAGATATATGAATGTAACTTGGTTACAAAGAACTGAGTAAGATAAGCGTTTCCCAACTTCATTGTTTATGTAAAAGTTAGTAATACTATCAGGGTGGTCAGGTAAATAGAATGGTGTTCAAACCTAGGATTTACTAGTTGAAAACAAAATGTTTTTATACAAAAAATCAGCTCTTCAGTTTATATAGGCAGAACTAAAAACATACAGAACCATGTAACACAATTAATAAAACATCAGATTAAAGTTAATTGATACAAATTACAAAAAAAGTACGATAACTGACTAATTAATTATTTTCACTAATCTGTTCGTTATGAATGTGTAGAAAAATAACGAACAGGAAATTTCTATATTAATATGACAATTAAAGAGTGTATATGCCGTTATTTCAGGTCAGTATTTCAATGAAATATTCGTAACATTAAAGGATGGAAGAGCAGGATTAGTCTAATATTATAAGCAAAGATGGATAGTGGCTAGCAGTGGAATGCAGGACGCGCATTTCGTCCTATTCGGGACTCGTCAGCTGAATGTTCCTGCATCTCAGAGTTGATGTTCACTCCGGGACTCGAACCCAGTACCGTCCGTAGTGAACATCAACTCTGAGATGCAGGTACATCCAGCTGACGAGTCCCAAATGGGACGAAACGCGCGTCCTGCATTCCACTGCTAGCCACTATCCATCTTTGCTTATAATGCTTGTAAATTAAGGCAATGTCGAGGCATACGCACAGTATGCACATATGCCAATACGAGAGACTGATCAATTGCAGTTTTAAACATCAATGGGAAGATTCAAATAAAACAATACCAAGTGAATTAGTCTACTATTGTTAGTAAACTATTATGTCGGCTTTTCTGTGCGTAGTTATTAACCGAATATAGAGGGCATCTTAATTACTATAATCCTAAAATCAAGCTTGCACTGAAAGGTGATTAGTGTGAATTAAATAAATTAAATTTATTATCGTCTTATATCGATAAAAGCGTAGTCTAGGGAACAGTAAGGAGTAGTCATTTCTTGGAGAGGAAAATTACTCTGACCTAATACAAATTAGTCATATTACCTATGCGCTTTACATTGTTTTTTTTTTAATATTTATTTATATACTCGCCCGTTAATCTGTGCATGAAATCAAAAACATAAATATTCCTACTTTCTGCTTCATTGATTCGAAAATACACCTCAAGCCCACAAACAAATTTAGAGAAACTATTGAACGTGGGTGAATATGGGCACAAAGAAGATGATCGAATAGGCATCTGACCTATTAAAAAAGCCTAGGCCATTGAGGCAAGAAAGATAGGAAATCAGTGTGCTTTTGAAAGTTTATGTTAGAAAGGCAGTTTGAAACAGATCGATTGAACAACAGCTAAACATAAGTATGCGAGGTGTGTGCACTCTAAAAACACAGGCATTTTAAGAGCAGTGTAAAAGGGACTGAAATAGGTTGTGTGTATAAATATGTTGTGTGGTGTGTGTGTGTTTATCTATGAACTGTATTGATTATGTGTATCAGTATGTACGATTTGTCTTAAGGATAAGAATACGAGCACACACCATTAATCTAAACTTAAGGTTATGCCGCACTGAGTACTGGCAAATCAGTTTAATCATTTGGCACTAAAATATTTTGTATGGTTGTCAAGCCTCAGAGAGATCATCATCCCACTCACTATATCCCTAGTAGAAAATAAAATGCTGCAGATTTAAAAACAAACACCACTGTACAGACACGCAAACATGAACATAGGGAATGAGTTAAGCACGTCTAGACTTTGGGAATGTAGGGATGAAAACAAGAAGCATCAAAATAAGAACAGAGAATTCATTTAAATTAGATGGTGATGATGATGATTCAGTACATTAAACATAATTTTACTAGACTGGCACCCTGTTGCTAACCTGTCTTAACAAAATGCTAAATGTAGTCTGATACTCTGAACAATTGTCAGAGTGCCTACATAAAATGCTTTTAGATTGTTTAAGTAAAAAAAAAAATGAAATAGTAGTTGAGATTACTCATCATGTGTTTTACTCATTCGAATTTATACGAAAATATACGGATTTTGCAAGATGCTGTTTCAAAATTGTACATAGGTTATTATGAAAAAAAGATTTGTGTTAGTGGGCATTTTTAACTATTCAAGGAATATTGATAAATGTTGGAATATTCGGAAAAAATTACTTTTTACCTCATTCTATTTTGAAAATAGCTTTATTATTTATTAATTAACTCATCTAGGACAGATTCTTGTACTTGACTTCAATACTCTAAGAAGTGTGTGAAGTTATGAAAGCGTCCGGTTGCCTAAATCAATGTAAATGAAATAGGGTTCGAACCAGTGAATTAATGGTATAAAATCTGAACTCTTTAATCATTGAACCAACACTGAGCATAAATTAAGCAAACCAAAAAGACTATATAAGAATCATTCTACTTTAAAACAATAGGTCTATCTAATAAAGATAACAAGTATAATATTATTATTACATCAGCTTTCTATTAAAAGTATTAAAAAATAGAATTATGACTTTTTCAAGAAATATTTCAGAAAACGTATTACATAAAAAAACATACCTGAGAATAACTTAAACCAGATATATTTGCCAATTCTTTGGTATCATCAGTGGATGGATATGGTTTCGCTTGATGCAACTGATACCATTCAGTTAGTATACGATTTTGAGTGGGGGTAAAATTTTGACGATGTGGACGAAGCTGTTGCTGATTGCTTGAATCATTAAATGATGATAGACTGCGTCGATTATTAGATGAATTTCCACCACTTATTCTAGCTGAACTTGAAGAACGTTTATTACTCGACCCGAGTAGTAAATTCGATTGAATATCACTTGTAAGGATGAGATCATTTGGTTGATCATTTTTACTCGGTGATTCTGAATCTCCACTTGTTTTATCACAAATTTTATTTCTCTTTAAACATAATTGTTGTGCATTACTTTGGATTGAACATGTTTCATCTTGTTCAGGTTCCCATTCTTCGTCTATTTGATCTTCATAATTTGAACTTGTTTCGAGTTCATTCGTTTGGTTTAAATCTGTTTCATTAGTTGTCATTCGACTTGATTCGTTAATTTGTGTTTCAATTTGTTCATTATCTGATGAATGTGAATAATTATTGTTAAGACAATCAGTCAGATTAGAAGATGTAAGAATAGCAGAAGTTGTTGTTGACGTGTCTGCAACACGTAATTGAAGACCAGTTCTTGGATCTAAAAGACCAATTACTGGAGCGGTTGCTCCTATATTTCTTCCATTAGTATTAGGTAATTTAAGATTAGCTAAAGCTATTTGATTTATAGCATTGTGTACACCTCCTGGTTTTTGTATATTTTGAGCAGCTGCCGCTGCTGCTGCAGCAAATAACGCTTGATGTGGATCTAACAGACTAATTGCTCCACTAGGTATATTAGTTGCTCCTAGTAAAGTACTTCCACATATATTTGAGTTATTACCGATAGTTCCATTGTTTGGCAAAGATAATAAATTAGTCCCAGCTGTAGATGTTGCTAAATTGGTTAATAAACGTGTTGCATTTGTTGAATTTAATGTAACACTTGATTGTACAGGAGATTTATTTGCTGAAATAAAATTAATCAATGCTGGATTCCCAACAACAGTATGACCTATTTGTGCAGAATTACTATTATTGTTAATATTTAGATTGGCTACATTACCAGAGAGAATACCTGTTAAAGAAATACCTATAAGTATGAGAAAATAAGTAGCGATATTATTAACAAATAATAGAATCTATTTAATAGTTTCTTAAAATTAAATCACTAATCAACAGTGGTAAAAATAAAAGTTTAATTAATCTCTTTAAAGAGAGATCAAAAATATTCACAACGAAGAGTTCTGAGTATACCTGGTTATAGTTAACAGTAGAATCAAAGACACGCGTTTTATCCTGTTTAGAACTTATCAACTGAATGTACCTGGATCCCAGTGTTGATATGTACATTGAAACTTGAACTTAGGAACTTTGGCTTCAAACACTTAACACAAAGCCTACTGAGGCATTCCACACATCTGATAACAGAAAATGACCAGTAAAAGTCCTTTCTAAAAAGGTTCTTGATGAGAAATAAAAATGATGATCATTTTTGATAAAATATCATAATTGATTGACAAGCAGACAGACATTGTCAACACGGAGCCTGGCACAGATGTGCATCAGCCTAAGTTGCCATGCCAGATTAACATGACGGGATCTAAATAACGGAAGAGATGGAAATAATGCAGCACCAATGATCAAAAGAAAGACTAAACCTTGGGAATAGGATTTAAAAAGATAGAGTGGGAAGGTATATATCCACAGATGCTGAAATTCAAGATTGAGGGGAAGATAGAGTGTATGCATCTGGGCCTCTGAGAATGATTCTGAGCTATGTCGCTTAAAGTTGATAATCATTGGTCGTAGTTATCAAACGGACTCTATTTCCTCTAGAATGCCTCAGACCAACATTCGCTGACTTCGTGGACTAATGTCACGTTACTGATTAACAACTATCCCATAAGAAACATTCCTACATGAGTCCTTATTAAAAATGTATTTACAATGCATTAACAAAATATAAATTATTACTTCATTAACATCATAAGTTTATTCATAAATCACAAATATATAGTGCAAAATATAGAGAAAAATAGTTATCATTGGTATATATTTCTAATATGATAAATTGCATAGTCAATAAATTTATTCTCATTTCCTCTCTCCCTCCCTTCCTCTCTTGTTCTAACTCCTCTATATCAACAATTCTCTACTATCCTATATGTAGTTATTGTTATTGTCATTTTTCCTTTCCACTACAACTGGGTCAGAGTATGAGTGAGTACCCAAGATAAAAATGCTAATTTCACTGGACATTGTTGAGCTGATTTGTTACAAACTATTTTTATGTAATATGTTAATTAAAGAATAAAACATAATACGGATAATAAAATTTATTCGTCAAATTACTAATGAATGGTATGTCTTTACTTAGAGAAATGGTCAAATAATTAAGTTATTTCATCCATCAGAGCTTAATAACTACTTGACTAAATAAGATACATCAAATCTAATGTAATCTGTTAGTTAAATAAACAAAATTATGGCGCCTGAACTGTTGTTTCCTCAGTCCGAATCCCAGCGTTATTGTTGTAAAATACATATATAGTCAACTGATGAATTCCGAACAGGTACTGAGTATCGGATCTTAACACTGGTTACAAACAAAATGCACTTTCTGTCAGTATGTTTGTTATATCCGGATGAAAATAAATGAGTGGTAACAGTTAGGAATTATTTATGGACTAATATTATACATATGTGCCTATTGTATAACTATTAAGTAAATATATTATATAAATATTCATATTTCTTCCATTATAGGCTTTTATTTGACCTATTGATTATTATCATACGACTTACTATTCTTGAGATACTCTCAATTTATTGGTGACAGTCTCTCACAACCACAGTCACTTTTTGGCTTGATCTAATTGTTATTTCCTATTTATGGCATGATGCGGTCTGGTTTGTTTGCAATGTCTGAAATATATGATTCCTATCGCGGAGGCTGAAACTGCAGTTCTGAACTTAACAGGCAGGGCTAGGCGGGAAAAAAACTAATCGGAACTTTAGACTGCTTGTACAGATTTATGCGTCATTAGTTTGGTCATATAAGTCAGTGTACATAAATTTGGTAATCGTATGAGCTAAGGCCATAACAATGTTCTTTTCACTATACGATCTGACACAAACAACAAATAATTTTAGTAAAAGAATCTAACGTCGAACCTTGTTCGCTGACTCACCACTTATAATATCACCCATAAATATAGTTAGACAAGCCCTCGGCATAGACACAAGTAGCATATCAGTATCTACACACCACTTTCAGAATCATTGTCGTATGGGTCTATTCTCATATGGGTGCTCCTATCCGAAGAGAATCTTTAAATTAAAGAACAGTATCTGGGCTAGACTTATCTAGAACAGTACACATATGACAATGAAAGTCCATAATTTTTGTTTCACGCTTTCTTCACTTCATACTACAAGGGTTAATAAGTCCTCACAAAACTTTATCCTTGAAATAATGTAATGTGTTTGTTTAACTCTCCTTTGAGTCCCAGTTGCCTATTCAAAAACTCTAACCTGACACAATTGTGATAACTTCAGAACAACAGTAAGTTACCGTAAAAACTAAACTTGTGTCCTGGGACCGAAGAAAATTTGAGAATCCTATTGATACACACCATTTTATATACGAAACCATCTTCTTTCTTGGATTTGATGCTAATAACGGACGAGGATTATGATCCCTAGAATTTCAGAAACTTTACCAGAATTTACGTACTATCTTGTGGATTGGTGAATATTAACTTTTATTCTTAGTCTTCCATCTGGTTCCTCAAATCATTTAACTAGAAATGTTTGGCGATAAACCTTGAAGACTTGGAATTATATCATCAGCTCCTGATACTTTGTCTTAATTCAGCTTTGTCACTCTTCCAAACTTCAGTAAGATGTTCAGGCTATAAATCAATATTTCATTCAGATTGTATCACTAATTATTTTAAATTCTCATCCTCCTTAGGTTCCTTATGGATTTTCTTTTACAGTTTTCCACTTGATAGCAGGTTATTCTGTACATGCTAATGCTATTCGGAATTAAAATTTTCCCGAATCAACTTCTGCACAATTTTTCTAATACTGCGATAAAATCAACTGGCCGCTGGATAGTGCCCAGTATTTAGTTCCAATAAAATTCCATTAGTATAGTGATACACAGTCATATATATGAGGAAATATCGTCTCTTTTTGGTTGTGGACAAGCCTAGTTGATGAGCGCTAAAAGTGTGAAATAAAGGTTCATAAATTCTTATAGATTTGTATGACCAATAGGAAAAATCTGATTATTGATTATAATAGTTATTTAAACGTTTTTAAAACCCAATCGCTTACATTCACCCGAAGGTACAGTAATCCCTTTAATATTGGAATTAATTGTTCCGAAATTTGCTGACATAGATGGATTATACGTCGTAATGTTGTTGTTTACGAAACCAGATGGTCCAGTTAGAGTAAAGCCGCATACACTAGTTAAATTATTTAAACCAGGAATTAATGAAGTATTTCCAGCCTCTGAGGTAGTTACTGATCCAGTCATATTTAAGCTTGAGCCGGAAGTATTTATTAATACATTAGTTTCAGATGATGGTATTGACGGAGTTGAAGGGTTTATTAGTTGTTGAATTGACGGATTTGAAGAATTCAGTGATGACACAGTAGCTGAACACGTTGGTGCTAAAGACAAAGATGTTGATGCTGTCGAATTAACTGGCAGTGATATTGAGACAGATGATGCATTAGCCAGAGCAGCCATAATAGCTTGCAACTGAGCTAAGCTGACAATATGAGAAGAGGTAGGAGGTAAATTTATCAGTGTATTGGTTGAATTATTGTTCTGAGCAGACTTATTGGTAGAATCAATAAGTTTATTATCACCAGTTGTCAGAGTTGTCGGTTCAACATTTTGATGACTATTTGTCATGGTAAAATTCATTAATTCCCTCTTAATGTTGTTAGTATTAGTATAAGATTCATTTTGACAATTTATATTTTGATTTCGCTTATCAGATGGATTATCTGAACTAACAACTGTCTCATTCATTGTTGGTAAACTAGATATTGTATTGGCAAGTGCAGTTAAACATTGAGCTGGATTTGGAAATAAACTTGATACTGGAACTTCAATAGATTGAATTAAACGTTGTTTTAAACCACCTTTAATTGCTGCATTTATTACTTCAGCAACATTATTAACGACATTAAATGTAGGCTGCTCAAGTGGTTCCTTACATGTTGAGTCGTTTATATTTATTCCTGTAAGTAAGTTAAGATTCTTTGTATCTGATTTTGTTATATTTGATTTTTGTGTAAATGATTGAGAATGTTCTGATGGCATGCTTACAGATCGTACCTAGTGATTAAATGAAAATAGATAATATATTAAACTGAAGGAAATAAATTTTTCGCTGTATATAATATTTATTAATAAAAGTTATCGTATCAAAATAAGACTTTTTATTTAATATTCGGTAAATGCTATTTCATAGAATAAAATGTCACCGATGTAGACAATTATTCAGGTTGATCTCAATTTAAAAGTGCACTGTGTATTATCTTTTATATGATCGAATATTTAAGAGAAGCTAATGAGAATGAAAATTAAGGTCTTAGTTAAAATTAACAAAATGTGATGGGAATAACTCATGTAAAAGAAAAAAAAACAATAATATAATTCTTTGGAATTTTGGTCTTCAGTTGTTTGTAAGAATTATTAATATAATATTAATGTCTTACTTCTTAATATGGTTATATAGATGATAACTTATTAAAATTACTTATCAACAATATAGTTAGCGTAAAGTAGTTGTTTAATTGATACTAAAGGTTAAATCTGTCAGTAAGTGATAAAAAATATTGAGCAACTTAAACAACTGATTAAACTGGATCATGTCTAAACTTGCATGTTAATTAAACATACTCGTAGTTGCTAAGATGATTTATTTAGGTTGAGCAAATACTTTGAGTGTTCTTTGATGTATAATGAAGTAAAAGGAAGAACTCTTAATGGATCTGTACAAAATAATGTCTTTTTTAAACCAGTTTCAATTTGTGATCTGCTGTGATCATTTAATGTCATAAATGAGATATGTGTATATGTATGTTCTATATATGCGGGTATTTGGCGCCAATCCACCATTAATGGTTAAAATATTTTATTAGAGGAAGAGACCCCCAAAGTTAGAAAATAGTATATATAAAACATTACTCGCTTTTAATGGAAGATTGTCTGTAGGTATGAATGAGGTCAACAGAGTACAATTTTAAACTAATCTCAATCATAAATGATAAAAATGATGAGTGTGAGTGTGACCGTGTAGAATACACATACAGATCTATACATTAATGATTGAACTTGTTGATCATAAGTAAATATATATTATATATGTACGTTTAGCAATATAAATCACAGTTTAATAAATGATTAGCACTAAAAACTACGGGTTGTATTATCACACATGACAGTATCTAAATTATGAGTAAAAACTGTTCATTCCAAGTAATTTACCACTCCCTTCCCTCTTTCATAGTATCATATAAATACATTATTAAATATTAAATGACAAGGTAAATAAGCGATATATATATATATATATATATATATATATATATATATATATATATATATAATTATTTGTTATGATCAGTTTTAAATTATTTTATTTATTGTCTATATCTCATACTATTTAATCATAAGAACATTAAATGATTTACAGTATTGTTTTTAATAATGATAATAGTAATAAATTTTCATTAGACATTTCTTTTTAATTCAACTAAACTTTCCTAAGGTTTACTGCTATCACTACTTATACTACTAATATACCAGAAATGATCAAAATTATTTATAAAATGAGCATATTTAAATTAATATTTATCTATGCTCCTTTCAAGAAATAATCAAGGTAATACAATAGATCGAATAAAACAGTTATATTCATCAATATGATAAAATTTCAAGCTCATAACACAAGTCTTGGTTTATATATTTTTTCTAATTATCAATAACTAATGACTGAAACTGAATTTTATGTTGTCAAAATATTGTTCAAACTTATTGTTTAGGGCTAGTAAGTTGTGAAATTGGTTCATATTGTACAAAACAACAATAATTTGTTTTGATTGAGATCATGAATCAATTAATGTTAGACTACCATTGAAAATCTGGAAGTGCTGGACGGTCGCTTCGTCCTACTATAGGACTCAGCAGTGCGCATTCACGATCCCGCTTGCAAGATTCAAACCCAGGACCTTTGATCTCGCGCATGAACACTTAACCTCTAGACCATTAAGTCGGCATCCAACGGCGTTAATGAATAACGTTAACCAATCCATGAAGTTGCGCGACCATCTTCTATTGTACTGAGGTAGATACCTGTTTCTACCTGACATGGATTAGCTCCGCTGGTCACGGCTTCTCATTAGAACTCCGAGAATTCCCTCACGAAGCTAGTCACTAGTGAGCAGATGGTAACTATCAGTACGGGGTAGAAATTCACCTTGTAACTTTTTAAAAATCATATGTATAAATATCAGTCAGTCATTCAGTCACAACAGAGAACTTGATACATATCTACATCGATTGGAATTGTCATACATCATTAGGACAGTGGGATGAAATTATTAGTACAGGTAGTAACAGTATTAATGCTCATAGAAAAGTTTAAGCGTCAAATATGCGATTCAAGTAGATAAGTATCAATGAAATAAAGAAATTATGAGGAATTCAAAAGCTTAAAATTGAAGGAAAACAAAGGGTGAATATAACTGCGTCATTGCAAGCAATTTTAAGCGATGTCATTCAAGGCATCTAACCACTGGTCAAGATAATCACGCCGACCCCAACTGGTTACTGGGGTACTGAATGTTCGAGAGATGGGAACAATGGTGCAAAATCGTAAACTTTGTCTTCAGGAACATTATTTCTGACTGTAATATTGACTGATAGATATAAAACTATGTTTACAGTTTTACTGTTTAATAAATAGAATTTTTAAGTTATCGCACTTAAGATATTTTAATTTGAGAATGTAAGTTATGAAGAATTTCGTTCTTACAAATTATACGATAGTAAAACAAAATAAGGAAACAAATTTCGGAAAACTCAATGTGAATATTTTAAAGGTTGTAAGCATAGTTGATAAAATGACAAACAGAAGTTTATTAACTATATTCGTTTATTGATCTCAACGATGAAAATTGACCAAATTTGTTAGTACCATAATATAATACTTCAATAAATTATAGTAAGGGCATATCATCCCAAAGAGTATCTATAATTTTATGTTTACCAGTCATTGCCGTAGATATTTAAATCTACGAGATACCAATATTTACTGATATATAATGTTAAGGTTAACAAGGCAAATGGTCCAGTCATTAAGGACACTCTAATACGAATAATATAATTTTCAATCAATACTCATTTCACTTGTTTTGATGTTTTCAAAAATACTTAGGACTAGGTATATTCGAAGCACACATTTCTTCAGCCTAAGGTGTGTTAAGGACAGGCAAAATACCTAACAAAATAATAACGAGATAAGAAGAAATAACATTATGGTTCATATATGCACAAAGCGAGAATAAGATAGAGAGCGAGAGAGAAAGAAGGGGTAGAAGGTAAAAAGAGGAAAGGAAAGAGTTAAACCATCCTCAATAATAAAATGTTCAAGACAAACATGTGCTTTGTATTTTGTTCAATTGGACTCTGTCATCTGAAATGAACAGCAGGCTGAAAAAGCACCAAAGACATTAAACTTGCATATGACCTAAAGAAAAATGTGAGATTATCACCAAATGCACACAAACAGCAACAATGTACCAATGATTTTTTTATGTGCATGAAAACAAACTATAGGGATAGCAAAGTTAGTAGTGAATTCAAGCGTAGCAAAGTAACTCTCTCTCTCGTAGAAAAAATAAAAAGTTCACTCAGAATAAAATATGAGAGGATTTAAGATAAACATTTAATACACATAAAATCACGTGTTTCTATTCTATTTTCGTTTAAATATATAGTATATGTGTACATTAATAAGTAAAACAGTCATGTCAAAGCAGAGTAGTGCTAATGACGGGATAGAATGCACCTACTGCCTGTCTGTTCATTTCAGGTTTAAGATAGAACAGTTGTTACAAAGGTGTACATTTTTGTCTATCCCATATAGAAATGGGCTCAGCAAAATCTTGAAGAATAATATATAGAATGCCCAGTATAAACAGATTTCAAAACTCCATATACAGAGTGCATTGGTAACTTCAAGCTAGAAACAAACTGAATATATTTTAAAACATTAGATAACAACTTGTAAGGTTAATAAAAACAAAGGAATTTTGTATATGAAGTGAAAATTCTTAACGATTATAAGAAATCAAGTTAAATATATTTTTCCACTAGGTTTATTCTAAGAAGATTATACACAAAGGATATGTGGTAATTCACTGACCAAGCATTTAGATATCGAAAATTTGTTTTACTCTTCAAGAAATTCAAAACGAAGACAAATAGGAAACTACTTTCTTAATGATAAATAAACTGTTTTAAATGAAACAAAGTGATAAAATGATCGTTTTAGGAAGATAATGGTCTTACACCATGTATTCTATGAATTAGTGACATAAAAACAAGTAACAAATTAATAAATAACCGTGACCTGAACTTATTAAGAAGCTTAATTATCTACTTTCGCCACATTACAATTCATGATTCATAGCAAACTTGGTGAGTAAAATGATCATTCCCTTCTTAGAGTTAGTTGGTCTTAAAATCAGTATCAAAACATAGCAAATGTGGTTTTGATATTATTAGGCTCTATAATCTAGGTGATAAGCGCTTGTATGAAGTAGGCGCTGATAATGTCTAGAGTGACAACGAAAGCTCCATGTCTAAACCATATAGCACAGAGAAATCAATAACACCTAAAGTATTTACCTGAATTGTTGATCTTTTCCATTATGTAGAATATGCAGAAATATTTCAATTATAACATTTGTTGAGTAGATGTTATAAACTCGTTAACTAACGTTTGTTACATTTGAATGTAAGCACTCATCCTAGTAGCCCGAAGATTCGAATGCTGTTACACCTATTTTGCTTTAGGTATTCAGGTAGTCCCACTGTAGTGAACGAAAACAGTACTCTTCAGAGCTGAGTACACAAATCTGAATTTTAAAAATCGTTTTTAAAGATGCTTTATCTATATCTACTGTGAAAGTAAACCGAAAACATGTAATTTTCAATTGAAATAGTTGGTTTGATTTGACATAACTGAACTATACCAAGAAAAAGATACCAATCTGATTTCTATATGTACTTCATGAGTGATTGATAGAATATATTGGTTAATTATACACGAAAAGCATTTTAGATGTTAACACAGGAAACCTGATTAGTAAGTGAATTTCAAAACCTATGATAGTACATGTGATCATTACAGGCATACTTTACAAAGAATTTAATATGGTTATCTTAATATAAATTAGAAACATGCTTAATAGTGACTCACTATCAGGTTATTCTCAGTAGTATTCATGAACAGTGAAAGTTAACACACAGTGAACATGAATATAAGAAAACACACAGAAGTTAATAAGTTAGTCAATTTATTAGCTATTGTACGATATTTCAATAAACTACAATTCCTTATCTCTTATAAACTTGTTAGTTTAAATTGAACATGAAATGAATTTCGAAGTAAAATATATGTTTGAACATAGAAGAATGAGATCCATAATCATTTATCTACATTAGTTAGATTTAGGCATAAATGTAATTTCATTAGAATTCGTTGTCTTTTTTTTGTGGTGATTACTCTTTAACAACTGTAATCAATTCTTCTTAATAAAACAATTATAATCAACACAACATTTCAATTCGAAGTAAATAATTTCTTTTACAGAGTTGACTTAACAAATTCAAAATTAATATTCTACAAATTACTTCTTGTTCACATGAAATGACAAGCAGACAATTTCTTACTTTTATTTTCTATTTGGTCTTCCTCATTGAATATACACAAAATTTATGGCCTAAATGTGGTGAATAGAATTTTTTTTACAGTTAAAACGTAAAAATGTGCATCATGTGTTAACATGTAAAATGTCAAGTTTTGAGGGTCAAAGGATGCATATCTACATGAGTGATGCCTTATGATGGTGGTGATAGTAGTAATAGCGGTAACAGTATTATAATGATAGTAAGAGAAACAATAGGCAAACTAATTGACTTAACACTAAGACAAGAGGAGTAAAAGGGGAAACAAAATCACTAACACACCATTTTACATGTAGAGTTTTAAGGATAAACAGACATATAATTCCGTAGCGAGGTGAACTCTACAGACAGCAATATAAATTAGCTTTTCTTACCTCAAAAGCCTACAGATTTTGGATGAAAATATATATATACTGATTTATCGACTCGAAGATAAAATATATTATAAGCAAATATGCATAGAAAAGGTCTGCGAACAACGTTGTTTACACAAAAAAAATACTCTGGTGTATGTTAAAATATGATAATAACTCGTACAGCAAAAGATAACACTCATATTCTTGTTAAAAAAAGTTATACACAAGTATCAAAAGCGCACTGTAATTTTATTATCTTAGTAAAAAATATTAGATAAGAAGCAAATCAGAGTTCATTAAATTAGGTTTCTGAAGATCCACTTAAACGACGAATTATCTCCAGTTTCATAGTAGAATAAAAAATAAAACAAGAAATATGGAGATGAAACCATTTTCACCTGATCGACAATATTTTTTATACAAAAAACACTGAATATGCGAATCACTTCTTATTAATAACTTTTAGTTCTTATTGAGAATGACACCAAAAGTTCATCTCAGTTTTCTAGAAATGAGCAAGAAGCATGGACATTTATAATTTTTCCAACTGAGAGTTTACGTTAGCAATAAATTCATTTAAACTTCATATTTTTAGCAAACGTCTGTTATATGACAAATACATTTTAACGTATGAGTTTGTTCTCTTGCATTCTTAACTTATCAGGTTAGAATAGTATATTTTTTTTAAATCCTTACATCATAGGACAGTAATTACTGTTCAGCAAAAGTGTCTTCAGATATAAAGAGAAAAATAACCTTGTTCAGTGAAATATAGTTTTTTAGAAGTCATAAAAGTCACCTACTAAATACCTGACGATTTAATAAAAGGCTGTATGTTAACGTCTGATAAGATTAATTGTGATTACAAACATTCATTCAAGTAGTCGAATATTAGTGTCATTTACCTCAATCATTGTTTCTAACACAAAGAAATTCCTTTACAAGTTATCGAACAATATCCAAGTCTTCTTTATTGGTTGATCTTGTCAAAAATCGAGAAAAAATACATTTCAGTCACACACTTATGAAGGCAGTTCATATCTAGTAAAATTAATTAACCAAAGATATATCATTGTAAGGAAATCTGGAGTAATGTCAATGCACGACGTGCATAGTTAACAAACAAGGGAATTTTTTGAGATAGAAGATGGAGGAGTAATCTGTTTCACTTGTGTTAATACAAATTTTATTACACTCATACTATACTTGGTTTTCAGTGTTCTCAAGCAGTGCATAAAGTATTATGTTTTTAATGAATTATTAACTTACAGACATATCTAGAGCTTGATCATTTGAAGGAAAATTAATATCTTCATTGGTTCCAATGTTATTGACAGATGTTAATCCAGGAACTAGTGAAGTTCCATCTGAATCTATTTGATCAACCTTGGTGTATACTGGTGTAGGAGAAACTAATGTATTAAAGTTTGAAATATTTGAACTTTCAGAAGTAGATTTTGTACTAAAAGGCAAACTATCAGCTGTATTATTATCAGTAGATGTAATACCACAGGTTGCATTCGGAATATTTGTTGCAACTGATTGTGGAATTGTTCGTGAATTACTTGATGCAGTCAGATGGGCTACTAAGGCTGCAAGATTATTTGAACTAGATAGGTTAGGTGAGCTTATCTGTGAAGCAGACTGTAAGCGTTCAATGTTATCATTATAATTTGATGAATTATTTGCTTGTGTTTGGATATTTGTCGAATATGATGAAGATGGTACGTTAATGGCCGATATAAGATTTCCATTGGCAGCCATACATTTTAAAGCCTCAATTATATCAGGATAACGTAAAATTCCAGCACAGTTTGCCAAAGGATTAGTTGTTGACGTATCCAATGACTGTGGGACTTTTAGAGCTGGAGTCACAGATGAATCACCAAGGGTTGGTACAGGCACAAATAAAGTAGGTTGTAGTGCGGTTAATTCTGCTTGCTGAGTTAAATTACATGATAAATTACCAGATGGGTTGGCTAGAACCCATGCAGATGGATGATTTTGTGCTGTCTGTAATTCATTATGATGTCCTGTGCTTGTTGTTATTGAATTATCTCCAGAATTACTCACTGTTGATGTTTGCGGATTATTCATGATTGTCGTGGATAGACCACAAATAACGTTTTCAGGTAGACTAGACAGTGGAATCAGTTGTCCAAAGAAAGGACTCGGAATTGATAGTGAATTTAGACCATTCACGTTAGGGGAACTAAATGTCACTAGAGGCACCTGCTTGTTGTCAGCTAGCGAATTTCCGATAGGTAAACAAAATGGTGTAATGTTTGAGAAAGAGACACATTTTGATATATTTGTATCTATTACTGTATTGTCTACATCTTTACATATTCTTTTAGACTTTGGTGAACCAACACTGTCGTCTTTTATCTGTCCGTCAACTTCATCTACACCAGATAAAAAACCATGTTTTGCTCCCAGTGAAGAGTTAGTATTCGCAGTTTCATTTTTTATAGAATTGGTTACTGATTGATTTATCTTGCATGCACTCACGTCACCCTCTTCGGATGATGAACAGCTATTCGTAGACTTTGATGCTGACAGACAGATGCGTCCCTAAAATTTTAAGAAAAAATAAAGGTAGTAGATTAGTTAACAATAGTTGTTCATGCGATCGTAAAAGTAATATTAATCTCAAGAGTATGTATTATATACTTCCGTGTATTATGCAACTACTAAGTTGATATCTAACCTCTGATTAACAAGTGAAAATTAGATATTTTTATTGCGGTCAGTCATCTCTTTCATTAACCATATACGAACTGTTAGGTTGTTGAAATCAGTCGATAGAAAACCCTGAAACGTGATTTATGTTAGTCTGTACTCGTCAGTATGATCTTATGGTCTTGAGGGAGTTGATGCTGGCTGTGGGGTTTGAGGTTGGGTAGTGTCGGTTCAAACTCCGCATAAAACATCGGCTCCTTCAGGATTTTAGTCATGCCATGCTTAAGAATGCTAACTAATGCAAAGCCTTGGTCCAGTATTTCCTACTGACTAACTGCGAGCAACCTACACCTCAATAAAATATAAGCAGTGTCGAATCGTTTGAACTAATGGTCACTTTGCAGCATAATCAATAGAATTTCATCAGCAATAAAGTACTAAAGAAACGACACACTGATCACTACTCAATGACCAATTAATGGTATATATATATATATATATATATATATATATATATATATATATATTGAGTGATATGGTCAAGGAAATTTATAAATGTCTATTTTTATAAAAACTGATTCCATTTGCCATCCGACTTGTGAACGATCATCATCATTAGTTTGTATAGATCATCTTTGATATATCAATATACTTATGTAATCTTTTTTAACTGTTAATAATTTAATTACTACCACTCTAAGCACGAGTGATTGGCAGAAGAAAACATTTTCTAGATAAAAGCAATCACATCAAACTGTTGTGTAAAAACAAAATCAAAGTTTAGCTTAATTCCTAATGTATGATATTTTTTAAACTTTTTTTAAACAAAATCGATTGATACGTGGTAGAAAGAACATCCTAGTTCAAAGTAAGAGATTTTATAGAAAGGATGGTTTGACCCTATGTGGCATATCAGTAAATGTAAAAGAATAACGGAATTTCATTCAGTTTCTTGTGAGAGAGTAATGGTTCTGTGGTTAAGGCGTTTGACTTTCAGCTATGAATTCACATATTCAAACCCCCACTTCATCTACTTTGGTTCAAGCAGCTGGGTAGTATTATAGGCTCACAATCATGTAAACAAACTTGTACCTAGTCGGTGAGTTGATCCAATTCGTTTTATTTAGACTCATTATAAATTCTTGATCGTACTTAATGTATTGAGACTTTTCTTTTTTTCGTGGTAGAAAACAACTGATAGTAGTATTGTAATGTTCAACTTTACAAATGCAAACTTTTGGAATCATACTTGCTGTTATTCTCAAATTTATTAAAATTTTTAATTCAATCATTTAATTGGTTATTTTACTTTTCTCAATCACTAATAATAATAAAAGTTTTTCTATTTATTTACGCATAAACGCTCACTAAGTAAATACAATAAAAACTATTGGTTTATATGAAATAAAAATTATGGTAAAGGTAGGGAATAACAAAAAAAATAAGTATGAAAAATAACATCAAGGTGAGTGGTGACCAAAAAAATTAATGATGATGAGTAGAGTAGAAATATGTTCATCCAATCAAAATGAATTATAATATTTCATCCATACTCAGCTTGTTAGTCTGATTAAACTGGTTTATTATTATTATTATTATTATCGTCTTCATCTAAAGGTGAATATACAAGTCAAATAGGGCATTATACAACTAAAGTAAATATCAAAAAGTAATATATGCTGTTTATATGAGTAAAAAAAGGGGTAAAATCACACCATCTCAAGTGTTTGAACAAACTGATAATTGTACTCATAATGAATTAATCGGTAGTATAAAGGTATTAAAAATATTCATGATGCTCATTTCATTTGTTAGATGAAAATGGAATACTCATAGACCGATCTCAGTTAGATAACTCCATAGGGTCGTATATATACAGTTCTGAAGAGTCACATTTGAAGGTGACAAAGCTATCCAGTGTTTCCTGGTTTTTTTTAATGGTTATCTGACCCAAATCAATTCGTGATGTAAGCCGCAAAATAAATTTATTCAGTGTATATTAGTGTTATATTTTTTAAAAAGCACCATGACTGTTGAATAGTTAGATATAAAATTAATGTATTTACAATATAATCAACAAATTATCTCCTATTGTATTTGCTGTATTGATTAAGTTATCTTATTTAGGAATAAACACTGATTTATAAGTATGAAACTGGAAACAATGAACTAAAATATTTTATTTTGTTAAATTCAATACATAAATAAAATTCTTTATGAAACTACTTAGTGAAAAATATTTTAGTTTTATAAAATCGGCACTAATTGATTGAAATATTTTAAATAATTAAATCATTCTCCTTAACGTATATTAATTAAATGAACTTCCTGATTGAAGATGTGTTCTGATTTATTGAAACCTTTGACCTTTAAGATTTAAGATATACACAATTTACGATCAGCACAGAGATTATGTGCAAAAACATGACTGACTCATTCATCATTCATCAATGTTCAAAAAGAATCAATGAATTGCACTACTAATCTCAGTTCCAGAATATATAAAGAGAAAAGAGTAGGGTGGGGAGTAATTGAACCATTTTATGTCAAGTGTATTGGATAGCTCAGACAATGGAAAAAATAATTTTTCTTCCCACCCCTTACAATGTATTAACCTGAACTAGGGGTAGAAAATCACTTGTAGTCTGATGGTAAGAATGACTCAGTTACATACAATTAGTAGGCCATTTTAGAAAAATGCTTTGTTAGACTCACAAGGCAGACTCAAGACTGATTCTGTTCTACTTTGTTTTCGTCTAATTTAGTCGTTTTAGAAAAATGGATCATATAAAGGATGAAGTAAGAAAGGAGGGAGTGAAAGAATAATCCATTATAGGAGTGCATACTACAATGAATAAATCTAAACAGAAAGGAAAAGTCACATCAATTCTTGGAAATAGAATTCGACAGATCTATGTATAAGGAAAATTCAATAAAAATACGAATTAGAAAAAATAGGTTTCATAAAAAAATAATCGTGCTATTTTATTGTTAAATACTGGTAAATAATACTGTTAAATAATGGTAATCTAACTATAATTTGCTCTATTATTCTTAATAATTTGGTAGATTTTCATATCTGAGTCAACTAATTAGATAGGTCAAGTACAATTTGTTCACATTTATCTCTCACTTAATATAACTATAAAATGTAGGTATAATTACCAAGGTTTGACTTAATAATTTTGAATAAATTGAACATTGGGTAGATTGTTAAAAATAAATAATATATTTGTAATATTCCAATGAGTAGTAAAATTAGGTTATTTATTCTCTGAAGAAGTGGCTTACACTGAGTCACGAAACGTCAGAAAATCTAATTTTACTACTCATTGGGATATTACAAATATATTATTTATTTATAACTATAAAATGTTTAAACTTGTTGAACAGGTCTTAGTATATATATACTACATACAGCATTCAATCGAATCTATTACAATTTGAATGAGATATAATATTTATCAATATGATTACAGTATCTTGATTAGTTAGCATAGATGTTATACTGATTGGCTTTTAAAATGAATGGAATGTGTAAGATAATATGCAGTATTGAAATCTGGTTAGTTCATAAAGTTTTAAAATTGACGCATTCACCACAAGTAAAAATTGATTAATAAGGAAATGGTATTTATATTAGTATTGTCATAATCTTGATGTTTCATTACCTTTAAATGAACTGTTGGGCCAAAAAAAGTAATACATTTAAACAAAATAGCTGACCAAATTAACGGTATGAAATGATAGTCATATGTATATCATGTACAAACTAATTTATTTTAAATGTCTATTTTACAGACTAAAATCTAGTCGCAAGAATTTTCAAAAGAAAAGAGCAAAACAACCTAATTTTCAACTCAAAGTTTTAGGAATTTAGTAGCAGGAGTGAACATCAACTCGAGGATACGGGCACATTCAGCTGATGAGTGCCCAATCGAGTAAAACGCGCGTCCTGGATTTCACTGCTAGCCACCATCCTTGATTATAATGCTTGTGACTTAAAGTAATATCAAGGAAATCAACACAGGACGCACACATGTCAATAAGAGACTAATAAATTGCCGTCCTAAACATCATTGAGAAGATTCAAACAACCAATACAAAATGAATTTAGTAGCTAAATGAATAAAATCCTGGGATATATGTTCCTTTTTGGGTTCAAATTTCGTCAGAGATATTAATTTGGGAGCAGTTATATACACTTAATAAGTTCAAAACGAAACGGAACTATGTTCCACTTTTAGGCTACTTTTAAAACAATCAATGTAAGATAATGATCAATATTGAAACATCAACACGAAGAGGTTGATTAAATTAATTTTACAGATTCCAACGACATGAGTTAGTTAAATGTGTTTAAATTTTTTGGTTTCGATTCCCGAAATGTTGGGAATTAGTGGCTATTGAATCATAATAACATCGCCCAAAAACAAAACATATTAGTATTTGTGAAGTCACATCTTCCTCTACAGCATAAACATCACATTACACCTATCTATTTTTGTTAACTAGTCTTCGCCCTAATATGTTTTGTATTAGGGTGATCGACTTTTTAAAGTATTTTATGTGGTTTTTAGTCATCTGTCGTATACCTCATCTAGTTAGCTTTGGTATAATCATAAGATAGAGTCTGAAATCGATGCTGATGAAAACAGTAATCATTTGAAGTTGTTCATCTTTTACAGGAAATTAAATAAAACGGAAAGGTTTTAATTAATGAAATAGTATTTTTGGAAATTACCTAATCGATCATTCATTTACGTACACCCTCTATTTTCTCTTAATATGACCTATTTACAAAATCGGTATTTAGATATTTGACCACTTATTGAAAAGGCCAAACGACTCTTGAATTAACGGTTTCAATAATAAGAATAATAACTGTAACATCAAACACGTGATTCTATTAATCAGGTTTCATACACCTTTAACATATGAAGGATAGAGAGGTAAATGTAATACTGTTAGAGGATTAACACAGCAGGTTAAAGAAGGTGGAAAAGAAAGAAAAGTAAGATATGTTAATGTCGACATGGGGCCGAAATAGATGAGTTACGGCAACTGTGTTATGTCTCTTTTATAAAACGAGTTTACATGTCAACCTTCAAAATTTATATCTCTGTGTAAGTATATATATATATATATATATAGTGCAAATGCATTCACTTGTACATCAGTAAAAGTAGATGAATAAAGGGAGAGAGAGAGAGCAGGAGTAAAAGAGAACCTGCTAACTAAACTCGACAATTCAGCACTTATTTAATAATTATTATTTGAATGACTGCATTTTTTTGTACAGTTATTCAAAGAACAAAAACACTAAATAAATATATACACGGACATACAAACAATAAAATGAATAATGAATACATAATGAAAGTAAAAAGAGGAGAAATGGGTAATCGAGGATAGAAATTGTGTTTATAAGAGGGTGAGAGAGTGTGTATGATCGGAAGGGGTTGTATGGCTTTCAAAAGAAAAAGACAAGCACAAAGCTGAACTTGAACAATAAACCGCTATTATCTGAATGAACATGATAGAAAAAAGTAAATAACAGTAAAATCAACATAAATTTGATTGTTGTTTGTCAATTTTTTCGATAAAAGGAACAGAAATAAACTGAAAACAAATGCACTAGTGGTGCCTCCACCAGTCAGTTATGATAATTCATTTAATTACTTATTTATTGTCACGTTTAATTATTGTTGCCTTATCTCTGTGTTATTTACTGATGATTGATATCCTATCACATTTAATCTTAAGATAATGTCTTTTTGGTATTTAAAAGGGAAAACAATGTTGACGATTTATATTCGTTTCCTCATATTAATTTAATGAATTCACATAAATTTACTTATATTCTACACTGTTGTCAGTTAAATATAAGAAAATATTTATCCTTGAATCATTGAATCTGTTAGTAAAGTTCGTCATTCACTTTTAAATACTAATTGAAATATGAAATGATGTTATATTTCGTGAATGTACTTAAATATGAGTGACTTTTTCCTTTTTTTTAGCAGACTTGTTATTCTGCGGATTGAACATTCATTCTATTTGTTAAATGTTAACCTTGATTTTATATGCAAGAAACTGTTGATAATATGATATAATTAACTTTCAAAGAATAAGTGTAGTGCAGTCTAGTTCATAAAAATGGACGTAATTGTAATGCTTTTTACATTTATTTATCAAGGCTTTTGTGACACTAGGTGCATTTAATTTTTCCCATAGGTCAATATTAGTGTAACTACTACTGAAGAGGATATTTTCTGGTAGTGAACTATTTATATATCTAGTCTACAATTGTTAAAGATTGTTACTATAAAATCTAGGCTTTAAATTAAAATTCAGACTGATGTATTTTTCAGGGTAAGTCAGTATTTCTACTTTACATTAATGTAAATAAGTATATACCAAACGTAAAAAATCCATATATGGTATAAATTTAATATATAATATAATTTGGGGGTAGTTCATTACTGAAATGATGATAAGTTTGAAAAATCATCTGAGATAAAAATGAATGTTTGCCTACAAAATACATAGTAAACATGTGGTATATATATATATATATACTCATAAAGTTAATTCCATTTTTTCCATAGCAATAATAAAAATAGGTCAGAAGGTCTAATTTTGTTTTGATTATCATTTATTTATAGAGGTTTGTACAAACCAAAATATTTCATATTTATTTCCTTTTCACTGGCACCCTTCCTCTTTATGCATTAAACATATATATCATATTCAAACAATTTCGCTTAGTTAAGTTAAACCAGGTATGTAAATGAATATTAAACAAATTGGCATAAGACCGATGAGCAATAGACTGAGCTATTATGACTTTCTAGCAAAATCATTCAATTACTTATCAATTATCTATTTATGTTAATACATTAACAACGGAATTTTAGTCGTGTCGAATTGTGAACATTTTCATTTCAAGTCTAAACAACAATAACAATAGCAGAAACAATGACAATATAATTCAGTGCAATAACCACGTGAATATTTTGAACTAACTTTAAAAACTGAGATATAAACAACTGAAAATGAGAGAAAGTACCTCATAAATAGTTAGATAGATATTGAGCGTTCATTAGAGTTGTTTACACTATAACATGTATATATAAATATATATTGTATGCATAGTAGTAATATAATGATAAAAATACTGTTAAACATTTAATGCTTAAAATAATGATTTAATCAATTTTTATTCACATTACCAACATATAAGATACTGTATTTATTTTAGTACTATTAGTCTAACCGTCGTTTACATATTTAATAACTCCACCTGTAGCATTTCTAGAGTTACTACCGGTTCCAAGCCTGGGCAAAAGGGGGGAGTTGGGCATGTGGTTGGTAACCCATCCCGTACAACAAAATCTTGCTAAAAAACGCTAACGAGAATAAACAATCAAAATCGTTTAGACTCTGCCTTCGGAGTTGAAAGAAGAATTATGACCCTCATGATGAAAGCCGAGTTCCTTCGGAAGTCATGAGGTCGATTCCCCTTCTAACAACCAGAGTGATAATCTTTATAGGTACATGCAATGTCCGGACAATGTGCAGGACCGGGAGGACCAGTCAAATAGCAAGGGAGATGAGGAGATACAAATTGGCAGTACTCCTAACTAGCGAAACCCATTGGACCCAAAGGCTAGATACAGGAGAGATGCTGCTGTACTGCGGTCACGAATAGGAAAGTGCTCCACACACTCAGGGAGTTTCTGTGATGCTGTCCAAAGTAGCACAAAATGCACTTGTAGGATGGGAATCTCACATATCCAGAATCATCAAGGCGCCCTTCGGAATAAAGAAGAAAGGAATGACGATGAATGCTATCCAATGTTATGCACCCACCAATGATGGCAGCGACGACAATAAAGAGCAGTTCTACTCGAGGCTGTAGTCAATGATTGAAAAATGCCCAAGAAAGGACCTCACTATCCTGATGCGAGGCCTAAACGTCAAAGTCAAAATGGACAACACCGGATATGAAGATATCGTGGGACGGCATAGACTGGGATAGAGTAACGAGAATGGTGAAAGATTTGCAAACCTGTGTGCATTCAACAAATTGTTTATAGGCGGCACAATATTCACACACAAAGCTACATGAATCTCACTGGACCACACCACGGAGAACCAGATAGATCATATTTGTATCAATAAAAAGTTCAGAAAAACAACGAAGGGCGTGAGAACCAGGAGAGGAACTGACATAGACTCATATCACCACCTGGTGGTTGCCAAGATGAAACTGAAGCTGGGGAAGCATTGGACAACTGGGGAAACAGTAGCACAAAGGATCAATATAGAATTCCTTCGACATACTGACAAACTCAACGAATTCAAGATAACTCTCAACAACAGGCTACAAGCCTTACAAGATCTACTGAAGGAAGAAGAAACTACTATGGAGGACAACTGGAAAGGTATCAAAGAAGCATTAATTTTAACGTGTCAGGAGGTTCTGGGAACGGACCTCTATGGAAACTCTGGACAGGATTCAAGAAAGGGAGAACAAGAAGACAGCAATCAACAATAGTCGAACAAGAGCAGAGAAAATCAAGGCACAAGCTGAATACACAGAAGCAAACAAGCAATTGAAGAGCATAATCAGAGTCAGCGAGCAGAAATACGTGGAAGAGCTAGCAACAACAGCAGAAAAAGCTGTAAGAGAAAGAACTTTCAAACAACTATATGACACGATGAAGAAACTGGCAGGGAAACAAAGTGGACCAGATAGATCGGTCAAGGACAAAGAAGGCAAGCGAATCACTAAAGTCAAGGACGGACGAACAGATGGGTAGAATACTTTGAAAAATCTTGAACAGACCAGCTTTATTAAACCTACCGGATATCGAAGCAGCACACACACCTTCCAATAGATGTCACTTCAACAACGACGTGAGAAATCAAGATGGTCATCAGACAAATTAAGAGCGGAAAAGCAGCTGAACTTAACAATATACCAGCTGAAGCACTGAAGTCGAACAGGATGGGAGATTCCGTAGATGCCCAACTTCGAGATCAATAGGCTGGATTCCGTAGGGATCGGTCGTGCACAGACCAAGTAGTTGGATGGGACTAGTTACTATACATCAACTTCTTTGGTTATGAGGCGTTTAACGCTGTGGAGAACACTATGGAGCCTTCCTCGACACCGTGGTGTATCTGTGATCGTCAACATTATCCGCAAACCATACGACGGACTACAGTGCAAAGTCATGGATGGAGGACAGCCGACAGAAGCATTCCAAGTAGGGACCGGAGTCAGACAAGGTTGCTTATTCTTCCCCTTCTTCTTTCTTCTGGTGGTCGACTGGATTATGATGACCTCCATATCTGAGGGTAATTACGGAACACAATGAACAACTCGGATTCAGTTGTAAGATGACCTGGCTCTTCTATCCCATACACATCAACAAATGCAACAGCAGCCTCTACAATAGCAGGCCTCAACATACACAAAGGAAAAAGCAAAATCCTAAAGTACAATACAGAGAACACCAACCCAATCAGACTTGATGGAGAAACTCTGGAAGAAATGGAAAGTCTCACGTATCTGGGTTGTACCCTCGATGAACGTGGATGATCTGGTGCAGATATAAAGGCGAGGATTGGCAAAGCAAGGCAGCATTCTTAAAGTAGAAGGACATATGGAACTAAAAATAACTGCCAACCATATCACGGTCAAAATCTTTAATACGAACGTCAAGATAGTTCTACTGTACGGAGCTGAAACTTGGAGAATTACCAAAGCCATCGTAAAAAACGTACAGATATTTTATAAACAGTTGTCTACACAAGGTACTTAATGTCCATTAACCTGAAACTATCAGCACAAGCCTATTATAGGAGAAAAGAAACCAGCTTCCAACTGAAGGGGAAATTAGGAAAAGATGCTAGAAGTGGAGAAAACATACATTGGGGAAATCATCAAACTGTCCTAACTTGAAATCCTGAAGGGAAACGGAAAAGAGGATGGCCGAAGAACACACAACGCCCGGAATCGGAAGCAAACATGTAAAGGATGAATAGTAGCTGGAAAGGATCGCCCAGGACAGAGTTGTATGAAGAATGCTGGTCGAAAACCCATACTCCTCGATGAGGGGCAACAGACCTAAGAAAGGAAGTAATTTACTTAATATTCTTGGTTTAATCAGTATATATATATATATATATATATATATATATATATATATATATATATATATATATATATATAACATTTTGGGTAGATATGTATCATCGCTAATTATAAAATTTTTAAAAGTCATCCAAGTAAATGTTATTAAAACACACAAGTGGATTTTCAAATGCAGAAAAGTATTATACAAAAGACAATTTTGCCCATAAATTACATTTCTATTGCAATTATCTTTATTATAAATGACTTTGGAAGAGAATTACTCAAGATCATCTGAGTACAGACAACAGATAATACAATAATAAGTTCAAAATTATTACTCTTCACTTCAAATACAAAGTAAAAAAACGATTCATTTCGTAAACATGACAAAATAAATTACATTAGAATATTAATTTCACTGGGAGACCATTTCAGTTTCATTATACTCCAGTTATATGTAAACAAATAATCAAGTTAAAACATTAGAAAATATGGAAATTGTAAATGTCAAAAGATTTAATTTAGTATTTATGAATACTTATAAAAGTGTATTTAATTAACAAACATGATTTATTTATTTGAGCGCATAGATATTAGTACGAGGGGACACCAGATACATATGCGCAACAAAAATATCATTTGGTTTGTGTGAGGGCTGTGATACTGCCCGGATGCCCAAACATGATACTTAGATTAAAGTGATAATGAATAACATGAAAATCGAATTAATTAGTTAATTCGTAAAAATTCTCAATTCATTATTAGATTTTTTTTAATGTATAATTTTTATAAAGATGCATGAGACAATAGAATAGTAATTATTTTTAAGCTGCAATTCCTAACAAATGCAATGAATATAATAAATCCTACAGGTCATTATTGAATTATTTAAAAAATAGTAATAATTAAATAACTGTATATTATGATAATTATTTCAAGGAAAATTTCATAATTAGTCTTATCTACTCAAATTAAATATTGATTATCTATGAACATACTTCTCATTCTATTTTTACTGTTAATGATTATAAGTAATCTTTTACTCCACCATCGTTATTATTATTATTATCATTACTATCATTCCTCCTCATATATAAAATATGAATACTAGCTTAAAAATTTTAATACCGGAAGCTGATTGCCTATATTTTCAAACGAATGTCTATCAGTATTATGAGTTTAAAATGAACAACAATTAAGAGTTGAGCAAAAAAAAGTTGGGTTAGTATACTATTGACTATTGATTTGTATTAGTATAATTTATATGATGTTTTCTGTCGGATAAATAATGCTTATAATGATTATCAGTACAAAATATTGTCATAAACGCGGTTATAAATTATTATAAATGAATATAATATATCACTAATTACAATTGAATATTAAAAATGAATAGTAAACGGTAAGAAGTTGAGGTTCATAATAGGATTTTGCTAAAGTACTGGTTTAAATCTATCTGTGATTAAGTTTCTCTATTGCTTTTAGTCATTAAATTCGTATTATTGTATAAGCTATTTGAATCAAGTTATTTTAGAGTTTAATAAAAAAATTTTCAGATAACCTCTTGAATCCTTAACGGTATTGATCAGGAAAAAATTGATTGACTTTGTATTGAAATCCATTATGAAAATAAATTCCTTGGTAGTTACTGAAATAAACTGATGAGTTGATTGGAATATCTAAGCTTTACAGCAAGCATAATAATTTTAAGTAATACCAACTGAAGAATTCATTTGTATAAACTTATTTTAACCATTGATCATATAATAACATAGTATATTTAGCCCAGTTTAAGCTAAAGTTTGTAAGCAACGCACTGGTATTGCCTGGAATTAAATATTTTGATTTCGGTTGAGTTATATGATTTACATATTAACCGAAAAGTTATTAATTCCAGTGTTATTCAACCTACTTATAGCTAACCGGTCAACTAGCAGTATAATTCGTCAAACAAATGGTGTTGATTGTAGTCTAATAAATAAATATTCAGTTGGTTACTGAGTTATAATGACTAACCATGACAGAAAGAAAATATTTTAAGGGAGTAAATTCACGAACATACTGAAACAAAATAAAGTAGTTCTAAGATACATAAAAATAGTTATTGAAATATTGATAATATCCAATACAACATTAGCTGGACATACCGTCGATAACTCGTCGAAAAGAGGGAGGAGTGATCTGTTTTATCCTCCCGTTCATCACAGCATGTTAGATAACTCTTTACATTATATACAGAAACCCTGATTCCTCCATTTCAATTTAGCAGTTAGAGAATATCACTAGACTATGCTCTTAAAATATTTGTTTAGAGTCAAGTACATAAATCTGTACCTGGTAAATAGGTAAGTAAAACCTCCAATGGTATTATCAACCGGTAGTCACTAAATATAATTTAATATATCGATATCTATATCATGAATGCTTACGAATAAGCTTTAGAGTAGTGCTGACTGTAAATAATGCCAAAACTAAACATCACAACTACGTAATAAGTACCAATTTTCGTATTAAACAATGAATATATCATTTTATTATATATCCATATTTATTATTGTGTTAATATTTACTTGTTCTCATAAGTTTAAGTGAGGATACTAACTATTATTAAAATTTGTAAAATGAGTTCCGTTATATAAATATGCATTGACATAATTTTATGCCATAATTTTTTTTAAATTTTGATTTCGTACAGTTTATGTGTGTGGATGTATATATATATATATATATATATATATATATATATATATATATATATATATATATATATATATATATATATATATATTACCCATTATGGAATGATATGCATATTTAGGTTTAAGTAATGATTATGATAGTAAGTCAAGTTTCCATTCACAAGAAAAATTATTAGTTACAAATCTAAACATGATATAAACTGATTAGGAATTGAATGTAATAAGTGTTTTCGATGACATAATAGTTTTCAATTGTTTTACAAGTACATTATTATTATTGAATCGAAATGAAAGTTTACTGATTAAGTTATAATATCTGTATATACATACAGTATACGCTCATGTACTTATAAATAAATGTATAATAAAATGAGTGGACAAAAATTTGTAAAAATTGTACTCGATCATTTAATTTAAATAATTTTCGATAAAATAAGAATTTTAATAAATTTTATTATTATGGAGAAAATATATATATATATATATATATATATATATATATATATATATATATATATATATATATATATATATATATATACAATTTATAAATAATGGGTCAAAGACCACTACTACCCAGTCTAAATTAGGACTCAATAACACAAAATCATTTAGTGTAGTTTACTTACACAGTTCATATTTTCATTAGTTCACAGTAGCACTACAACTTAATATTTAATCGACCTCAAAGCTTTGAAAAATTATTTAAAACAATATATATATATATATATATATATATATATATATATATATATATGCACAATTCTTGTTCCAAAACGAGTGAATATTTATGTATTATTTATGCGAATAATTAGTTTAATCAATTAATTAGCGAATATTCTGAGAGTTAACTAGAGAGAGAGAGAGAGTAAATCAGAATAAAGTCAGTTGTAAACTTTCTCACATGCATACATATACACTTTGTTTGAATTTAAATACACATATGTGTACCCCGAGTAAACTGATAGAGTAAGCATAGAATAGGTTTATGCAATATGTTTATATATGCTTAACAAATAAAATTTCAATTAAACATAGCATTATACCATGTTGTGATTACGTATATAAACATTATAGAATGGTATAGTGCGATTACCATCCTCATCATTTTTAATATCAGAACAACTCGTATCTGATGTATACAGTTTCAGTGTATACAAGAACATATTTTTATAACTGTATAACAACTGATTAACTGTTGAGTATTTAGTGATAAACTTCCGTTTTTTACAATTTCAATAAAGAAGTTCATAATGATAATCATGACAATTAATATTATGTAGTCGTAAGAAATTGTATTTCAGCAGTAGCTTTACCGTCAAAACTAGCAGATAAAATATTACGTAGTTTATTAAATCATTACGATCTCGTAATCATGGATGAGAATTTAAAATGCCACTTTTTTAATCAAAAGGCAAACAATAAACTCATTTTATGATGACAATCATTACTATGTAAGGTTTCACAACCAAGAAAAATACTGAAATTACATTTCTTAATTTAAATAATTATCATTAGCTCGGTGGACCAGAAATATTAGAGCTACGAATTATTAGTTAAATAGTCCTAAACTTTTATTTTATGAATATAAATGCATTACATTTGTACTAACTTAATATGATGAATATTATACCATTTTATGTTGTATACGTTACATAAGGAATAAAATGAAAAACATCCATTAAAAAAGAAAAATATTTCAGCAGAAATATAAATATGTTATTACTTTCATTACTATCATGATAAAAAACGGGTATCCGAATGAAATTACAGGCATCAATGGAATCTATATCTCGGTAAGTAATAATTAGCTTAAGTTATTCTAACTATGAGATCAAGTGTAAAACTAGGCGGAAGCTATAATTAGTTCATTTCCAGGAATTGGTAGCGATAAATTTGTACAAATCTTTAAAAGGAATTCTATTAACTTTTATTATTTTCTTTCATATTTGGCTAATTCTGTTGTTTATGCCATTCAGTCCTTTCAGAAAAAAGAGACACATATATGGCAATCTAGTCCTAGTCAATAGTCATAATTCTTGTTGACAACAAACTGCTAAGACAAAATATTGCCTTTATATTCCTAACCAAAATTAGATTATTATGGAAAACCCTTTTGTAATGAATAATTAAGTCTGCTTCTTCTGTTAATACAACTGAAATGACTTTCTGAATGGACCAAGAAAGATATTTTCAACCAAAATAAAATATATAATTATTATTTGAGTACGATTTTTTAAATATATTCAACAATATTTCTTCTACATTTTGTTATGAATATTTTACAAAAAGTCCAAATTTACAATTTGAAGTAGATTGCATAAGATCTTCGCTGTTATTTTTGGGGGGAACGATTGCAGTTTGAATAATTTAAAGGTTTCATTGATCAGTTGTTAGATAAAATAAACAGTGTCATAAGCTTATCAATAGCTAACTTTAAGGTTCTAGTGAGAATTCGTGACTGATGGAGTTCAATAATACTTTAATAATAATACTAAATGATCACCACATCATGCAATGACAGTAATTGAAAATTTGGATAACTGGATCTAAATTCATTGGTCTGAATGTAACGTGATCACCCCAATACCTGTATGTCTTATGTAGTAAGTACTTCTGAGAAGCTTAAAAACAAGAACAACTGTTTAATAATATTCCCCGATATTCATTGGCTTTCTAGATAATATCAATCTTTTAAGAAAACCGTCTTTACGAAACAAAAGTTAGTGAAGCCAGCTCTAGCATTATCTATTCTTTTTATTAAATGTCGTTATAAGGCGAAATAGTCACCAGAATAAAACATAAATTCTGATTTTAGATTTTAAACTACCCTAGTAGGTTACAGTGATAAGATGATTAGTTAAATTAGGCTTGTAGGAATTTTAAGAAATATGAAAAAAAAACACGATATTCCCTTGAATGACATCATCATCTTAATGGATTATCATTTGTGAATGTGTACATGCAGTCTAAGAGAATAATAATCGAAAGGATAATAACATCTATGTCAATTAACATACATATGAACTCAGCTGGATTAAAATAACAAAATTTATCCAACTTCATCAAATCGTCAATATTATCATTATTATTATCAATAATAATTCTAAATGATTTTCAAATTGAGAAAATTCATTTGATCCCATTATACATGTATAAAACCTAATCAATATTGTTAATATGATAAATTCATCTACACATACGTACAAAAAATAGTGATAGAATAAACTTTTTGAATATTCAACAAATTCACATTTTTATTCACATACACTTTCAACCACCACTAGTAAAACAACAACAATAACAATAACGACTACCCTACCACCATCAACATCACTAATACTAACCATGACAGAGATTATCTAAGACAAGTGATCTACTCATTCATTTGACCAATTTTTAACCAACTAACTAACCAGCTAGCTGACATATATACACATGTATATACATATATATAACGAAGGGAAGTATGCATTTCATATATATATATATATATATATATATATATATATATATATATATATATATATAGTCATAGTGAGTAAACACTACATGAGTAAGAATAACTAATACAAAGATACTAAAACATTCTACCATAATATGCTAATGATGGACACATTAGAATTTTTGAGACCAGAATTTGATCAACTCAAAATAGGGACAGGTGTGATATATATGTAAGAAAAAAAATTATGTTTTGACCAAAAATAGAGTATGAATAGAAATAAAGTAAAAATGCACATACATACACACAATGGAACATACAAATAATTCGATCGACTTACTTAGTCAATTTTATACACCTGTCTAAAATGTTTCATTTATAAGGCTAATATGAAAGTGAATTTTTACTGATTAATCAGTTCTGTTTACACATTTATGATTACGTAAACAAATGAGAATAAATAATCTATGATGGATAATATTCCATTGAATAGTTTCAAAGATTTGATAAATTCAAAGATATTTTATGTTATAATTGAGAAAGCATTAAAACAGTTTTAAAAAGAATTATGACAAACTGATTTATCGACATTTTTAATGAATTTCATCAATATAGTATATAATCTCAACTATTAAATCTATAGAAATGGTATTATTGAATTAATGATTTGAAATTTAGTACTTAGTGTTTAGGGAATTTAACAAACTATAGGAAATTTGTGATGGTTCATTAGTGTTTATAATGACAAAATACTATTGTAAATGTTGATTATATTCTAGTTCTTAGTGGCATTTCAAATACAATGTCTTTAGTTTAATGTTGAAGTTACTCAAATCCAGTTACCCAGCTTCTTTCTCAAAACCTTCAGATTATAATCCTTGTGCTTTGAATAGCCGTGTATCTACACCTGAGAGGTGGAATAAAGGGGTATCAAGGGAGCGGACTTGTGGGTGTGTACTGTTGTGGAATTTCAGGCTGAAACGAAACTGCTGTTCAGTACCCGCCGACACAGGTCCCTGTATAATACGAAATGATTAACAGTTTACAAATGTGGCTCAATTTAGTAGGGTGGGGGAACAATCAATATCTTAATTGTTGCCGAATACTTCCAGACCAACGTCACTTTGTTTCCGTAGGGAAATATGAAGATACAACACATTGGTATACCAGTACCAATTTATTTAGGTACACTAAAAAAATGTACTGCACTGTATAAACTATCAGGCACTTAAAACTCGAGATCCTCAAAATCTCTAGTTATCTTCACGTAATTTCTGACACACTTATGGAATCGAGTATTGTACAAATATTTTAATGAATAAAAATGGTCTTAGGATAAACGAGGAAGGGCAACTGGTCCGAATGGATTAACTCCAGAGGTCTTTGAGGATAGTGGTCCAATTTAAGCAATTAGGTTGACGAGTATTTTTGCTAGAATCTGGGAGTTGGACGTTATCCCATCCGACTGGTCACAATCACTTATCGTCCCAATATATAAGAAGGGATCAAAATCATCCTGTGACAACCACAGAGGGATTAGTTTAACTCATATGGCTTCTAAAATACTAACCTCAATAATTACCAGACGCCTAACAAATACTCGTTAACTGCAAACACGACAAAATCAGGCTGGCTTCAAACCTGGTTTCGGCTGCATAGACCACATATTCAACATTCGTCAGGTTCTAGAACACAGGCATACTTATCGGAGTCCAACAATGGTGATCTTTCTTGACTTAAAAGCAGCATTTGACTCTGTAGACCGAGAGGTTCTGTGGCAGTGTCTGTCATTGAAAGGCGTACCTCAGAAGTACATAAATCTTGTGAAGGCTCTTTATTCTAACACTACTAGTCGAGTCAGAGCTTATGGCGAACTGTCATCCGCTTTTGCAACCTCAAGTGGTGTCCGTCAAATCTGTCCACTTTCTCCATTTTTGTTTAACTTCATCATAGATCTACTGATGGAAATAACGCTCTCATCGACTGAATTCTCGGGCATTGACCTCCTATCAGGAGGTCCACTTATCGACTTAGAATATACAGATGACATAGTCCTGTTTGGTGAAGGCGCTGATAAGATGCAGAGTCTTTTGGTAGCACTGAGCAACAATGCCAGAATGTTTAGGATGCGCTTCTCTCCCTCTAAATGCAAGTTGTTGCTTCAGGACTGGTCTGCGTCAACACCTGAACTAAGGATAGGGGGTGAAGTAGTCGAACGCATTGACAACTTCACTTATCTTGGAAATCTGATCAGCCCTAATGGGTTGGTGTCTGACGGAATCTCAACACGGATTCGAAAAGCTCGTTTGGCCTTTGCCAACTTACGTCACCTATGACAAGGGCGAGATATCTGTCTATCAATTAACGGACAAGTATATTACCCGGCAGTTTGTTCTGTTCTACTTTACGGCTACGAAACGTGGCCATTAGGAGTGGAAGATACTCGTAAGTTACTAGTATTTGACCACAGATGCCTTAGAAATATTGTTGGTATCTGCTGGGATCACCGGGTAAGTAATAGTGAGGTTAGACACAGGGTATTAGGGAATGATGGTAAATCAGTTGATGAGGTTATGAATCTTCATCGACTGAGATGGTTGGGCCTCGTGTTGCGTATACCTGAACACCGATTACCACGACGCGCAATGCCGACTGGTGTCGGGGATGGTTGGAAGAAAGTTAGAGTCGGCCAAACCAAAACATGGCATCAGTGCTTGAAGTCACTAACCTCTAGTTTGAGCCATGTTGGTAGATGCAGACTACTTAGTTGGGGTCCGAGTGACTATCGTAACCAATGGTTGGAGATTCTGCGTGACATGGATCAGAATCGATTACAATGGCGTAGGTGTATACACTCTTTGTCTTCCCTTAAACGTGTAGTTAACATTATTTTTTACCTCTATTTTCTACGACTTCATTCTCTCTTCATATATTATATCCTTATATGCCATTTTTCTTTACTACTGAAGTGACTGCTATGAATTTGATGTTCATCTTGTTGTGCTAGTGGGGTATGGTAACATGGACCGACTCATTTATGTGCCTGGCCCTGTACTACAGTTGACTGACTAACTAACTGACTTAGGATAAACTCGAGAAGACTACGTACTGTATTGCATGATTCATAATCATTGTAATCTGTGTTGAATTAAATAATATATTTGGTTTTGGCCGACACTGTGGGGAGCAGATTTCATTGAAAATAAGGTTAACATCTGAACGTTTCTACGTGAACGCTTTTATTTGTTGAAAGGATATTTGAACTCACGTATTCTCAGGGTACATCTGTAAATTTGAGTTTAGCAACCAAAAGAAACGAGCTTTCAAGTCTTATCGTCAGCAACATAACAGATTTTTTGATATTCTTAAATATTTCGTATATAAATTAGCGTTTCCTAGTCTTTATGCTTTATGAAATTAGTCGTTTCTAGTGACCTGTGAAGGATTTCAATGTGCATCCATTGATATGAGCCGGTAAATATACAACATGGGGCTTTTATGTATATCTGAAGGGACGACAAAAAGGTTTTTCAAAAAATACTTTCCGACTTTCATAAAGAAAGAATGTTCAAATATTTAAAGTTGTGCGAATTGTAATTTTATACTTACAGGAGTAGTTGCCTTTCTGCGACGAGATCCGCTGATGGCAAATGCTGGGCTTCCTGAAGTAGATGTCTGGGCTTCAACCGTGACAGATCCGTCTTGGAATATCTGCATGTCCAAATTAGTGTCCGGCTCTGAATTTTCTATGTTTTCAGCTGTGGGAGTAATAATTGTGTTTTTTGTCGAGGAAACAGTAGAAACTGTACACGTGGTACATGATGAGGAGGCAGTACTTACTGTCGCCTGTTGCGAATGAGTCTTGTTGACATGCTGTAAGGCTGCGATTGCATTAACGAGATTTAGAGCAAGGCTATTTTGTGCAATAGTTGCGTTGGAATTTGTCAGACTGAGAGGAAGCGTGCTTCCAGACATAGTAGAGGGTGAGACACAATTAAAACCGAGCGCATCAGATGTTGTCGGGGTATGAAACCTTTCAATAAGTTTAGCAGTTGGGTTCTGTAAAATGAAAAAAAAACGTGATCCGTGAATTATTACAATAACTGATAATATTACTAAACTCTCTTCACGAAATATATGAAGCACATTTATTTGGTCTGTTAGGAGTGGACATGTATTCATATTAATTAAACATGGGAAAAGTTGATAAAACGCAATTATTCAAATTTATATGAGAACCATAAGAATGATCAAACACCAACTAAGATATGTCGATCATTGATGTGGTTAGAATTAACTAAATAATATGTAACCACCAGAATGCAGGTTCCATTTATACTTATTAGGTGTGTTAATATTAATTAGATTTTATAAAGTTAAAAGCTACTAAGAGTAAGTCTATGAAAACGAAAGGATGTTCCAGGTTCATAGATTTCCAACTAAAGTCTTCACGGTAAATCAGAATTGAGTTAGAAACAAAAATTTTTAAGTAGGTTGTATAAGTATAGTAGTTACATGTAAGCAAAGCCAGCAATCATAGTTATAAAAACTATAACAGCTAAATAAATGGGACAAAAATTGGTCTTATAAGTAATTTAATTCTATAAGTAAGGTTTAAGGTGCCATTTCTAAGTAAATTTTCATATGGAAAAATTAAATGTCGTCTGTATCTACTCCCGTATTTACAAATACATGTGTAGAACGATTGCGAGTCACTGAACCTCTTAACATTATGAAGACGTTTCTAAAGGATTTTAGTAATAATTAAAGGTTTTACGATGTTCTTAAAGGTGACGGACGTTTGTAATGCGCAAAATTTATAGAATGTTTAGAAAATATAACAAAGGCAGTGTTCGGAATTCTTTCAAATTTTGAAGAAGTACTTGGTTGGGTGTTACGAAATGAAGTATTAAGAGTAATGAATATCTTCTTAGTTAACGTATATGGTTTTCTGGTTAGTCAACCTTAAGCTACGTAGAACTGGGCCTATACTTGCATTGGTTTAAGCCAAATCACTGTATCAGCACATGGAGATAAAATTACCAAGTCAGCTACCAGAACAGTGGCAGCTTAGAACTGATTTTGCAGAATTTTAATTGTTTACGGGACAGAACAATAGTTCAGGGCAATTTTGTATTATTAAATGTTGGTGTACTAGAGTAAACCATAAACTGAACATACTGTAATTCAGGTTGAATGAGGTAAATTCACAGCCATTTGTGTGGATATAAGCCACGAGGAATCAGTGTTATACATACAGATATTATATTTCAATAAAATCTATGGTTCTTTCCTCTGAATATCGGTTTTTAGTAACAAAGATCTTGAGGGTACTTGGTGAGAGAAATACAACACTCATTAGTCCACCATTGATAATTCGCCTTTTCAAAGAGGCAAACTAGACGATGAAGTTATGGCTGAAAAGGTAAAAGCTGTTTCAGGCGTCATTATTTTACGCTTAGTGTGATGATACACTGGGGTTTTAAGTCGATCTAGTTAGAATAAGAAGACTTGCACAATTCCGACTGGCTAAAAATATGAAAAACATGAAATCCCTTCACCTAGGATGAACGAAACGCAAATAAAAAAAATTTCTTAGCTATTCCTTAAGTGAGTTTAAACGGCTAAAATGTTTATAAAACTTGTTCTTGCGATATTATCACTTAATATAACTGTGCTACCTACCAAAAAGGAGCAGTCCACTTTAATTTGTAGTTTAACAAAAGATCTTACAGTAACTTATAAGTTGGACAAAATCACCAATTTACATGTATCTGTTTTTGCAGATTCAGCGATTAAGTGATCATCTAATCTTGATATGTAACTTGTAATGATAAGGACTTTTATTTAGAATGTTTGACCGAGCAGAAAAACGTGAATTACGTAGTGTGTAACAAAGCCAGGTTAGTGATTCATGACAATTAACACGATTCAGTAACAGTGAATGAGACGCTTAACCTAGTACAACTGTTGTATACCTGCTTCTGATGTCTAGAAAAAAAGTCACAAGTCAAACATATTATTGTCAGTGTTTCTGATGACAAAATAAAAATCATAAAGGACGCAAACTGTATCGCACTAAGCGAAAAACTCAAAACACGAAATATTAAGGTGGGATAAAATGTTATTTACAGGTAAATTTTATTTTTCGAAAATAATGTATTCCCATATTCGTTTATTGCTAGACTTGGATTCCAATGAATAGCTAATAAAATGAAAACGGCTTGAACGCCGAAATATTTTAACGATGTCATGCAATAAAATACCTAAATGAGTTTGGGGAGTGAAAGCGATAGAATATAAGATAGTGTTTACCAGGTCCTGGACAAAAATAAATTTCCAGGTAACTCCAGAAAGGAATATCATCACACTTACTTCGGTTATTTTATGATATATTCTCAAGTGCTCCTCCATTAGAGATCTCTCCGTTGACATGCTTGAACATTGGGAACAAGTATAAGTGAGGAATCCCAGAGAAGTTGGATGTCGTAAACGAAAATGTTCCTTCAATGAGGTAGGATTCAGAGTCAGGTAATCGCAAACATTACAGCGGAGAACATGTACATATGTGCTAACTGCATTAGTAAGACGTGTTAGCACTAGGGACACAGTTTTGGCTGCTTGTTGGTTAGAGCTTGCATCATTCTTTAGCAAGCAAAAATTATCACAAGGGTTCTGTTTAAGTATATTGTTATTTAAAGTAAGCGAAGCAATACACTGTTTCAAAAGCGGCTCATGAATTTGATCCATCTGTGCGAGTATATGCTATGGCATATATTAGTGTGCAGAAAACGAACTAAAGTCGACAATTTTACAGAACAAGAGATGACCTCTTTAACATTTGCGCGTTCAAAGGTCGATAGGTGATATCGCATGTGTAAAACTAAATAGCACAGACAAACGCAAGAGTAATGTCAGTTGAAGTAAATGAACGTATCCAAGAATATAATTTTCTGATGTCCGAATATCACTGTAGATTTTTTTCATAGCTTCAGAGTTTAAAAAATTCCCACTCAGTTAATTTCCAGAGGGATTTTTAAGACTTCAATGTAGCTCATGTAATACATACAATGAAACCTTATCTACGGAATCGTAGAAACTGGATAGTATCTGACAAAAACATTTGAGCTGTGACCAAAATATAGCTTATTAGTAATTTCTTTGGTTTTGTCACTGAAAAATGTATAAAATGGTATACAATAAGATCCCACATAGTGTGTGGATCACAGATATTATTTTTGAGTACCATCTAAATATATTGGTTGTGATGTGTAATGAATTATAATTTTTAGATCTGAAGGTTGATCATAAAACAATGAGTTATCAAATACCTGGAACCGTCCCGAAACAACAAGAAGTGAGAAGAGGGAAATCAATCAATTTATACAAGCCAGTGAAGAAAATATATGTAGTATTCGTATGAACTAATGATTTTTTTGTGCCTGATTACTCTCTTGTTATGAATTCCAAATAAAACACGTCTGTGTGCTTGAAGATGCCACAGGAATTCGGAGTTTGACAACACTTCAACCAGTAACACCTAGTATGAATCGTACCCACCAAGTGAAATCAAGAGACAGAAGCGAGGAGGTTCGAAGATATATTTGATAGGCTATCAATATATCGTGGATCGACTGATCTGATCTGACTGACGATTGCAAGGGATGTTGAGCACGGCGTTCCCACTTGTGATCTGGTGAGGATGCGTGACCGAGCGCCTTCAGCTAAGTCAGCATCCCATGTCGAAAACTTACATATATATTTATTTTGGAGATTTGTTTACCGCTACAGATCATTTCCCCCTAGTGAGGTAGTGATAACCCTAAGACGCGGCCAACCAGAAGTTTAAACCCAAAGTGTTTGCCGTTGGTAAACATTCTTCTGATAGGTTGCCAAGTTTAACAGCGTCTGGTCGTCTTCCCTTACTATAAGGGACCATGAAGTACAATATAGTAAAAAAAGAAAAAGTACAATGAAAATTTCGGTTCTTCGTGAACTTCATCATTCTTTTTATCGTCTTTTCCAGACGTCCTGGAAAAGAAAAAAATATGTAAGTGCATGTCAAAATATACTCGTACGCGCGTTAAAACACAAAGCGGGCGAAAAAATGGAAAATAAACTCATGCTCACGTAATAGCGTAAAAAAGAATTCTTATAATATGGTTTCTTTTGTTTTTTTCGACTCAAAAATATAAATTTATAAGCATAATAAAATTGGTTTTTTCTACTACATATAGTAAAAAGGAAAATCGAGATAAAAAAGTCAACTAGTATTCTACGTGAAATAATCTCTTAACTGTTCTGGAAATCTTACCTTTCTTCCAGAACGCGTTGTTTTAATTTTATTTTTTGATACCACCGAAGTATCATCGTGTGTGTTGGCTGCCGATTGAGGTATTATTAGTGCAGGAGTCGTGTCGTGCGATTGTGCCGTAGGAAAATCAACGTGAATATGGTTTCCTTCTAAATACGCAGCGTCGAGGCGATCGATGCTGATGCTATCGTTGGTTCCGTTCTTATCGACTATATAGTATTTAAGTTTGCGTTGAAGAACTTTGAAGGGTCCTTAGTATGCTGATTCGAGAGGTTTTCTTTGTGGGTCTCGACGAACGAAGACATATGTACTATATCGTAAGTCAGGTTGAATGAGAACATCTGTTGATTGCGGTTGAGTGGAAACAGATTTAACTGAACGCATTGCGTTTGTAAGCCTGCTCGTGTAGGAGGTTAGATCCATGTTTACTGAAGAAGATGACGGACCCATTAATTCTCCTGGAAGTCGAAGTGCCGTTCCAAAAAAGTTGAGCCGTAGTGTATCCGATGTCAGCTTACACTGGATCGCGATTATTTAGTAGGGCGAGCGTCGATCAACTGTAAGACGTTACCAGCTGATACTGAAGCTTTCAGTTGTCGGTGAAAACGTTCTACAGACCCGTTTGTCTGTGGGTGGTAGGCGGTTGTTCGGAAGCGAGTGATTCCTAAAAGTGTGGTCAGACGACGGAAAGGTTCAGATTCAAACTGACCAACACGATCTGTAGTGATTGTTGTTGGGCAGCCGAAGTTTGCTGCCTAATGTTCGACGAAGGCGCGGGCCACTGTTTCAGCAGTAATGTACTTGATAGTTACTGCTTCTGGCCATCGAGTAAAACGGTCTACGCATGTTAAAATATAAGAATATCCATTTGAAACTGGTTAAGGTCCTACCATATCCAAATGAAATTGGTCGAAACGAGAGTCAAGAGTTTTGAATGAACCTAAGGGACATTTGTTGTGTTTAATAACCTTAGATTTCTGGCAGCTTACACAGCAGCGTGCTCACTCTCCCACGTCTTTATCCATACCAGGCCAGGAAAGCCGTTCTGCTGTAAGCCCGATGGTTGCGCGAACACCTGGATGAAAAAGTTTGTGAGACGTATTGAAGATGTTGCGTCGATAATGTTTCACCACGATTGGGCGATCCCTACCTGTAGATTTGTCACAAAGTAAGTTGTCCTTACCTATTCCCGTCTGTTTGATGCGCAGCTTAAGGGTTGTAGACGATAACTCGTGATGAAGATCTATGTCTTCTTTTTGAAGCTGGGCGAGTTTCAGAAGGTCGATTCCTTGGAAACTGTTCAAGGAAATTGTTCGAGATAAGGCGTCTGTGACTACATTGTTTGCTCCAGAAATGTGTTGAATATCTGAAGTGAACTGCGAAATGTAGTCCAGTTGTCGAGACTCACTTGGTGAGTACTTGTCTGAAGAAGAGCTTAGGGAGAAAGTAAGAGGTTTGTGGTCAGTGAAAAGGTTGAATTCTAGGCCTTTGATAGAGTGCTAAAAATGCCGGACAGCACAATACATAGCTAGGAGTTCCCTACCGAATGTACCGTACCTCCATTTAGTGTCTAGCAACCGTCTGGAGAAAAATGCCAAAGGTTGTCAGGAGTGGTTAACTCATTGTTGTAAGACCCCTCCAATTGCTGGGTCGGATGCGTCTACTGCGATACTAATGGGTGCTTTGGTGTCCTGATGATCAAGCATTGTTGTTTGAGTGATCAGTTCCTTAACCGTGGAGAATGCTTCTCGCGCGGTGTCATCCACATTGATGGGTTTTGCATTTCCACGAAGTTGATCGTTGAGAGGTTTCATAATGGACGCGCATTTCGGTATGAACCGCCTATAGAAACTTACAAGACCGTTAAACGTGAGCAGTTGCTTGATGGTGGTCGGTTCTGATTAATTCAGAATGGCCGCCACTTTTGTTCTAAGGGGTCGGATGCCTTGCGCATCGTTAGCGTATCCTAGGATGTCTAAAGTGTCAGTTGCGATTTGGCATTTCTGAATGTTTACAGTAATGCCATGTTTTTTTAGTCGGTCGAAAACAAGATCCAGATGCTGGAGATGCGATTTTCCGTCCGGACTTGCCATCAGGCAGTCATCAAGATACGCATGTACGAAGTTTAGACCTCGAAAAACATCGTCTATAAACCTTTGGAAAGTTTGTGCAGCGTTTCTTAGTCCGAAAGGCATTCGCAAAAATTCGTAGAGTACGAGGGGAGTTATGATAGCGGTTTTCGGAATATCGTCAGTGACCATAGGAATTCGGTTATACGCTTTAATCAAGTCGACTTTCGAAAAAACATTTGTACATTTCAAGGTAGCTGTCAAATCGTGAATGTGAGGCAACGGGTAACGAAAGGGAATGGTTTTTGTATTCAGTCGACGATAGCCATCAGTTTTACGCCGATCGTTTCTGTCCTTTTTGTAGACCATGTGCAACGGAGATACCCTTGGGCTGTGATTAAATTCGTTTTTGGCGAACCTTAGCACTTTGGGGGCCAGTCATGTACTTTCGAGAATACAGGTGCTCTTGTAATCATGATGTGATGTGTAACGTTGCTAGCTACAGACGACGATTTCGGTTGCAGTCGGTGTATCCCAGAATACTTATCGAGCAGTGGTCGATTGGCGTAGAAATATCAGCAACCTCGAAGATCCAGTGAATGGGTTTGCGTAAACCCACGTTGACATGAACGTACCTTTTACTATACATAGCGATGGGCTTTCCTTTTGCCTCATGTAGGTTTAAAAGCGATTCGTGAAACTGGTCATTAGGATTGTCTGGAAGAACGCTAACTTCTGTGCTAGTATCAACGAGGTAGTAAACTCCAAAAATGAACAGACTCACAGTCTGCAATTTGGTGTACCAGATCACGTCGGGTGGTTTATTTACCACTGCATGCTCATCTTATTCTACCTGGTTTAGATTGATCTATTTCGGAGATTCGTAGCTAGTACGGTAATTCGAATAATTCTAATCATCATATTCACGTCGCAATGGAGCCTGTGATCGAACAGTCGGATATACATTCTAATCCTGAAGCCTTCAAAATTACATGGAAAAGTTTTAAATCTGGAGTATGACCAAAAGAGAGGTTAGGGATGATAAAATCATGGCTCATTTCCTCAAATTCACCAGAAATCATGAACTTTGGCATGCTCAGATAAGCCTACTACACTTTCCTACCCAACATTCATGTAACTACTACTAAATTATACAAAATGTAATAATTTCGAATGCCATGAAAAGCAAAACTTCATAAAATGATTCGTCAAGACAACTAAAATGTTAGAGAATTTATCCCTGAATTGCAGAAACAAGCCGCCAAGTGTAATTTTGGTAATCGATTTCATATGAAGCTGCGTGATCGATCGATTGCAGGAAGTAACATATCAAATCTGGAAAAAACAGTTTATACAGATGCCGAAGCGTTTCTTCAATTTTGCTGGAAATTTGTGTATTAAATACGAGACAGCGAATGATGTAGACCCTCATGACATCAAGAATTCTACCACATTGATTATTTATCACAATCCAATGCATCTATTGAGAAGTTGCAAGGCAGATTACAGAGGTGAGCACAGGTTTGGTAAACGCTTATCATGTAGCAAACTTTGCTTACGTAATTCATGTGAATTTTGACGTGCCAAATTCTTTAATTGCGATAAAATGATACACATCAAATCGAGGATATTCTATAAGACTTCACAATCCTAGAACCAATTAATTTTTGGCTGAACATTAACTTTTCCATTGAATCACCAAAGAGTGGGATTCATAACATTAGCAGGTGACTAACGCTTCGTCTGTTGACACTTTCAAGAGAATGTTGGATCAACTGAGAGACCACCGTTGCCAGGACAAACACAGGCCTTCTAGTCTCTTGTTCTTTCCGGACCAAAACTGGAACTGATCTACGAAAGCCAATGGCATGGCTATTTGAAATAACAGTGCTATCATATGATTAAGAGATTTGAAGTGATCTTTTACGTCAATGTCCAGCTTTGTGATTGTTTCTGAAAAAAGGTCGATTCCTGTAATGAGAGGGCTGTCAACTTAAACAATGTGATCTGCTGGGGAGCATATCAGCTTGGTTACGTAAAAGTAACAGAATGTTTCCGAACCTTAGGCGAGCCACCCATCAAATAAAATCATTTCTATATCAGACAGCAAATCAATAAATGTTTGGCATTTCGCCGAACAATACCAAGTTCAAGGGATAACAGATTACTTGCCAACTAAACATCGACTTTCCTATTAAATAATCAGAATATGGAATTCACTTCATCCACACATGATTCATGTTTTATCCATTGACGCTTCCGAAAGAATGTTGGATCAACTGAGAGATCAACATTACCAGGACTAACACAGGGAATCCAGCTTCCCGTCATAACCAAACTGCAACTGGAGATAAATTAACACTTGGATGAACACACAATGAGTGAAATAACTGATAAATCAGTTTAAATGGCCTAAAATATGATTCATATGTTTCATTGTTTATTGAAGGCACTAAGGTGGGGAATGTTTTATTTCAGATAACTATACTTATTTATTGTAGGAGTGGTTAAGGCCATGACTTGAAACGCCCATTTATAAAGTTATGGGTCCGAGCCGCACTGCCGTCGAATCTTCAGTTCAAGGGACCACAAGTAAATTGATTCCTGGTGTCTTAAATATGCCTTGCAAACATATGGTGGACAAACTAAACATATTCCCTATACCCGAAAGAAAAAAGGGCAATTTAATTATGCCCATCAAGTTGTTGGACAATAATTTTTCATTTAACGCTTTTTTATTTTACTTATGTTTTAAGACGAAGAACTGGTGAAAATATTTCAAGAAGTTCACTGACCAAAAACCAAATACTCATCGTCTGATTACCAACCTTTCCACTCAAAAGAAAGTTAGCTCAAATGAGATCATTTCATCACTAGAACTAAAAATGATCATTCAGCCGCCTAAATTGAAACTGGATATTGAACCCATGCGATTCTTGACCGGCATTCCATGAGAAAATTCACACGAACCTGTAGGACGCTCAGTAATTCGAAAATAATAAACTAATGACAAGTCGAGAAGTACATCATGTGTTTTCATGAATGCATTGTCGTAAAAATCACTTATCCTAAGTTTTGATGAGAGCAGAAAAACATCTCCGATAGAAGGAGGGTTCTTGGACGGTATGTAATAGTTGCTATACTTAAGTATAGTCGCAAAGCGTAGAGGTACAATGCTTGAATGCTCCCTACTGAGAAGAGTAATGCTTTGCATTTTTAAAACTTACCGGTTTGTACTTGATTGATCATATTTTTCATCGAAGAATGGTTACTTAAGATATTTTTTAGACCTTAGTCTCTGCAATGTAATGTCATGAACATAGCTAACATCCAGTCAAATATAAATTATCATGATGTGATTTAGACGGACAACCCAGAAATTTTGAGTTTTACTTAAAGCTTTCCCATTGTAGCTTCTCGTAGATCGGAAAAAATGAGTGTATTGATTCCATTAATGAATGTCTACGAATCCCAGCTTGTAAATTAAACTTAACGTTTCTGTGTCTGACCACAAACTTACTTACAGACTGTTTGATGCTGAATTACCACTTGACGGCTTCTTCCTATGATGATCAAAAGTATTCGGATTAATGAGCTAAGAATTTTCGAAATGGTGAAATTTTAGGACGGGTAGAACTGGATGGGTACTACTGAACGTATTATATCTGAAATTCATAATAAGTGCGAGATCAAGTAAAAGGGAATCATCACTTAACACAAATACCGCACTTCTTTGGTCTTGAAAGCAAATATGCAATTGACAACGAAACCTACTTGTTATACAGCTAACAAGGAGAATTACAGCTGCCATAAAAGCGGAGATTTCGATTGCATTTTAGTACAATAATGGAAAATAGGCCGTAGCATGTTTAAGTTACAGTTATAAAGAAAAACAACTCATGTGTCACTAGTTTGCTGTGGAACATGTTGATAATTGAATAAGACTTTCCTTTACTTCGACTTTATTGCCGTGAATACACTTGTAGCGTGGTGTCGAGTTGAGCTTGACTATGAACACTGCTACAAGACTACGTGCCAATAGACCAATAAGATTCCGGTAGGCCAAAAATCAGAAGGCAGATGATAGTAGTAGTTGCAATATATTTGTTGGCGATCTCGTGGTATCGAAAGAATACCGAGATCGTGCCAAAGGAGTACAGATGCGATCGGCAAGAAAAGGTGCGTGCGTAGTCGAAAACCGCGTAAAAGGAATGGAATACAATGGAAGACCAAAATGGCTGTTATTAGCACAGTTAAACAAACGAGCACAGTAAAACAGTCACTGGTACAATTGGTTATAATAATAATTGTTTTCATCGAACCAATCGCGTTCTCTTAACAAAAGTAGGTCACTACAGGAGCCCCCGCTAGAAAGAGTTTACACTTTCGATAGTTAGCGGTTTGATTCGTGGGACTGATCGGCAGAAGTGCGGTTGTAGGACGGAGGAAATTAGCGGAACAGGAAGTGATCGTTGATCCTCGAGTTGCCAACGAAGGTCTTTTGCGCAGAACGGTACCAGAAGTGTGCTGTATTTGTTGGTCGAATTAGCATACCACACCAGAGTGGTTTTTATCCAGGATCTGATGATTGCGTTCGTAGGGATGCGAACCAGAAAACGCTGCAGACGTAGGAAGAAACCACGTTGAGCCAAGAAACCGGACGCGACCATAACTACCAAGCGTATGCCAGGCGAATTCGAGACCAGATAATCGACTGAGTGCGTTGACTAGAGCATGGGTGGCCAAACCAGCTTTTGCCAAAGTTGACTGAAGTCGACGTTACCGAACGGGCGATGGTCGGAGGCGTGGGCTCAGGATACAAAAAAATCAAAAAAAGAAAAGTGTAGCATGCGTGTAGTATAGGAATAATCCTACACCGTATCCGTTATTGACTGTGCGGTTAGTCGCGAAAGCGTACGGGTAATCGTACTCGGCGACCGGAACGTGAGACGGTAGTCTCGTTCGTGCTTCGTGAGCCTGCGATCTCATCCGAGGTCAAGGGCGGCGTGGTTTGCCGGTCTGAACGTGAGATTGAAGCCTCGTCTGTAGATGGTGCAGATGACGCGTGCTGTTGACCGGGACGTGAAAACGAGGTCTCTGATGTATCTAGCGTGGGATCCGAGGTAGACGTAGAGATCCCGCTAGAAGGTTTGATAGGTCTAGCATGGAGTCTCAAGTTATCGGGTAGGGCACTGTCATCGACGTGTGCTGGTTTGAGACGATCAATGCTGACGATCTCGACGCGGCCGTGTCGATCAACCTTGAAGGTCTTTTCGTGACGAGAGATCATGTGAAAAGGGCCTTCATAAGGCTGTTGCAAAGGTCTGCGTACCGAATCTACTCGTATGAAAACATGTGAACAGGTAGATAACTCTCGAGGGAGAGCGACCTGTCGATGTTGTATTCGAGTTGACACCGGAGACAGCGTTCGCATAAATGCAGACAGTCGATGGACGTAGTCTGATTTACCAAAATCATTACTGCTCCGTGGTGTGAAGAATTCCCCAGACAGACGCAATGTCGTGCCGTATACAAGTTCAGCGGCGGAACATTGGATATCTGCCTTCAAACTCGTTCTGATACCTAAGAGAACGAGCGGTAAGGTTTCGTACCAGTTATCGTTTTCGTGTGCTTGGAGAGCACTTTTAAGTTGGCGATGAAACCTTTCGACTAAACCATTCGATGCTGGATGGTAGGCGGTAGTGCGTATGCGTTCCGTACCAAGCAGCCGGGTCAGTGAGGAGAATAATGCGGACTCAAATTGTTGTCCTCGGTCAGCCGTGACAGTTGAGGGACAACCGTACAATGCTATCCATCGTTCTACGAAGCAGTGGGCAACTGTCTCCGCCGTGATAGACGTGATGGGAATAGCTTCGGGCCATCTTGTAAAACGGTCAATGCACGTGAGTATGTGATCATACCCATGCGATGGTGGCAATGGTCCTACAATGTCTATATGAACGTGATCAAAGCGAGCATCAGGCGTGGCGAACGTGCTAATGGGGGCAGCAACGTGCCTGTGCACTTTTGATCGTTGACACTGTAAGCATTGCTTTACCCACATACGAACATCTTTATTCATGGACGGCCAGACGTATCGTGCAGCGATGAGGCGTAATGTGGCTGCGATACCTGGATGAGACAATCCATGAAGGGCATCGAAGACGAGACGACGATATGTAGAGGGTACGATGGGTCGAGGAAGACCGGTAGAAATATCACATAGGATAGTACCTGAGCTAGTAGCTAGAGGTACTTCCTGACACTGAAGGGACGAAGATTGTGGTGCTTCTGTACAGACAGGATCGTTTGCATGTGCGGCGGCCATAGCAGGAAGATCGAGCACCGGTAAGGTAACTGCATTCGTCTGGATACGTGATAGAGCATCGGCAACATAGTTCGACTCGCCTTTAATGTGACGAAGGTCCGTCGTGAACTGTGAGATATAGTCCAATTGTCTGCACTCTCGTGGTGAGTAGCGGTCAGACTTGGTATGCAGGGCATACGTTAAGGGCTTATGATCGGTGAATAAAATGAATTGACGTCCTTCTACTGCGTGCCGGAAATGTTTGATGGCACAGTAGAATGCTAGCAGTTCGTGAGCAAAAGCGCTACATCTCGTCTCCGTGGGAGTAAGACGTCGTGAGAAAAATTCGAGCGGTTGCCAAATACCAGAGATATTCTGTTGTATGACGGCTCCTATAGCAAAATCTGATGCATCAACCGCTATACTAAGCGTGGCTGATGGGTCAGGATGAGCGAGAAGTGTAACTTCAGCGAGAGCCGTTTTGATCTCTGAGAATGCAGTACGTGCGGTATCGTTCAATTCTAATTTGCGTGGATTACCGCGAAGTAAATCGGTTAATGGTCGTAACCGTTCTGCCGCGTGAGGGATAAAACGTCGGTAGAAGTTAACCAAACCGAGAAAAGCCTTCAGTTCCTTGATTGAGGACGGCATGTTGTACTCCTTGATTGCTCGAACTTTGTCCTCGCAAGGCAGAATACCCTCTCGTCTGATGATGTGACCCAGAAATATTATTTCTGATTTACCCAATTCACATTTCTCTGGGTTGACTACTATTCCATTATCCGAAAGACGTTGGAATAATAGCGTAAGGTGTTGATAATGTTCATCTACGTTTGATGATGCGATCAGCAGGTCATCAATATAGACGTGAACAAAATCCAAGTCTCGTACTATGCTATCGATAAACCTTTGGAAAGTTTGAGCAGCATTCCGCAATCCAAATGGCATTCGTAGGAACTCAAACAGACCGAAAGGAGTCGTGATAGCAGTTTTTTCGATGTCTTCAAGAGCGACTGGGATCTGGTGATATGCTCGTACCAGATCGATTTTAGAAAAGATAGTCGTGCCCTTGAGCGATGCCGTGATGTCGTGTATGTGGGGGATGGGGTAGCTATCAAAGCGCGTAACTACGTTTAATGCTCGGTAGTCGCCGCATGGTCTCCAACTAACCCCATCCTTTTTGCGCACCATGTGTAAAGGAGAGGCCCAAGGACTGTGAGAAGGACGAATAATACCAGCAGATAGTAAATTGTCAAACCCACGTTTAGCGAAGGCTAATTTGTCCGGTGCCAGTCGGCGTGGTCTTGCCATGACTGGTGGTCCGCGGATGACTATGCGGTGTACCACACGATTGGTCATCGATGAAATCTCCTCGAGTGGTTTAGTTATTCTGGGGCATTTCTCGAATAAGGTGGGGAATTTATCGTCACGCGAATAAAAAGTGCCGAGGATTCGGTACGCGTTTGTGTGAGCTTTAAAGCCCATGAATTTACTGTTCGACGAAGTATCGATTAGCTGCAGCCTACGTGAATCGACTAGCAATTCATAGTGCTGTTGGAAATCAATGCCTAGTATGGCTGTGGGAACATCAGTAATGATGAACGTCCACAGATACCGTCGTCGGTTGCCCAGGTTGACCACGAGTTGTCGTGTACCGTAGGTAGGAATGGCTGAGCCATTTGCAGCGCGTAGTCGAAGCATTGTAGCTTGTGACTTGATGCTACCTCGTGGTACGACAGAAACTTGGGCACCTGTATCCACTAGGTACCTAGCGTTTGTGCGATAATCGTGCACGTAAAATAAACGGCCAACCTGGGGGGCAGGGCCGGCGAGTACGGCCGCTTTTACTCGCCGGCTTTGGAGTTTCCCGCCTTGTATGAGCACGGGGCTCGACAACGGCGGGCACCAGATCCGAAGGATCGATGAAACCAGCACCAACCCTCACTCGCTTCCGAAGCCACCTTTTGGCGTGGCTTGGAAGATGCCCTCGTTGGGTGAGTGTTGACGGCTTTTCGAGAGCGTGAGCGGACTCGAGGGACGTAGGGTTGGGGTACGTTACAACGGTCTCGAAAACTAAGACATGTGTGAATACACCCTTCCCTGTCACCTTGAGCCGAGAAGTGGCTGCCGTCAATATCGACTTTCGGACGCGACGTTGAGGCAACTACGTAGTTGTCTCGGTTGCCAGTTTTAGCTAGAATTTTGTCTGCTGTGAGGGCCACCTGTTTCAGTGGTGCGTCCTCGAGCAGGGCCGTAATTGTAGGTTGGATAAATGCTGGTAGAGATTCGAGCCACAGTTCTTCAACGATTTCAGAATCGGCTGCCGTGGGTCCTGCAAGAGATTGCAGGCGCGTGAGGTGGTGGCTCGGTTTAGCATCACCCAGGGGGTGACGTGCTAATAACGTCCTCAATCGTTCCTCCCTCGATGGGAGGAAATATCTGAGGATCGCCTCCTTGAGACGATCGTAAACATTGGGCACATTGGAATTGAGGACAACCTCACGGACAGCTACTAAATGGTCTCCCGGTAAACATTCGAGAGCGTAGGCGTACTTCTGCCGTTGGCTTGTAATATGACGGGTCTCAAATTGAGACTCTATAGCAGAAAACCAAACTTCGGGATCGTAAGTAATAAAAGATACAGGTCGAAAGTGTATAACCTGTACGTCAGAGTCTATTACGTTAATACTATTATTATCGTTATCCGTCATGTCAAATATATTATATGTTAAAAATTAATATGAAAATATATGACAGACGTGGATAGATAAGCGATAGACTCACCAAAATTGACTTCTTTTGAAGGTTTGGTTGCGATTGCCAAGTGGTCGTAGATGTAGGTTCACCAGTTGTAGAAGATTTGACCGAAGTTGAGGCGTGTTCCAAAATTTGGCTCACCAAATGTAGCGTGGTGTCGAGTTGAGCTTGACTATGAACACTGCTACAAGACTACGTGCCAATAGACCAATAAGATTCCGGTAGGCCAAAAATCAGAAGGCAGATGATAGTAGTAGTTGCAATATATTTGTTGGCGATCTCGTGGTATCGAAAGAATACCGAGATCGTGCCAAAGGAGTACAGATGCGATCGGCAAGAAAAGGTGCGTGCGTAGTCGAAAACCGCGTAAAAGGAATGGAATACAATGGAAGACCAAAATGGCTGTTATTAGCACAGTTAAACAAACGAGCACAGTAAAACAGTCACTGGTACAATTGGTTATAATAATAATTGTTTTCATCGAACCAATCGCGTTCTCTTAACAAAAGTAGGTCACTACACACTAATAAAATGTACAAAACCTATAAGGATGAGCAACATATCTAAGTAGCAGTGAAAGCAGACTAGGATCATACTGTATAACCTGTCAGGTGGAAAACCTGCCAGTAAATCCATCTAGGGTGTTGGATATCTATGTGAAATTGATTCCCGATTTTTCGTAACGAAACAATACACAGTACCTAAAGCCAATAGATACATTACAAAGCAATGTAATTCTTTTTATTAATCTAAAACGAATTGTTGACCTATCATTCACCATGAACTAATGAATAAGAAAAATGGATATATATTGTCAATCGCGTTTAATATGTAGCGTGGTGTCGAGTCGCGATTGACTATGAACACCGCTACAAGACTGCGTGCCAATTAACCAATAAGATCCCCGTAGGCCAATATCAGAAGGCAGATGATGGCTGTAGTCGAGATGTATTTGTTGGCGATCTCGTGGTATCGAAAGAATACCGAGATCGTGCCAAAGGAGTACAAGCGTGGTTACTGAGCGTAACCGGATTCGTACAAGTTCAAAGTCAACGGGAGAGTAGGTGTAATGGCTGTCATTAGCATAGTTAAACAAACGAGCACAGTAAACCAGTCACTGGTACAATTGGTTATAATAATAATTGTTTTCATTGAACCAATCGCGTTCTGTTGACAAAAGTAGGTCACTACAAATATTGTAATCAAGTCTGGAAGTTGAAGTAAACAAAGAAACATGATTTCCAGACACACAGGAAAGCACTGTTGTAAAGATTAATTATAAAACTTATAAGAAACTTAGTAAAAGATCACTGACTGCAGAGCACATAAAGAATAGTCTTTTAGGTGTTAATTACCGGTGAAACTCGATTCTGAAGGGCAGTCTGCCTCAAAACCCTCTTATAACGATGTCGTTTAACATGATATAGTGTAAAACTTTGAGGATGTGACAGACGTACAGTGTTTAAAAACACTGTCATCCGAAACGTAAAATACGAAAATCGCCGAAACCAGTTTGAACAGAAATCAAGGATGAAGGAGTTAGAAGATATATTTGAATAAAAGTCTATGTGTCGGTGTACTGGTTAGTTGTCGTAAGAGATGTGCAGCATGGAGCGCTCGAGTGTTATCTTGTGAGGATGCATGACCGAGAACCATCAGCTTGGATGTGTCCATGAAATGCAATGAAGTCGGCATCAATGTCAAATACCTGAAAAACTACTTCGTTTAAGGATTAATTTGTGACGTCTTCTCCAGGGCTCAGCAAAATACTGTCATTGTAGATTAACGACGTCACGTTTGTCAAATTTTATAGTTCAAACTAGGAAAATAACTTCAAGAAATGAATAGAGAGGTTATGCATAATCAGAAATTAGTACCTGTACAACATCATAGACGGCCAGTTTCCTGAAGACAGTTGAATGTTTGTTTAATATATTCACTTATTTCATTGTTCTTTTTGTTATTTTTAGGCACCCTACGTATATTTTTGGCTTTTAGAAACTAATTGTTAGAAAATCAACAGATGGCGAATCAGAAGGATGATTAGTGGTTACAACTAAAAACGTGACAGGTGGAGTGACCGAAACTATAAAAATATCCACAAATAAAGACGAAAACTTAGTGAGTGTCTAATCTTGTTAAGAAGTATTCGAAATCTCCTCTTTACATTTATTGAACATCCTTCACTTGACATAAGATTGTATTACTGATTCTCCTGTGAATATAACGGGATATTAATAAAACTCATGTTTTAACCTGACTCACTGAACAAAGAACTCACACATGTTTTTCTATAAGTTATTTTTCCCAGGATATAAAGCCTATAGCCCCTAGCAAAAGTGTTATTCACATAGCTGGTGTTTGTGAGTGTTAAGGAGTTTACAAACCGTTGCCTTATTAAAGAAAATATTACCGTCAAATATTTTAGACAGAATGACACGTCTGCAGACTCAGTGAAGAATCTTTGAACCCTAACTAAATTTTACGCCGTGTTGAACTCATCGCTACCTTATAGAACTGATCACCAGGCGTTGAATTGTTCAATGAGTTGTCTTGGGGTTGAGGTAAATCAACGTCCATTCGTTAGATCTAAGATATTAATCGACCGGTGCGTTATTGCGTCCATACTTTGTACATCCATAATCTGTTCCTTTGAATACGGGATATTATTCTGGCAAGTCTTCATTTATCTCGTAATTGAACTATAAGTGCAGAACAACCTGGCTGATAAGATAGAATGATTCAGGCCGGTGTACCTAAAGGATTGGATGACTTCGATATGCAATTATCAAAGTTAAGCGGCCGCGCTATTCTGTACATTTCCAATATACTAATGACCTACATTCATGGGCCCAAAGTGATCATTGTCTATTTTGACGTATGCTGATATGGTGATCGGATTATATTGTCAGGGTCGCTAAATATGCAAGTCTTCACGTCTAACCCGATAAATTTTGAGTTAGGGACAATGTAAGGAACAACTTTTTTAAGGATAGTTGCAAAGCAGAAATGAATGAACTTGTAATATTCATGAAAGTACTAACGTGAGGTATTGGATCGGTTACACTAATTCCTCTGGCTAAAAAGTACTGTCCCAGTGCCTGTGGCACTATAATCAGAGCTAGGAACAAGATCACACTTCGTCTTAGAGACTAAGTATCTACACAACCACTTGATACATAACAATATAATGCAGTAATATAATTGACAAAAAGTATCATGTAAGCCGGAATTGCTAGTAGATGGAGATAAGGAAGCAAAGGTCGTCCTTGAGACAAAAACCATGGAAACTGTTGAGAACGACAGAAAGTTTTAACTCAACTTTTAAGTCTGAAACCTGTTAAGATGTTTTTGTAATGCATGCAGTTGTGATGAATCAGAAAAATGAATGAACTTGTCTTCACTAAGTGCTTGCCACCTAAGGTTCAAGACACACTCCTGTGAATCTTCTCCAAAATTAGAAATTAGTCAGATCTGTCTAATTTAAAGGAGAGTCGATAGTTTCTCGATACAAATTATGATGAAATCGAATGATAAAATCTCCTATCAATGAAAACTTGCTTAGGACACCGATCAAAATGAGGAATGCCCTCATTTTAAAACATCAAAGTGACTTAAATTCACCAAGAACATTATAGCAATGCGAGTGATATTATGTAAAACTTTCATCATTCATCATTTATATTCGTTATTATTGTTTTAGAACAAGTCATAGTAGGAAATTTCAAACAAAAGAAGCACATATATTCATTAATAATTCTGTTAATTTATATATAGCACGAAAGTAAACTTACATAATAAAATGCAATTTCATGGATAAATAAAGAAAACCATTATGATTTAGTGTAATATTATAAATTGTTTTAAAGATTAGGTGATAATTCGAGAAAATATGTTAATATAAAATTTTTTAAATATATTAGGATAAGATTTTATGATTAAATTAATAACGATACATAAGATTGACAGATGTATTACAGTTCGTAACAAGAAAAAAAAAAAGAAAACATTACACTACAAAGAAAAGTGTTAAGAAAATAAAATGAAGCATATTATGAAAAACAAATTATTTGATGTGATTTCAAATGATCAGCTCTTGAAATATTTAATAGTATAGTAAATCCAATCATTGGATGATTAGTTTCATCATCATATACAAGCTAAAAGTTGATGAATAAAAGATAAATAAGATCTTGAAATTAAAGTACGTAATTATAGAAAAGTTGAAAATAAGTCGGATTAAATAAATTTATATTGAACTTTAGAACTAGTAGTAATAAACATATTCGGAAAGTTTTTTATTCCGAATTCGATTTTGTTTTATTATGAATATTTAAAATATGAATTGTTATGAATTAAAATGATGGACAATTCATGATGTTAGTGTGAAGAAAGCTAGAAGCGAACACATCAAGACATGATATTAAATCGTTAATTCATCAACTATTATATTAAGGCATGCTAGTAGGTGTAAACATTCTAATTCGTGAAAATTTAAACAGCTATCTCATTTTAATACAGGACTACTCAAAAGTGGATGGATGTAAGTAACGGTGGTGTGGATCTATTGCCTGGAGAAAGACTTCTCGACCTTGAGTATGCGGATGATATTGTCTTACTGTGCGAGAATGCCCAAGCTATGCAATCCGCACTTAATCAGTTGGCAATCAATGTCCTTAGGTATGGTATGTCCTTTGCACCTTCGAAGTGCAAAGTACTTCTACAAGACTGGCAGGATTCTAATCCTGTACTCACTCTGGATGGTGAGCAGATTGAAGTAGTCGAGAAGTTCGTGTATCTAGGTAGCTGCATAAGTGCTGGTGGTGGCGTGAGTGATGAGATCGATGCACGTATAGTGAAAGCCAGAGCGGCTTATGCCAATCTGGGTCATCTTTGGCGCCTTCGTGATGTTAGTCTGGCTGTAAAAGGTCGGATCTACAACGCGTCGGTGAGAGCAGTTTTGCTCTATGCTTGTGAAACCTGGCCTCTCCGAGTTGAGGATGTTAGACGACTCTCTGTGTTCGATCATCGCTGTCTCCAAAGGATTGCTGACATCCAGTGGCAACACCATGTTAGTAATGCAGAGGTTCGGCATCGAGTGTTCGGTCACAGAGACGATAATGCAATTGGTGTCACCATCTTGAAACACCGACTTCGGTGGCTTGGACATGTTCTACGAATGTCATCCCAGAGAATCCCACGTCGTGCATTATTTGCCGACTCTGGGACTGGTTGGAATAAGCGGAGAGGTGGTCAGTGTATGACATGGTGTCGTGGTATGAAAGAAAGCTGCAAAGGGCTGGCTTGTGTTGGTCCTTCACGACTCCCTGGCTGGGGTCCGAGAGATGGTGTAACTCAGTGGCTAAAGGCGTTATCAGATATGGCTCAGAATAGAAGTCAGTGGCGATCCTGCTGTAACCTTCTTTTACTTTCTTCATAAAAAGTGGTTGCTTCTTCTTTAGCTGAAAGATTTCTTCTGATTGTACCTTTCCGTTTCCCCCATTATTATTATTACATTATCTTACATTAAGCTGGTCATTATTGTTCTTTTTTTCTTTTACGCTCCTTACCTTCTTTTTGTTCTCTTCCCATTCTCATTGTTTTGTGTGGCGCATATATATTTGGTGCCCTCTTGTACCAATATTTATGTGTTCAAATAAATAAACTCAAAAGCGAATACCCTCATTTGGAATTGGACACGAGACCCTCAGTTTTTAATGGTCAATGGTAACACAACTGAGATTAGTCTGTTATAAATCCAACTGACAAGTTGAACTAGTCTCTTTTAAATTTTTTCAACTAACGTATATGTACATAAATTCATTTTTATGCATTACCTGTAATAAATATGTACTTTCCAAAGCCAAATTTATAAGTTCTTCAGAATCTAATTTTGAAAGATTTGTCAATAATTCTGTAAGATAAGATTCTAATTTTCGTTGACTAATATAAATATTTTCTTGGTTATTTTCCAGTAATTTTAACTAAAAAGGAAAAGTGAAATCTCGTAAGAAGCTTTTTTAGTGAAATAATCAAATATCGAAATGATCGATTATGGATAATACAATTGGTAAACGAACTGTGTACTTAACAAATCATTCTATTACGTCATTAATGTTGAATATGAAATTGTCTTTATAATGTGATTCAATAATTTGGCACCCATTTACTGGTCAAATTATTCGTTCAAATTCAAATGACTTCATATAGAAATTAAATTGATTACTTTTTTCTAAATTTCAGTAATAATCAGTAAAACTTGAAAAAATTTATCATAAAACACACAAATTAGTGACGAAACTACTGAAGTCACCTATATTTAAACGGTTAACTACAGTTTTCAAAGAAGGAACTAAATTTCATTGAATTTTATTAGAACAAGGATTTTATTAACCTTAAAGAGTGAAACAGAATAATTCATAAAAATTATAACTTATCACAAGTCCTACCTTACATTAAATGAATTTATAGAATTATCAATATAATCAAACAATATAGTTTTCGATATATTTATGATATTCTGATATATACATTGTAGTGGACGAGAACACAAGTGGAAACAATAGAATGTAATTGAGTATAAAATTACAGAACATAGTAAAATCTGTGAACCATACAGTGAATACTTCATTTGCAAAATGTCAATCAGTTGTCGCAAACTTGAACGTTCCTTTAGCAAATGTCAATTAATCGTCTCAGACTTCACTGTTATTGTATTTCCACAGCAATCATTCACTGTTCTCATTCTCATTCCTTAGATCTTTTTAACCTTCTACCTGCCTCCAGGAACTTAATTTTCGATTTATGATACATACTAATTATATCTGTCGACATCAGTAGCACACACCACAACAAAATCGACTACTGGACTACTACTACCTAGTAACATTTACTCTTTAGTTAGATAATAATCTACTCAGAAGTGTTGAACAATGTGACTGCGACACATTGTTATGATTTTTTGTATTCCTTAGTTAAACCAAAAAATTAAAATCAGCACAGTAAATTATCGTTATTTCTATGGAGATTTATTTATATAAGTAGTCTCACTAATATGTGAAAATCAATTAGTTTTTATGTATTTTATTTTAGTGTTCAATTTCAAAAGCCTTATTTTAATTTGCAAATATCTTGTAGGGACAGTGAAATGTCATTGAGCTCTAGCCACATCATCCGGTAGTTGGGTTTCTTCATGTTCACCGATCCTCTTCAGGAGCAAGGATAACTAACGCATATCAGTTAATTGAATGCCATGGGCTGGCCTATGCAGAAGTGGTTGTACTCTGTTCCTTGTACCTACACATACTAATATATTTCTGTAATAAGGTCGTTTGTGTTGTACGGTCATTAACGCAACCATAGTACCTGGATACGACATATATTTTATCGTTTTTTTTGAAGATCATTGGTATTGTTGTTTTTGTTTTCTTAATTCTGCTTAAGATGGAAAAGTAAACGTTCAATGCGCTAAGTGATAGGTGGCAATCAAGAATCAGTTAGGACCTAAATATAGTACATGGAATGTTGAGTCACCTTAACTAGGGATTAGATAGTAATTTAACCAATAGAATTTGATCAGCACTACAGATTAGTCAAGCATGATTTCGCTTATTAATTAGTGTAAATATTTAACAACTTTTGAAAGTCAAATTTATGACACAATGTTCTGATAGATGAGATGCCATTAAACAAAATCGAATGCATTTCCTTTTATATTCATTTTTATGCGAGCTCAGAATCAAAAAGAAATTAGAAACCTTTTCAAGATATGATTTACGAATAAATACTTATTTAAATGTTGTCTATTTTCGGTTTTAGTATGCTATTGTGTGACGCTTTTCAAGGACGTCTTAGCATTGTTTATATCATGCATGAGTTATGTGATTAATATTCGTTATTTTAGGCTGCATATCGAATTATACATGTTCCTAACTGAATCTGGTCTTCTTTCTCTAGTTAGCACGGCTGGAGTGTAGAGAAATAGCCTAGTTTGTCCTGTTGTTGAGTTGCTGATTTTCGTTTCATTTGCCGGTTCAAGGTGATGTCACAATTCATCAAACATAGCAGAGATGATGTTGAAATAATTTACAACATAAAATTACATGTTTACATAACACAAACAAAACATAAATATAGATGCTTTTTTCATATTAGTTGTTTAAGTCTTCCCGTTGATATTAAGGACTGAAATTGATCAGTCTTATATTGGCATATGTGCATCTTGTGAGGATTTCCTCGATATTGCCTGACGTCACAAGGACTATAAGCAGAGACAGATACGGATTAACCGTGAAATCTAGGACGTGCGTTTCATCCTATTTAGGACTCATCAGCTGAATGTATCTGCTAATACTAAAATGAATTAAAACTTCACGCCACTGTACAAGCTGATGGCTGTCTGAACTCAGTAGCTAAGTGGATAACGTGATGACGTTTGAAGAGAACGTACTGGGTTTGAGTCTCGGAGTGAGAATCAATTCTGGGATGCAGGCAAATCCAGCTGACGAGTCCCGAATAGAACGAAACGCGCGTCCTAAATTCCAGTGCTAGCCACCATCTATCTCTGCTTATAATAAATACAGATGGATCTCAGCTAGTAGTGGAAATAAAACACGCATTTCTTCATATTCAAAACTTGTCACTCGAATATCTCAGGGTTCTAGCGTTGATGTTCGCACGAGAATTCAAGTCCAATAATTTTAATTTAAAAATCAACACATTATCCACTAAGCAAGTGAATTCATGTAAACGCTGGTCTGATAAAAGAGAACTTGATAAAATGTAATAAAAACAGATTATTTTTAATTATCGTAAATTAACTGACATAAACTTACATTAGTTTCTGTCTCTGTGATAAGTTGGTTGAATGTGAAAATTTTTGTAGATAATTTTAGAGATTTTTTTCTAGAGCAAATACTCTTGAATCTATTTAATACAACAGTATGAGAATAAAAAGAAAAACATACGATTTTATCATTAAAACAAATAAGTAAATAATTATACGTCACTTATAAATTGCTTTAAGTATTACTTAGAGTAATGAGATGGAGTTGATCTGAAAAATGTGACTTTTACCTGCGCTAAATATAATTCGAACAAACTAGTCAAATCCTTGTCAAAACATTTATATTTCAAAACTAATATAAAGGTCAATTAAATAAATGCTTCTTGAAAGGAAGCACGTAAATGAAGTTATAGGATCGACTTTAAAATGGTTTTGAAAGCTTCATACAGAAATTGTAAAGAGTGAATTTTTAAGTTTATAGAAGTTTTGGCCATTAGAAAACTCAAATCTCCTTTATGCGTATAAAGACAATTTATCCTAACTTTGAATCTGTCCTGGTGATTTTCAATCCATTTTAAGGCCTACAATAATGTGAGAACTTCTAATTCTTCCTTTATTGTACTACATTACCCTCGTTCCTTTATTTACAATTATTACCTTAAGTTTATTCGACCTATTTAATTGACCTTTTTCAGTTTTCATATGCTAATATCAAACTGTTCAAAATGTATTCCACAAACACATCACATCCTTTACATGAACTCCATCTTCTTAAAATAATAACAAAATTCATAAGTCGGATTAATTGTTTTGAATATTTTAAATGTCCCAACTCAGCATTGTTGAATTAGTCGGAGATGTTTCTTTCGTCAAAAAATATCATGAATAAACAGAAATCAAATGATAATAATCTTTAGAAACAAAATATCACCGGTTAAATGCATTAGTAATACTAAAAACGGAATTTATTACCAATAACTTTTAACATTTTTTCGAGATAAAAATAATTATCTATGCTTTATGACATTCATTCTAGTGAGAAACCGTGGTCGACGGGATCCAACGGTTTCGGGTATGAGAAAGGCAACTACCGAAGACAACGGAATATGATCGTGAAATACTGTGAATTGATTGAAATTAGACTTATACACCACTGGATCTTGGTTCAGGAGAGTAGAAACTAAAAGTTCGCGCAGGAGAGAAAGGTCCTGGGTTTGATCCTCGATGGTGAGGTCGCGGATGAGCATTGATGTGGAGTCTGAAATTAGAACGAAAAAGCTGTCCAGTGCTTTGAGGTTACCTAACTTAGAGTGGTCCGTGATCTCTAACATCCAATTTTCGTTTGCTTTTCGTACTATGTGTATATTATTGGTTTTTAGGCGATTATATGTTGAAAGTTAATCAGACGATAGAATGGTTGAATTTCTATTTGAGGACCCAACATTATTCTTTGTACAGGTGTAACAGTTAATAATTATAACTTTTTTTACCATTAAAGTACGTAGTATTCACTTTATCGGTTTATATTTAACAGTATCTGTTATAATCATACAGTCGATCAATTAATTACCATGGATGTATTGTGGTATTGCAATTATTTTTATGTAAGTTAACTTGGACAAAAAAATCCTTGGTTTCAAATTCAGTGATCTAAAGGTAACGCGCTCGATTTTTATAGATTTGCAGATGTACACCGCTGAGAAGTTTCATTTTAAAATGATACAACTATCCAAAAGCTCATTGGTTTTTAATTATCAGACTATTGTCACATCTTACTAGTCGACAAATCGCTTTTCGGTAAACACGTCACTTTGCAAGCTTTAAGAGGGGAGCTAATACTCTTTGAACATTCACAATCCAAATGTAAGTATAAGAAAAACAGAAGTAAACTGTAATAAAATATATTACATAATAAATTGATATGAATTATTTGGTAATAGGTAATTTTTATTTGCATTCTCTATCTAAAATGCCAGTTAGTGTTTACTATAAAACAAAGTGAATTAAAAGGGGTTTAAAAGAGATAGAATAAAAGTATAAAAACGATTAGTATCTCTTGATTGTTCTCTTTATGAGCGAACAACATTGAGTCACTATGCATAAGATATTGAGACTAAATACGTTCATTAAAAAGAAACAAATCCTGTGTCAATCATTTTTGTTATTATGTGTCTGTTTATTAAAAAAATTGACCAATAAATGATCTTCTTAAAGAGATCTAAAACTATTGAGGCAAAATTGCATCTACTTTTTACTACAGAATCATCTATTACAAAAAGACAATCCCGAACAATAAGGGTAATCTTTTTGTACAACTAGAAGTTTTAGGAAATAAATGAGTTGTGGCTTGTAATGGAGTCCATGACATGCCTTTCATCCTAATTGAGACTATAATTACCTGGATGTATCTGAGTCCAACTGTTGTTTTTTCTTATAAAGAAATTCTCTATTTATAAAGAACAAGTTCTAAACAAGATCAAACACATGTCCTGGATTCTACTGTTAGCCATACTCCATCTATTCTATATAAACATGTGAAGTAATAAACAAATTAACTCAATCTGCATAGGTTGCACAAATATCAAATAAAAATGATCCAAACTTAGTCAAAATATCAATGACAGGATAATTCAAACCATTACAAACTAAATTAAAACGTCATAATTTAAAAAAGAAACTGTATATTCATTCTATAATCTTACACTTTTCTCATGCAACAAAATTGTAACTAATTGGTGTAATCAACATTGGAAAAAAACAAATTGAATATCATCAGTTATCTGATATGTATTTATTTATCTGTGGAAATGAATTCATAACCTCCCAGTGCGGTTAAGTAAAGGTGTAGTCAAAACGGTTAACAGCTCCATTTTAACCCACTTAATTCAGACGGGACATACAATCAATATGGAGCAATATTTCGCAATAATATATTGTTTTAACAGCAGTCTGCCTAATTCCGTCATAATGAGAATCCTGCAAACGGCTGAAACGATTGCTATTCGGATCAAAAAGCCAGAGCTTCACACATCCAAAAAAATATGTTCAGCCGCTCCTTTTACCCTGGCCAACCAGTTAATAGTCAATTTTACAATATGGTGACGTAATTCGATTAATGTTCATTTTTATGTCCCAAACTTACACTTGATAACCCTTTTGAGAAATTTATTCAGCATCCACCCCTATCTACTATATGTGACCTAATTCATATTATTCTACATATTACGTAATTTCTGATTTGCATTTACATCATTCTCTCTCCCTCACCCTATGTTGACCATATTTATTCTGATCATTTATCTCACTATTTCATTTTATTTATAAACTGATCCAAGTTAACACTTGATATTAGTCAACCTTAACATTAACGATTTGATTTGATTTTGTAATACAAACAACAATTATTGATTCACATATTACAATTTTAATTGATGTACCCTGCCTTAAATCTGGCCAATTTTATGGATTATTAATTTGAAACCTGATGAGAAATTATCGAAAAAAATATTCTTCATTCATATTAATTGTGTTTTAATATAATGGGAATTTTTCAGAAAATAGTAAAGTGTACAAACATTTGTACATTTATTAGTTGAATTATATTTTTAAAAAATAGAGAAAATCATAACGATAAGTTTAAACAAAATAATAACTTACATAATAGTTGTGGATAAAAATGGATTACACATCAAATGGTTAGCATCTGGTAAATCAATCTGTAAATTAGTTAATCAATACAATTTTAGGATTAGATAATTTTTCTTTGGATTTATTAAATTTTCGATGGTAACAATAATTAAGAATCTTCAAACAATAGCATAATAATGTTTTCATTCATTTTGCTTTAAAGAAAATCCTTCATTTTTGAAGAAGTTATATGCTCTATGAAATGGATGTTTTGTGTCGTGTATTCTAAACTTATCTACCACGTACTAACTCATATATTTGGTTTCGAGCCACATTGTAATTGCAAGGGTTAGTGATTCTATTCGACTACTCAAGCAGAAGTGTTCGAACCTATCACTTGGTGAATAAAAATTAGAAGATTTAACCATAGGATCATGGCTTTAAGTATAGACCACCCAGACCAGAAAACATAACACTTTCAGAATCTTCATTTTAGTAACATGGTTTATTGTAGATAGTTATAAATAAGTCTAAGAAACATGAAACTTACCCTTAAATTCATAATAAAACATTTTTCAGGTTGATTTCTAAGAGTATGTGGCCAATTTATATCAATATGTTGAGGTATAATATCAGATTGATTTGAATCCATTTGGGAGTGAACTACACTAATTGGTGAGGATGAGTTAAGTATAATCAAGGCTTGCTAAAAGAAGATAATAAATAAATTAAAACAATTTATTTCATTCTTAAAATTTGGTTATATTTTCGTATTGCATAATTTTCAATTCAATTTTTAATTCAAAACTATTGAAGTATCACAGAATTCAAAAGAAAAATTAATAAAAGTTACTGGCAACATAGTGAATTAAAATATTTCTTTTAGTTTTACATCAAAGACTGAGCTTAGTTAGATTATCATTAAAAACAATGAAACATTGAATGGATAATTCGCAAAGTGATTGGAGTTATAAGTACAATCTGTTGCATGCTAGCTTAATAATCTAAAGGCTTGGCGTTCTGCGCGAGGCCTAGAAGTTCTGGACTGAGCCCTTGATGAAATGAATGTGGATAGCTATCTGGTGCTTCCTCGTTTCTGATGTCTGTATAACTAAGGTTGGTAAGTGATGTAAAACAAAAGACTTTAGCAAAATGTATAACCATCCATACGAAAAAAATTTCTGGTTATCCCTCATGGCAATGTAAGACTACTAATTAAAATGAAAAAAGTTTAAATGAACGTATCAGATTGCAGTACCTAAGTTTTTCTGAAGTTACAGATACGCTTTAAAAACATTCCTGGAACTCTGTTTCAGTGTCATCGAAGATTTTGTCTAATGAGGATTAGTGGTCAGAACACATATCTAATCAACAAAAATAATAAGGACTAAATGGCCTGAATCCTAATTTTGTTTACGATTTGGTAACTAAAGTACAGAAATATAAAATAAATATGAAAGTCTACATACAACCGATACCTCTTACAGACACCATGGTACCATAATTAAAGTTTTGAATGATAGGATTCATTGTTAACAAAAACTTTGCCAACAATTTGTCCTAATAGGCTCATAACCATCGATAAAAAATGGAGTTAAACTGATTCTCATTGTTTCAAGTATTTTCCTTAAATGGAAAGGATTTTAATTATTCGAAGAGTTCACTACTAATGAGTAATATATATATATATATATATATATATATATATATGTACGGAAAATGCTGACGTAGAAAAACGGTTATTCATCATTTGATCCGTTAAAATGATAAATAGCTACAACGATTCATCGCTATAGCATCGGTTTTTACTCATGTGTTGATTTGTTTATCACTCGTCAACTTATTTTATGAAAATGTGAATATTAAACACAGTAAACTTCGCCTGTAGCTTTTCTAGAGTTACTGTCGTTCCCAAGTCCGGGTAAAGAAGGGGAGGTGGGCATGGGGTCAACAACCCCTTCCTGTAGAATACAACCTTGCTGCAAAAGAAACGCGGACTAGCAGGAAATAAAAAGTTATAATACATCGTATATTAAAAATGTCGAAATACAATTAATTCGATCTTTTTTCAAATATGCACAGAAAAAAATGCAATTGGTAATAATTTAAAAAATCTTAAATACAATAACTTATGTAAATAAATTTAATAAATAATTCTTACTTCATTTGTAGAATGATGAGCCTGGGCAGAATTACACATGTATAAATCATAATACATAAGGTGTATTTCATCCGTTTGAATAATACTTAGTTTATTAAGAATAGTTAATTTTTTCAAATCTGTATATTCAAGAGGAGTGACTGGAAGTTGATTTTGTAAAATAAATTAAAACAAAATAATCGAATATAATCAGAGTTATTTAACTCTCGAAAAAATATCAATAAAGTCATTTTCTATAATATTGGGCATAATGAACAGCTGAATTATGAATTTCTTAAATATTTCAAAATTTTCAAATTATTTTTACATATCGTTTTGTGAAATTTTAGAAATGGTTTATAACACAGTTTTGTTGTAAAATGGTATTTTCCTAGTTGGAAGAAAATACTTATTAAATTTCATGGAAATCACAAATCAATCAAACTTAGATATTTACTGAAAACCTAAAGGCACTGGACAACCGTTTCGTCCTAGTATAGGACTCTTTTTCAGTATTCATCCACAACCCTGAAAGAGCGAACCGAGCCCAAAACCTACTGTCTAGCACTTATTAAAGTATTTAGTCCTTATAATTGTGCTCACTAATGATTCGGCTTCAAAGAGGAATAATGTTGTATCTACCACAAACGGAACAGATTGGACAGTGTTTTCAAAATGAGTAAATGAAAAGTATGAGATTTTATATGCCTACTATATCTTCACTTAGTCACAATAGAATGCTAGTGAACTGTCAAAGCGACATCAAATAAAACTTTTAACTAAGATTTATACTACTAACTAGTAGTCAGATTATTTGAAGATTTTTATTAAGAAATAATCCAAAACAGACCTAATATATAAAATAATATAAATTTTACGAATTTTTTTCATTCAAAGGACGTATTTTAACAGAGACAGTTGACATTAGCAATACTGTTTACACGAATTGAACGAGTTAAAATACTAGTAACAGCAGAAATATGCAAAACAACAGTCATTGACATTCTTAAGTAATCGTTTTTCCACAAACAACCTCAATTAGTCTCAGGATGAAGTAAATGATGTAAGCGAGTTTTGGACAAAAAGTGATAAATTCAAGTGATTTTGAAACAACGTTTCCGAAGTTAAGACAACTACTTATTTTGTTGAGATATTATTTTCCCAAAAGATTCATTTCAGCCACTTAAAACATATTGACTATGGATTACTTTATGATTGTGAAGCATGATCTAAGAAGATAGAAGTAATACTTAGAATCGAGGTCTTTTATCATAGGTATCTTCGAAGAATAGCTCACATTTTGTGGACTGATTAATTGAACAACAGTGAGGTTAAGTATACGGTATTGGGCAAAGGTATGATATCAGCTAAAAAGGTTTTAAATTTTCACTGACTGAGATGGTTAGAAAATTTGTGACGTGTACCCAGCTACCGTCTACTTCAGCCAGAGATGCTTTCTGGTGTAAAAGCAAACTTAAAGAAGGCTAGAGGTAGCCAGAAAATAGATATGGTATTACTCAATGAAGTAATTGACTGATGATCTAAGCCATGATGGTAGATGCAGATTACCTGGTCAGCGTTCTTGTAAGACCTTGAAAGGTTCTTATTGTGTAAAGCAGTATTGATTTTTTTAACAATGAGTACAGCTTGTCAAAATCTTATTGTTAATCACGTGTAGCTTATATTGAAATGAAAAACTTGGTAGTATATAGTATGACTTACGTTTTATTTTATTCAAATTAGAACAAAGTAAGAAAACTGTAATACGTTTGAATAATTTTAAAGACTATTAGTGATATGCTGTAAACTGTTATCCAATGGCTTTATTGGTTTATATTTATTACAGATTCAATTTGATTTTACGACGGAATGTAAAGTACAATTAATATCACAAGTGCTTAAAAATGTTAAAAAAACTAATCTTTTTATTTAATTTAGTTGATCTTAAAACCATTCCATAGCCTGTATTGCATCAATTTATATGTTACTGGTTTAACTAAACTTATTTCGCTAGCATACTTTGTAAAATTAAGTGAAAGTATATATATTTGTGGGGGTTTGAGTTGATAAATCAAGTTTCTGATGTGAACTAAATTCAGAATTAAAAGCCTTCAAAAACCTATGCCTTTAAAACAATAGTTTGCTCACTAATGATTAAACGCAAAATGGATTCTTGAACTTCTTGTGACATACTGTGACAGATGAAATTCAACAATTGTAGCAGTGACATGAATAATATCGATCGTTGTGGATATTATTTATATAATTCCTTGAAATGAATTACGTTGAACCATTTAATTTTGATGTAGCGTACTAAAGGTTTGGTGTTGAACGTGAAACCTGAAAGCCTTGCGTTTAACCCTCTATGGAGTATTGGGTTCCCGCTGTTGAAAATTTCCAGAAAATAATAGAATAACCTCTTAACACTCAATGCTTTGCAAAACTTTCGATCTAGATCCATGATGTAAAGAGATTTTAGTTTATGCGACATATCATTTAAGTCCCAAAATCGAATTAATTATCAAAATCCGGGAAATGAATAAACAAGAACTTAATTTACCTTGAGATAAAAATGTCTCAACGCTAAATGATGTATTCTTTTCTAGTTTAGAATTCGAATTTCCCACATTAAAATTTGATTGCTCAGTATCTTCATGAATATCTATAGATGGGGAGAAACCACATAAATCTGAATCATAAATATCGTCGAATGAATATTCAGCCGATTCTTTTGATCGTCGACGTGCTAACACTTGAATATGACTTGATACTTGTTTTCTTGTCCTAGTTTTGCCCGTTCTAAGCTTGATATATCGTGCAATTAATTCATTTCGTCCTGTATTTTAGCAAAATAGAAAAGATAAACGTATATTTAGATGACAATAAAAACTACAAGTGAGCACTGAGAGAATATGATTGAACGAAATACAGTATGTTAGAAAAATGAATAATAAATATTAAGTGACCTACTCTAGTAAAAGTTTAAACAACAATGTTCAAGAGTTCAGTCGTATATAAAAATTGGGAACAAAGGTATGTGTAAAATATTGTTAGCTGAAATCATACTGAATTTTGTGTAAATAAAATATGCTTTAGTAAATTCTGAATCACTGAAGAAAAGATATCCAATTAATTTCTGAGATACCATAGGTGATCAAATGAACAGTCTTCTTACATAATTTATTTACTATATTTATACAACAATTCCATAAATTAGATGGATCATACTAGTGTTCGATGTAAATACAAAAGCAAAGGAGGTTATAGACAAAGATAACACAGTCTATTGAATAAACAAATAATATATCTGTATCTAATTGTAGATATGAATGTTTACAAACTAAATAAGTCTGATAAGACCAATTAAAACGATCAGAACAGGCAATAATATAATGATCAATTAGTTATATGACGTTTGGAGAATCAAATTAAAACAAAGTTGAATTTTTATAACCACTTAATTATTATAAGTTTATCTAGTTGATACTGATCAGCACATAGATAAAACTTCAGCGTTTATTCTATGGCTCCTGAATTAGATTCTTATATACAACAAAAGCTAAAAAATCTAACCTTCGTATACAGAAAAAGTTTATACAGCCTTTAAATCTATTCCGGCCTTCTTTTTAGATACTATCACATGTCTTAAAACATTTTTTCTTTTAGAATCTCTCGAACTTTGATTCTATTAGCAATTTAACTTCTAAATCTAATCTTACGCAACCTGTTCAATGATCTTGTTACTTAATTTTCGCCACATTCGTTCTACTAATTACTTATCATTCATTTCACAGATAACAAAACCATTTATATTTACATTCAATTCCAATTCATATTTCTACTCTAATGTAACTGTTTATATGAATTAACTGATTATGAAAATTCAACTTAGTTTAAATTTTTCTAAACTAATTGGAAAAAATAAACAAAACATTTCTTCACTTAACTTGTCTTTTGAAATTATCAAATAGTCATGTTATATGGATAGATTTTTCGAAGCAAACTAATACAAAAAGCAATATCTATATTGTACACCAATGAATTGATACTTAGAAATTCATCATGTATTGATTGTATAAATCTTTCCATTGACTTATAGGACTACAATTGATCAGTTTCTTATTAACAAATGTATATCCTTTGTGGATTGCTTAGATATTGACTTCAGTCACAAACATTATAATCAAAAATGAATGGTAGCTAACAATAGAATCAAGTTTCAAATAGGATGAAATCAGTATCTTGGATTCCACTATTAACCACCATTCATTCAGCCTATCCACAAAATGTTAATAATAAAATAATCATTAGTATATTAACACCACTAAAACACCGATATAACATTTGATTGATTATATCAAAAGATAATAGATTTATAGACATTTATTTATTTAGAAAGAAATAAGTAAATAAAATAAGATTAACAATTATGTAATTAGTCATTTGGGAGCTTTGTTTGTTTAATTATATATACTGTAAAACATATTAAATGGGAAGAAATGATCAACAGATTTATAAAATTGTTTGAGCTTTGTTCTCTTTCTGAAAATCAATAATTTATCTGTTTGTCCACACTCTCCATGTTAACTCAAAACCTGTTAGCAATGAAATATGAAACTTTATCTATATGAGAACCATGCACATATACATACACACACAAACAAACAAAACAATTTTAATGACGATTCGACCAAATAGTCGAAATTAAGGAAAAATATTATAGTTATAAATATATTACTAGTGAACAAAGAGTTTTGTGTTGTTGTTATTGTTGAGTTAACCAATATATGTACAAGAGATCAAACAAGCAAATTGTACATAAAGACTGATTCGACAGAAATATTATTCAGCCTATGTTATAAGAAACTAATTCAGAAACACATAGAGTTTATTTTATTCCCTACAATAAAAAAGAAGTATGACGTTGAAATTAAAATTAGATATGTTTAAAACTTCATGAAAGGGGAAAATAACCAAAACAAATGAGATAAAAGATAAATATAAGTTAATTAAGTAAATGAATTGTTCTAACATATGCTTACTGGTGACTGACTTCAAGAGGTATATCCTGGAGTTCTAGTGAAAAGCAGTCACCAGTGGAGTTCAACCAGGTCTGCTGTGACCTAGTAACTCACTGATGAAAATGTTGGATGTGTCGTTAAATTTTGTGGATTAGTTGACGTTAGACATTAACACCGTTGGATGCCGGCTCAGTGATCTACAGGTTAGGCGCTCCCGCGGGAGACTGATAGGTCCTGGGTTCGAATCTCACGGGGGGCGAGATCGTGAATGCGCACTGCTGAAGAGTCCCATAATAGGACGAAACGACTGTCCAGTGCTTTCAGGTTTTCCATGGTGGTCTAGCTTCAACCGACTCATGATCTCAATCATTGAAATTTAAAATTCTATTTACAAATAATTTTAATAGTATTAAAGTACTTAAAGTTTCAAATGAGCCTGGACATATAGATAGCATTCATTATGGGCTGGTATTGCCAAAATTATAATAAAAAATAAGGGGCACTTGACATCTATTTTCTTCTTATCATCTGATTTTTTCATTAGTACACTCTGGAGAACCCATAGGGAGCTCAACACAGTAAAATATAATTTATCTGGAATATATATACTACTTCCACTTCTCTGGTATTCGTCTCGATGATTTTATGTCACTGATAAGATGTATATTTATAAATACCATTTATTACAAGATAAAGATCTGGAGATGAGAAGATTGTCACAGTTCGTTCATGATAGGAATACTTTAGATTCAAGAGATATGTTCCAAGAACAAGAAAACTGAACTGTTGTCCAAACTTCTACTCAAGTGTTAGGAGCTAGCATTGTATAAACTGGTCTCCCTTTTATGTATTCTGCCCATATTCCGTCACTGGATTTTGCCCTATAACACGACTCACCTATTTTTCAACCATGTTGAAGTTAGACACGGGGTTCTATGTAAAATTGCAAATTGGTTGATTAGGTAGAGAATTGTCATTGATTGTGGTGGTCGGGACGTGGAGTACGTATGCCGAACAACAACAACAGCTTACACCGACCCGTTACGGTTACTGGTGTGGGAACAATCCCAAAATCTATTAATTTGCGATGATGCGTTCGTAGAATGATACCTGTTTGAAGCTTGATAGACTTTTGATTTTGTAAGCAAACAACTGTCAAGCTCTTACGTTCTTAAATATAGTCAGAAACCATGTAGGATAGAAAATTAATTCATTCAACATGCGAACTTATTACTTACGGATGTACATTGTAAGATAGGAGTAAACTATCAAATAAATTAAGGAAACGAACCAGTTACTCTGCTACAACATGCCATAAGCTACTATTGGGTTGAACTGAATCGCTATTTAAAATTTGGTGCTTTCGTTTTTAACTAAGACAAAGAAAGTGAACTTTCAAATAAAGCAGTTGGTAGTTTATTTTAGATGATTTTCATATAAATGTATAATGAACAAAATACTTATGCCATGAAGTACTTGTAATCGATTGGAAATAAAGTATACTATCCATAAAAATTTTTTCATTTTACTGATATATTCCTTATATATATAGGCATGAAGGCTAAAACAAGGAATAAACATTTCATACACATAGTTCCCTTTAATATCTTAGAGAGCAAGAACAAAGATTGATGCAGAATAATATGAATTCATTTTATTTCGTTTGGTCCTCATCAGTTGTTTACAACCTAAAATATTTGAAAATCAGAGTTATTGCAGATATTGAAATACTTATACATAAGAGGGTGATTAAGGATAAATATATGTATCATGATGTAGCAGATATCTGCCAAAGCAGTTACGTTGATAGAACAGAAAGCAGAGCCTTCGTCCGATTCAAAGAACATATTCCGAAGTGTTTAAGATCAAACGGACTACAAGCATTCAGAAGTGCCATCGCAAGACATCTCCTTGACACAGGACACGAAGTCGATACACTGAAGTCTTTCAAGGTGATTAACAAACAATTAAACTCAAACCTTTTGAAATTTGTCGAAACGATAGAAATCAAACGTCTAAAACCAGATCTATGTATGCAAAAAGAGACAGTAATAAATCTTTCTTTGCCCCGGTAACATTACCCCCCTCCTTATTTATTTGTTTATTACGTCATTCACTACTCCAACTTTTTCTCAATTTTTAAAATTACCTCATTCATAGATGACTGATTTCAATTCATATCTTTCTTTATTACCATTAATCCATTTTCAGTTATTTTATTACATAATCACCTAATGTTTTTTTTAATTCCATGAGTTCTAATCACTATTTCAATGTTCTGGAACCTTCCTTCTCAAACTATTTATTCGAAACAGAATTTTTTGACCTCATTAACTCTATGGCAATCTTCGCTACATCACGATACATATATTTATCCTTAATCACCCTCTTATGTATAAGTATTTCAATATCTGCAATAACTCTGATTTTCAAATATTTTAGGTTGTAAGCAGCTGATGAGAGCCTAACAAAATAAAATGAATTTACATTATTCTGCACCAATCTTTGTTCTTGTTCTCTTTAAAAGAATGAACAAGAAACTTTGGGTATCGAATAATCACTGAACTACATCCCAGGTTTTTAGATCGAAAATCTAACAACCTAAATAAAACTGTTGTTTTCTTGAGAACATAGTCGACATATACTCTGATACAAATATCCAGTGGTTTAAGCTGTTATGCTTTTGACAAAATACCAAAACACTAAAAATGGGGGAAAAGATCAACTGTAAATTTAACTGTTGTAAATCCTAGTATGCATTTTGTAACTGGACTGGAATAGTGTAGTGTTAGTGCTTTTATATTTTCATGGCGGCGTTCCAGCTTATTTATCAAGAAAATGCCGGTTCCTAATACCTAGTTTTTTGTCTAATTTCATCTAGAAATATAACAGCTTTTAATAACTGACACAAAGTATAAAGTCAATGGAACATCTGAGAATGATGCAACAGCCTGACTCGTCCTCATCACTAATATGCTTATCAATTCATAAAAGCTCGTTTTCTACAAGGAATTAAACGCATTAAATAGTCTTTTAATACAACTGTAAATGGTAACAATGATCACCATATAATTTACAGGAAAGAAATATTGTGGAAGCTTAAGCCAAACTCTAGTGATCAAACTTCCCAATGGCAAAAATGTGATGGCTATCACTTGAAAACGCACATGTACTTCTTGTTATGCCACTTTCCCAGTATTGTTTGTAAAAGTAATTGTTAATAACAACTCAATTTTAATGGTTATCAAGGTGTGCATCCAGTTAATTGTGTTTTACTTTAATATTTTAGATCTGATTAGGCATTTTGCATGAATTTCACCGTTCAATAATAACTGTTTCAAAAATGTTCGATCAAGATAATCTACGAAACATGTTTCTTAAGACAACGCTTTCGTTTTGTATGTACCCAATTATGCTTATAAGTTGATGTGTGTTACAAATTAACTAAATATTGCAGTTAGTTTTTTACACATTGATCAATTGGGGAGTGCTTTTCAAATTATGTTGCCAAAATTCTCACAATTCATATTTAAAACTATTTTACGAAAAACGTAGACTGATGAAAAATAACACATTTCAAAGAAAAGTATGCAAATAAACAGTTGAAAAGAGCTTCTAATATTAAATGTCAATTTATAGTTAGCTGAGAGCATTTAAACAAGGAATATTGTTGAATCATCCGTTTCATATGATATATAATAGCTTTGACATTCCATACAAAGTAACAATGTGTAGTAACCATGTTAAGCTTTTTAAATATCTTTTAACAACGTTATATTTACAACCATATAATATTGTTTACATCTTCAGTGAAATAAACATCCATTCCTCACCTCGATCGTATTCGCTATTGGTTCGAACAGTTAGAATATATAAGATTAAATCACAACTCCAGTGATATATTTGCTTCAATTATGGATGGTCTACTAATGGGACAAGGATATGTTGGTTGACATACATCATGTTTGTTATTCATTTATATCATACTTCAAAACAGATTATTCGGGAAAATTCATACTTTGGTTGATCTCAAAATCCTTATAAAATGGTATTCATGAAGAAAGTCAAAGTTATGGGAAAAGTCACAGATTTAATGCAAAAACCAGGGCGAAAGGTATTTATGAATATGGAGACATTCGCAATAGACTAACAGTTTAACATTTACGTACAGCAGACAAGTTTTATGGAAAAGTGCTGAAGGAGAAAACGAATCAAGGTAAGTTTCACATTGGATTTTGAGTAAAAGTCAGTGGGTATGTCTGTCAGGGAAAACCTATACACAAAATATCACAAAGTAGGTGCGCTATCATCTCTCCACACCACAACAGAACCATAAATACAGTTTTATGTGGACTAAAAAAAGATTCACCAAACGTGCCGATGAAAGCTTCCGGGATGTGTATATAAAATGCTGCCAGTGATAAGTATGAAGTCCCCAAATTATGATCTGCTTTGATTAATGTAGTTTAGGAGTGATAACTTCCTCAAGGTTTTACTTGGTGTTCAAAGTACTTATTTCCATGAAAGAATTCAAATGAAATATTTCTTATATGTTAGAAAAAGCTCTATATCACTGCTAACGAAAGATAACCCAAATAAATTCGAAATGCTGTTAGATTATATGGAAAAAACTAGTAGAGCAGAAAAGGTATTGCTCCAACTGAACATATGAAGTTTGGCATTTCCAATATCAAATAAACTTAATACATGAATGTCTATAAGGAAAGAACGACACAGATTCGTAGAATTTTGGGAAACTCATGCCTCTTGTAGCTAAGTCTTCATACACGTGTCAACCTATCCCTGATTTCCAGTTGAAAATTTCCCGACTGATTGTTGATTTTGTGTCTAACACAATCCAATTTTTTTGTCTTACGTAATAAAAACTCCTAAGAACCTAGCACAGTAGTTTGAAGACACATAAAAAGTCATTTTTCACCCAGTTATCGACTTTTACAACAGCTCTTAGCAAACTAACCTCCTTTCATAGATGCATCCAAACTAATGTCAAAACAATGTCTCGTGTAACATAGCTTTAATAGTCTTATGGTATATACATTTGTATTTATAATTTAATTAGCGTTATTAAACCAGTCCTTCTATATGGATGTTATATCAAAACATATAGAACTAGGAATACGAAAATACCATGATTTGTAAGGGTGTACAGATATGGTGGCTGGTTATTGCCTACAAACGAATCTTGGCGTACATAAAACAGAAAGAAAGGAAAAACATGTTGAAATTGAAAGTGTCACGAACCTGGTGTATTTATACTTTAGAAACAACGTGATACAGTTAGAAAAAAATACCTGCGTTGTTTAAATTGGGTTCTGAAAATAGACAAGCCATCCAGTCACATGCATTGGGTTTTATGCAGAATTTCAAAGCCACAAACCTTCCACATAGCAAGTGACTACAAAATTTTGGATATAGTTAGATACATAGTGACACTAAAAGCATGTGTTTAAAATGCCAGTATTATAATGCTATTTATAAACAGTAATAGACATCATACGCTCACTAATTATGAAACAAAGACAAGCGGTGGGTTTAGTAAATATTTTGAAATCATTTTTAAAAAGTAATTCGGACGTTATACGTCAATACACATTGACTCGTAACTGGTGTGCATGTTAAAAAGTATGCAGGAAATGACATCCCCTCCATAATAATAAACTGAATATACACAATAAACATTACCAAACATTTTTCCTTCATCTGAAATAATAATTTTTCTTCTTCCACAAGGTGGATAAATAATCAAAGCTTCACGAAAACTTTGCTCGATTTCTGGTGACCAAACACTGTCTTTTGAATCATCCTTCGTTTCTTGGTCCTCTTCATCTTCCTCCAAGTCATAGCCATACGTTTTATAGTCGATGGCTTTGGAGTTTTCATGGTTTTGTCGATTTAGTCTTTCGATATAATCACCACTTTTAATCATAGCGGACAAACTTTACTCGTTTTTCTCGTAATTGCGTACAGTATAACCTTGTAGCTTATACATTAAAACAAAACACAACATATTGGAAGAAGTTTGACTTAGAACTATTTAAAAGAATATGGATCGCTGAGATGTTGTTCTGTTCAACATGTATTTTGGTGTCTGACAGTTTTACCAATGGTAAGCTGGTCAAATGCAATATTCTATATAAACCTCTCGTAATACTGAATCCGAACATTTTCACCACGCTTGATGAGCTAGTGTGCAAGCGCAAACGCCAAATATTTGTTAGCGTGTACCTCATAAATCATGTCGAGCTCATAACTATCAAATAATAATCAGATTCTGTTTTTCGTAACCATCCGGTTCAACTTCAACAAAAGAAATCATGAACAAGTACGTTATCCGAAATCCATTCAACTGCAGTGAGTAGTTTTGAAAGAGTGAACAAATGTCAAAAATATCCTTAAATAAACGACGGATATGTATTCACCGGTACTTGGTTTTAATATACATTTTTAGAGTTCTTAAAAAAAATCGTGAACTCGGAACTTCAACTACGTCAGTAGTCAGAAATTTACCATCGAGATAGCTAAACTTTTCTCACGCTGTATCCAGCACTCTATGATGTCAGGAATATATTCAAAAGGGTTTCGGCTATGTTAATAAATGGAAGCGAGCAAACGATAATTCTTAATTCCTAAACTTCAGCACTGTTGAGTTGGCAAGTGCGCCCAGGTCAAGTTCCTCAAGTTAAAATATAACAATTGTCCAACAATGTTTCTTGGTTTAAAATGGTTTCCTAGCTGGTTTTATTCAGATACGGATAATATTTCCGTAAAGAACCTTTAACTAAACCTATGACAGTTCAACAGATAAGTAGCCAAGACTCAAGTGCTAGTGTGTCATTAGGTTGTAGTGACCTACTTTTGTCAACAGAACGCGATTGGTTCAATGAAAACAATTATTATTATAACCAATTGTACCAGTGACTGTTTTACTGTGCTCGTTTGTTTAATTGTGCTAATGACAGCCACTATATTTACTCTCCCGTTGACTTTGAACTTGTACGAATCCGGTTACGCTCAGTAACCACGCTTGTACTCCTTTGGCACGATCTCGGTATTCATTCGATACCACGAGATCGCCAACAAATACATCTCGACTACAGCAAACATCTGCCTTCTGATATTGGCCTACGGGGATCTTATTGGTTAATTGGCACGTAGTCTTGTAGCAGTGTTCATAGTCAAGCTCAACTCGACACCACGCTACATTTGGTGAGCCAAATATTGGAACACGCCTCAACCTCGGTCAAATCTTTCAAAGAAGGCAATTCGGTGAGTCTATTGTTTTATCTATCCACGTCTGTCATACATTTTCATGTTGATTTTTAATATATAATATATTTGACATGACGGATAACGATAAGAATAGTATTAATATAATAGACTCCGATGTACGCGTACCGAATCCTCGGCACTTTTTATTCGCGTGACGATAAGTTCCCCACCTTATTCGAGAAATTCCCCAGAATAACTAAACCACTCGAGGAGATTTCATCGATGACCAATCGTGTGGTACACCACATAGTCACCCGCGGACCACCAGTCACGGCAAGACCACGCCGACTGGCACCGGACAAATTAGCTTTCGCTAAACGTGAGTTTGACAATTTACTATCTGCTGGTATTATTCGTCCTTCTCACAGTCCTTGGGCCTCTCCTTTACACATGGTGCGCAAAAAGGATGGGGTTAGTTGGAGACCATGCGGCGACTACCGAGCTTTAAACGTAGTTACGCGCTTTGATAGTTACCCCATCCCCCACATACATGACATCACGACATCGCTCAAGGGCACGACTATCTTTTCTAAAATCGATCTGGTACGAGCATATCACCAGATCCCAGTCGCTCTTGAAGACATCGAAAAAACTGCTATCACGACTCCTTTCGGTCTGTTTGAGTTCCTACGAATGCCATTTGGATTGCGGAATGCTGCTCAAACTTTCCAAAGGTTTATCGATAGCATAGTACGAGACTTGGATTTTGTTCACGTCTATATTGATGACCTGCTGATCGCATCATCAAACGTAGATGAACATTATCAACACCTTACGCTATTATTCCAACGTCTTTCGGATAATGGAATAGTAGTCAACCCAGAGAAATGTGAATTGGGTAAATCAGAAATAATATTTCTGGGTCACATCATCAGACAAGAGGGTATTCTGCCTTGCGAGGACAAAGTTCGAGCAATCAAGGAGTACAACATGCCGTCCTCAATCAAGGAACTGAAGGCTTTTCTCGGTTTGGTTAACTTCTACCGACGTTTTATCCCTCACGCGGCAGAACGGTTACGACCATTAACCGATTTACTTCGCGGTAATCCACGCAAATTAGAATTGAACGATACCGCACGTACTGCATTCTCAGAGATCAAAACGGCTCTGGCTGAAGTTACACTTTGTAGAAATACGGTCTACTATGATATTAGCACTTTTCTAATAATAGACCTATTCCATAAATTGTAGAGTTGTCATGATGTAACTGCCTAATCTATAAGATCTTACGTGGAAGTCACATCATCGTCTACAGCAACTCATTGCACTGTAACAATTACCAATACGTGATAGAGAACAAGCTTAGGCTAGAGATAGAATATATTTAATATGAATAGAAGATACAAGATAACATTCAGCTGGTACCACACCTGCAAGGCCGAGCCATGCCATCCGATGAGCTCGGACACTTTCAATTTATTATTCCCGCCTTCTCCATTCTTCTGTATTTCTCCGCGTTAAATGTTTAATGTCTATTTCTCATATTGTCTCGTGGTAGGGCCCAATGCCACTACAACTTCTCGCTCATCCTGACCCATCAGCCACGCTTAGTATAGCGGTTGATGCATCAGATTTCGCTATAGGAGCCGTCATACAACAGAATATCTCCGGTAGTTGGCAACCGCTCGAATTTTTCTCACGACGTCTTACTCCCACGGAGACGAGATGTAGCGCTTTTGCTCACGAACTGCTAGCATTCTACTGTGCCATCAAACATTTCCGGCACGCAGTAGAAGGACGTCAATTCATTTTATTCACCGATCATAAGCCCTTAACGTATGCCCTGCATACCAAGTCTGACCGCTACTCACCACGAGAGTGCAGACAATTGGACTATATCTCACAGTTCACGACGGACCTTCGTCACATTAAAGGCGAGTCGAACTATGTTGCCGATGCTCTTTCACGTATCCAGACGAATGCAGTTACCTTACCGGTGCTCGATCTTCCTGCTATGGCCGCCGCGCAAGCAAACGATCCTGTCTGTACAGAAGCACCACAATCTTCGTCCCTTCAGTGTCAGGAAGTACCTCTAGCTACTAGCTCAGGTACTATCCTATGTGATATTTCTACCGGTCTTCCTCGACCCATCGTACCCTCTACATATCGTCGTCTCGTCTTCGATGCCCTTCATGGATTGTCTCATCCAGGTATCGCAGCCACATTACGTCTCATCGCTGCACGATACGTCTGGCCGTCCATGAATAAAGATGTTCGTATGTGGGTAAAGCAATGCTTACAGTGTCAACGATCAAAAGTGCACAGGCACGTTGCTGCCCCCATTAGCACGTTCGCCACGCCTGATGCTCGCTTTGATCACGTTCATATAGACATTGTAGGACCATTGCCACCATCGCATGGGTATGATCACATACTCACGTGCATTGACCGTTTTACAAGATGGCCCGAAGCTATTCCCATCACGTCTATCACGGCGGAGACAGTTGCTCACTGCTTCGTAGAACGATGGATAGCATTGTACGGTTGTCCCTCAACTGTCACGGCTGACCGAGGACAACAATTTGAGTCCGCATTATTCTCCTCACTGACCCGGCTGCTTGGTACGGAACGCATACGCACTACCGCCTACCATCCAGCATCGAATGGTTTAGTCGAAAGGTTTCATCGCCAACTTAAAAGTGCTCTCCAAGCACACGAAAACGATAACTGGTACGAAACCTTACCGCTCGTTCTCTTAGGTATCAGAACGAGTTTGAAGGCAGATATCCAATGTTCCGCCGCTGAACTTGTATACGGCACGACATTGCGTCTGTCTGGGGAATTCTTCACACCACGGAGCAGTAATGATTTTGGTAAATCAGACTACGTCCATCGACTGTCTGCATTTATGCGAACGCTGTCTCCGGTGTCAACTCGAATACAACATCGACAGGTCGCTCTCCCTCGAGAGTTATCTACCTGTTCACATGTTTTCATACGAGTAGATTCGGTACGCAGACCTTTGCAACAGCCTTATGAAGGCCCTTTTCACATGATCTCTCGTCACGAAAAGACCTTCAAGGTTGATCTACACGGCCGCGTCGAGATCGTCAGCATTGATCGTCTCAAACCAGCACACGTCGATGACAGTGCCCTACCCGATAACTTGAGACTCCATGCTAGACCTATCAAACCTTCTAGCGGGATCTCTACGTCTACCTCGGATCCCACGCTAGATACATCAGAGACCTCGTTTTCACGTCCCGGTCAACAGCACGCGTCATCTGCACCATCTACAGACGAGGCTTCAATCTCACGTCCAGACCGGCAAACCACGCCGCCCTTGACCTCGGATGAGATCGCAGGCTCACGAAGCACGAACGAGACTACCGTCTCACGTTCCGGTCGCCGAGTACGATTACCCGTACGCTTTCGCGACTAACCGCACAGTCAATAACGGATACGGTGTAGGATTATTCCTATACTACACGCATGCTACACTTTTCTTTTTTTGATTTTTTTGTATCCTGAGCCCACGCCTCCGACCATCGCCCGTTCGGTAACGTCGACTTCAGTCAACTTTGGCAAAAGCTGGTTTGGCCACCCATGCTCTAGTCAACGCACTCAGTCGATTATCTGGTCTCGAATTCGCCTGGCATACGCTTGGTCGTTATGGTCGCGTCCGGTTTCTTGGCTCAACGTGGTTTCTTCCTACGTCTGCAGCGTTTTCTGGTTCGCATCCCTACGAACGCAATCATCAGATCCTGGATACAAACCACTCTGGTGTGGTATGCTAATTCGACCAACAAATACAGCACACTTCTGGTACCGTTCTGCGCAAAAGACCTTCGTTGGCAACTCGAGGATCAACGATCACTTCCTGTTCCGCCAATTTCCTCCGTCCTACAACCGCACTTCTGCCGATCAGTCCCACGAATCAAACCGCTAACTATCGAAAGTGTAAACCCTTTCTAGCGGGGGCTCCTGTAGTGACCTACTTTTGTTAACAGAACGCGATTGGTTCGATGAAAACAATTATTATTATAACCAATTGTACCAGTGACTGTTTTACTGTGCTCGTTTGTTTAACTGTGCTAATGACAGCCACTATATTTACTCTCCCGTTGACTTTGAACTTGTACGAATCCGGTTACGCTCAGTAACCACGCTTGTACTCCTTTGGCACGATCTCGGTATTCATTCGATACCACGAGATCGCCAACAAATACATCTCGACTACAGCAAACATCTGCCTTCTGATATTGGCCTACGGGGATCTTATTGGTTAATTGGCACGTAGTCTTGTAGCAGTGTTCATAGTCAAGCTCAACTCGACACCACGCTACAAGGTTTTGTAACTCCCAGTCAGACATTTAGACATATATAGAATGAACTCACTATAAACGGCTGATTATGTAAATACTTCATACTATAGTAGCAGTCAAAAACTTAAACATTTTGGGACAAAAACTCCTGCAATACCCAGTTTCATTTATTCATGGAGCATTATACGACTGTTTAATATCATATGTGTTGATTTTCTGATGAGCTTATACAGTCATACATTCAGTACAATTAGTAGATACAATGTGTGTGTGCAGGAGTGCTCATATATATGGAAAGTGAACTTAAGTAAATGACTACAATAAATTGGACGGACATATACAAAAACCAATGAAGTTATGATGACTATCACCTGGCTTTGAGTCATACAACGGGTTTGATTGTTTAATTTTGAGGCTGAGCGCGTATTGTTTTCAGTGTGCAATAAAAATTTATACAATTTTTACTTATCGACAATTCTGATACCGAAAATATACCATACATCCAGTAACCGATTATCTATATGTTAGGCTAAAACGAATCTGCATGGGAAGTGTAGATTATTCACGCCTTTTATGTCTAGTGATATATCTTTATTTGCCTAAAAGCCTAATTTAAATATTGACATTCCGTTAGAAGGGTTGAATTTGTGGTCTTCAAACTTGTACATTTGTCAGGTGAAATACCCTTAAGTTTAATTTTACACTGAACCCTAAACATTTTTACATTATTTCTCTCATGTTGCTTAGTACAATGGAGTTACTTTAGTAACACCCAAATCGCCTGGAGCTCTGAAATCATCTTCGGTGTAGAATTCGATTTGACGGTTTCCGCAGTGAGTAACCAATACATTCACTGCACAGTTAAAAATTTATTTCGCGTTTAAGCCGATCATAATAATACAATATGATTTCACAGTACCTACTCCGAATTCGAGTTCCTGATTGGGTCTCGCTGAAGTTCTAGACTTATTGGGATTAGCACCTTTTCTTTATATTTTTCCAAATTCACATCTGGCGGTGCTATACGATCGGATTCAAGTAACTTGAATGAAAGACTCAACATCGAATCTCCTTGAAAATTGGGAGATTAGCTAGAATGCTTTGACGCTTGGTGCCTTTAACATAAATTCAGGGAGGATAGCATTTCAGCCAACTATATTACTGATATTTGTATAATAGTAGTGCAATTACTGGCAACGCTAGCCATCAGTTATCCACTATTAGTACAGTTATTCTTCCATATAGAGAAAGGGATAGTTGTTTCAATACCCCTTTCATAAATAGTGAGTAAGTCTCACCTGTACTTGGATTAGAGGGCCTAAGATTGCTGGACGTACGCATTATTTTTGTCCTAATTCTTCTGGTGGCGCCTTGATCAAAGATCTGGTCTAGCAATGTTCAAAGGCCGTGATCAGTGTTAAATTCACCCAGTACACTTAGAACAAAATAGAGGGTCATCTTTTTTAGGCGTAAACTATTTCCATATGATCTAAAACAGGCTGTAGAGATTAAGCTAGATAAACTAGTTGGAAAAGGGATAGCAATCGCAGTTGAATCATCCGGTTGGGTTACTCATTTCATGAATTCATTAAAGGCTGACTAAAACACTTAGAATTTATGGTGATAACCGCGTGACACCAAGTACTCGGCTACTGCAGCAGAACTGTACCACTGAAGAAACTAAAGATATTCTATATAAGTTACGGGGATCAAGGTATTTTTCTAAAATTGACCTAAGAGATGAGTGTTTGTAGATTCCAATGGATGAAATCTCTGGCAAACCAACCTTTATTAGTAGACCATTCGGACTGTTCAAATACAAATCAATACCAGTCGGAATAAACTTTTCCCTTGCAATGTTCCATGTTATAAATGAAATCATCATCCGTCTTGACGGTGTTGAATCATATAAGGATTATAACGTAGCTTACACTGTAAATACTAAGTCGGATAATGAATATCTTTCAAAGTTTTCTATGCGTTTTCGTGAAACATATGTGGTCGTAAATTCATCCAAGTGCTAATTTCAACTTAATTCTATCAACTGATTAGGCCATACTGTAGACACTAAAGATTTCAGACCTAATATGGGTCGCTTTGCTCCGTTGATTTGAGCACCGTCACCTTCAAATATCACAGAACTCAGTTAATGGATTGGTGCTATTCAGTTTCATTCCAGATTTATTCTTGAACTTATACACGTATTATCTCTACCTTTCGACCTATACTCTGGCAAAGAGATTGCATGAGAGCGACACTAGGGAACGCTTTACAGTTCTTAAGTAGTGAGGTTTTCCCCAAACCGTTATTACCAACTGAAAAATCTTTCCCTACTACAAATGCAGGTCCGTTGGGTTTAGGTGAGATTCTAGAGCACAACGGGGAGTTTGTTTTTTCGTTTCGACTATTTGCTGACACAACCACTATCAGTTTATTTAGCAGAACTTGTGAAAGATGATCGTAAGTATTTTGGAACTGTCATAAGTGTTGTAGAGAGAGGTTGGGATATGCAGAGCAAGTAAAGAATTCTTGAGTTTTATGAAAAGTAAGATATACCATCGCATCCTGTAGGCCTTCTGTGCTTTAATGATAGAATAACCATCCCCCTATACACAGATCTGCGGTATTATATGACTACTTCACCCATCTGGGTGTAAAGAAAATGAAGTCACTTATTTGTCATGCATGTTGGTGGCTTGGGACTGACGCTGATACAGGTCGAAAACCAAGAAAACTGTCCTGCGTGTTTACATAAGCAATCGTATAATAAATCAACTTAGAATCATTGTCCTACAACTTATGGATCGCGACAAAGTATTCATGCGGATTGTTGTGACGCATTTTTAAGGTCATATTAAGCGTTAGTTATGACTGATTCATATTCCAAATGACCAGAAGTGGTACTAACGAATGGTGTTAGTGGACACTACTCAAAGAGCTATGAGAAAAATAGTTGGTGGTGAAAGAATATCCAATATATTAGTAACAGATAGTGAAATTCATTACACAGAAATCGTTTAACAACTGGCCTACTGAGATTTAGTGCCATCATCTATTCACAGCTCTACGACATCCTCAATCTAACGGCTTATCAGAAATTTCATCCGACCTTTAAAGAGTGCTATCACATTAGTGAATCCAACACGCAAAGCCGGTCAGTTATTTTACTGTTATAAAGACGGCTTACGGTGAACTTAAGTAAGCTCTAAGAGACTGCAAAAGAGATGAAGGTATTCCACCCAATCAACTTTTAGAAGAACATTCTGGAATCTCAATGTGTAGCTTCCCTATAGGACAAATGATAAAAACCACTGCATGTGGATTGGATGATTGTAATGATGATTTCGTTTTTACTGAAAATCGTAAATACCTGAGTGTTTTGTACCATATTAGACACTGTTTTGAATGAGATTCCCTCTTACTCGTCTTCCGTCTTCTATCTTACGACTTGTAAGGTTCTAGTTCAAGTTCGAGTGCCCAAATTGTACGTGGTATAACAAAAATCCAAGTTCTAGATATAACAACTGTGAGATAAAATAAAATAGGAATTCGGTATCTGCTAGATAGTTTCTACAGCGTCTTTCCTGCCTTCATGTCAACATACATAATGGATATGGTTTTATCAGAATACTTATATTACAGTTGTGCCCGGAATAAGCAGACTACTGGATTTGAATGTATCAAAGTAATGGAGACACTAAGGTTAAGTATGGATTACAAATCAGTCTGATGTTTATTTGAGTTTACACAATACTTCTCACTTGATTTTAGTTTTGAAGTGAGTAACATCCTTATGATGATTAGGAGTATTTGAATTATAGTACTAAGAATCCCAGAAATAGCGCAGTTGAATCAAGAAGCACTACACAAGTACTAACGAATGTACTGTATTTGAAATTCGAAATCAAGCATTCAACAAGTACAAAGGAATCATTAATTCATTCAAACACCACAATCCTCTTAATTCTCATCATTACTTTTGGTATTACAGAGATTTAGTTAATGTTGAATTTGTATTGAAACTATGGGTTAATGGGATTCGGTTTTTATCTTAAGAGCATTTACATTTTTCACAGGGCATAATAATAGTGAGAGTAGTTTGTTAAACAGTGGAATGATATATAGTTTCACATAGAGAGATATGCACTCACGGAAACAAACTAAAGTGTTTCCGGACTCAACCAACGTTAGTGACTGGCTCGACAGAATCCGGTCATACATACAGAAACGTGCTTGATTTTGCGAGAATTCCAACTATTCATAGCAGAGGTAGAGACGGAAGTGTTGCTTCCCTGAGATATCTAAGGGCAACAATTAACTATATATTCATCAATGTTTCAGTAGCAGTTTTGTCAATATCTTTATTATTCATAGTACCAATATTTTGGTTTTCCACTCTCTCAATAAAATTCTTTGAAATAGATATTTGTCTGCGTTTTAACAGGTGAAGCTTTTTTGTGAACTATGTAAATACATTATCCTTTAATTTTCATATACTATTGTAAGGTTTTCTACACACTATGTAATTATCTTTCAGTAAGGGCGGTTGAAAAAGTTTACAGGTAATTAGGATGCCTTGACGAATTTCATCATTTATATTCGTATATATCTTAGCATCGTATAGTGCGGCAGCTGTTTTAAGTTTTGTGTCGATCCAACGCTAAGTATGAACGAACATTTTATCACTATCACTGATATCAATTGCATGCTTCAAGGAAACATTTTCAGATAGTAGAGACCGAATTGATATATTGAAACAGACATGTTCTATTTACTCCTCAAAATAAATAATTAATAATACCATTTGAACTACTAATAAAAGTAAAGTAGTAAAATGTGAAGATAAACAATGATCGAGGTAAAAAAAAACTGATTTAATAGTCACTTCGTCTTTTTCAGTATTTAGCTGAAAATGTCAAACATACGCATAGACCTTTCTAATAATACACTCAATCAATTCGACATGATTACCTAAAAAGATACGATTTTCACTAAATTAGCTTCCGTTTGTGTAGTAATAACATAATGGATTTACTTAAAATTCAGTTTAAGTTAATATCGCATTACAGTAGAAACTTTAGATTATTTACCCAATGATACCGCATGTTTGGAAATATATGATTTCACTTTATTAACCTCTTTATGCTCCTCTTCACTAATACAAGGTAGTCTTAAGATAAATAACAAATAATTAGTTTTTCTATATGCAGTGAACGTAAAGACACAAATAACTAAATAAAACCCTATCGTTGTAATAGACTAGGTTTAAGATCCTGACTTTTAGAGTAGAACGAAGCAAAAAGAGAATAATGTATCCGTGTTTATCAATTCAATATGAAACACATTTACGGCGTGCCTATGAAGATAGCCAATATCATATGGAATTCCTGTGATGGATCAAACTGCAAAATCGTGCATGGATGACAGCTGACAGACTCGTTCAAGGTAAAGACTGGTGTCAGGCAAGGTTGCTTACTCTCAACTTTCCTATTTCCCCTGGTGATCAACTGGATCATGAGGATGTCAACATCTGAACGGAAGCATGGGATACAGTGGACAGCTATGATGAAGCTGGACGATCAAGACTTCGCTGATATTCTGGCTCTTCTATCTCACACTCAACAGCCAATTCAGGAGAAGACGACCAGTGTAGCAGCAGCTTCAATAGCAGTAGGTCTCAACATACACAAAGGGAAAAGCAAGATTCTTCGATACAATATAGCATGCACCAACCCAATCACACTTGACGGAGAAGCTTTGGAAGGTGTAAAAACCTTTACATATCTGGGAAGCATTACTGATGAACACGGTGGATCTGATGCAGATGTGAAAGCGCGGATCGGCAAAGCAAGAGCAGCATATTTAGAAATGTAGAACATCTAGAACTCAAAACAACTGTCTGTCAAACAACACCAAAATCAGGATTTTCAATACAAATGTCAAGACGGTTCTACTGTATGGGGCAGAAACTTGGAGAACCACGAAAGCCATCATCCAGAAGATACAAGTGTTTATTAACGGTTGCTTACGCGAAATGCTTCGGGTCCGTTGGCTAGGCACTATCAGCAACAACCTATTGTGGGGGAAAACAAATCAGATCCCAGCGGAGGAAAAAAATTAGGAAGAAGCTCTAGAAGTGGATAGGAAAAACATTGAGGAAAGCACCCAACTGCGTCACAAGGCAAGCCTTCACATGGAGTCCTCAAGACCAAAGAATACATCACACCGAGAAATCGAGACAGACATGAGAAAAATGGACAATAATTATGTAGATGTAGGAAGGAAGGTTCAGAACAGAGTGGGTTGGAGAATGCGTGTCGGCGGCCTATGCTCGATTAGAAGTAACAGGCGTAAGTAAGCAAGTAAGTAAGTAAGCAAGTAAGTGAGTAAGCAAGTAAGTAAGTAAGTAAGTAAGTGAGTAAGTAAGTAAGTAAGTAAGTAGGTAAGTAAGTAAGCAAGTGAGTAAATAAGTAAGTATTTATGTATGTAACACATCTGATGGAAAAGATCCTAGGCGTCAAAAAATTTCCATAACCTTTGTATTGAAGTCTAATCTGTGTATTCATTGATCTAATATTTGGAAATTAGATAAATTATGATCTCATGCGGTTTATCTTTTTTTATCATTTTTTTCTGATATTATTCAATCAACCTAGATCAATATTTAAAAATATATCCTACTTATTTTCTTTTTTTTCGAGTTACGCTCTAAGGAACAAACAATTATGTAATATTGATTATTATTCACACCTAAGAATCTATCTATCGACTTTTTTCCGACAGAATAAAAAAAAATTAACAAATCAATTTTTAATGAACAGTCAATTAATTTATCAGTATTACTATATATTTACAGCATTTTTTGATCTGACAATTTCTCTGTGAAAAATAATAATAATAATAGTATATGTGGTAATTTAGTTATAATATTTTAAAAAAGTAATGTGAAAATAATAAATATCACCAGTTTATTCAGTTTATCTAACTCCATTCAAACTAGTACCATTTTCAATTTCATTGTTTAAATTACTCCTTTGCATAGATATAATATTTCTTATATCTGATGAATTATTTTCATTTATATGTTGCATTATATATTTTCTACGTTGTGTATTATTATTATTGTTTAATGGATCTGTATTAATTGTTAAAGATAATGAAGATAATGTTTGAGATTCATTTATAGTATTAGGTATAGTATTATTTGAAAATTGTTGTATTTGATGTTGATGACAAATACTTGAAGTTACAGGTGTATGTCTATCTGTATATATAGTTGAACTATTTGTAGAATGAGTAATTGATTGACTATCTTTATTTAAAATTTTAAGTAAATCTGATAGAATTGTTTGAAATGTATTTAAAGCACTAATTAATGTTAAACCACCAAATCCATGTGTAATATGACTAAAATGAGTTAATGATTTTTGTGTAGTAACATCAAGATAATTTGTCGATCGATTTGGTGGAAGTGGATTCACTGCAAGTGGACTTCTGTCTTTAGTTAATAAATCAGTGATTTCACCCAACATTTGTCTATATAAATTAGTAAAATGATTATACAATTAATTTTTTCTTAAAATTTGTTATTCAATATTGCAATGAATTAATTAGGAACAATAGAAGTTAATAATTACTGGTTATTTTGTGAACTATGTTCAAAGCCTTAACTACTAACTTGCTAATTAACGGTTAACTCAATTTTTATCATATCCTAGTTGAATATCATGTACCTAAATAATGGTTTTAATTCCCTTATATATTGTATGACAGCAGTTCAATGGTTTTAGTATATAAGATGTATTTGATTAGGTTTTGGAACTGACATTCGTGAGCAAGTTATTAATTCAATCAACTCAACTATTTCTGTATTTTATGAAATCAAACAGACGATTATAACGATAAGGTTCAAATAATAAAACTAGCATACAACATTCACGTTACGATGTATCTCTAATTTTTCTTTATTTGTTCGTTTGACACCCACAAGGAAATACAGGAACATCAGTATAGTTGCTTACTACTAACACAGAAACAATCCTAACTGGTTAGTTTTCGAACTGTTGTACATTCCTGGTAGATATTACCTCTAATGATACAAATACTCATTTTTATTTTGCTTTGATAACCCGTAAGTGTTCGAAATCAAAATTGTTTATATAAACTAATGATAAGGACATTTATTTATTCACCTTTGATTAATAGCACTGATATTGTGAATTGTAAGAAATAATTTGTTTGAATTGACATATGAGGAAAGTAATCTTAATTCAGTAATTATTTCCATTGATACTTTACAGGTCGAATCGTTGCATCTACAACATATCTTATGTGTGTCATAAAAAACTGACATGTCATGCATGTTTTAGTAAATGTGAGCAAAGAAATTTAACTTTATTCTTCTGGTATGTTTAGTGATTAATAAAAAAAACATAACAAATAGTTAGATAACTAAGTAGATGGAAAAGACATTATTAGAGAGGGTTTTTGTGGAGATTGTAGTAATTTAATAATTGAATTCATGAGTCAATGGAAACTAGACCAACATGGAAACCAGGACGCATTGGACGGCCGTTTCGTCCCATTGTGGGACTCCTCAGTAGTGCGAATCCATGATCAAGCCTCGTGAGATCCGAACCCAGGAGCTATCAGTCTCGCACGCTAGCGCTTAACCTTTAGACCACTGAGTTGGTATCCAGTGGTGTTAATGTTGTTAATGTGTTACCGTTTTCTAAACTAACAATTATATTTATTAGTTGAAATGACTTTATGAAATATTTTAGCAATATTTCGAAGATCGATTGTGTAAATGTTAAAAAATTCCAAACTCCATCGAGAAGGCTGTTCAAGACACTTTGGCTTTATGTTGATACTCTACTCGATATGGAATTTTGATATGAAATATTTTTGAATATATATCGAATTCTGAAAATTCGATTCGTTTTATTGTTACTTAAATGGATAGACAAAGGGGCGGTTGTATTTACTTACTTTGTTGAGATTACTTGATTTCGTTTCTTTTGTACATCACCGTAATCACATCCATTCAAAGTACGTGAAAGATATTCAGCGCATATTCTGTGTGGAAACTCATTTTCACATAAATAACTAAAATCACGAGCCATTCTTATAGCCTCACCTGCATTTAGTAAAGAAAATTATTAAAATAGATTATTTAAATAAAATAATTATCAAACTACATGAATAATGTTTAGCAACATTATGATGTACTGTTATTCATCTTCAACATTTAAGATGTATGAATTTTTTCTAATAAAATTAGCCTTTTCCTGGAAATATGGAATAAAACTTGTTTTAATAACATCCAAACAACAATAGATATTTTTAACTTCATTTACTCAAAACTAATCATTGTCTAAAGCCCGTAACTACAAATCTGTGATCATAAATTTAACTATTATCTTAGAAACCTTTGAAAATATTGTGGAACCATTCAAATCAAAACTTGTGATACTCTCATTTTAATTAGTTTATGCGTTGATAACAGTATAAAAAAATGATATTTTCTGAAAATTCAAGTCAACAACGTTATAAATATTTGTTATGTATTCTGAAGAACCACCTGGAGCCCTTTTCGGGTTACTGCTAATTTTAAGTCCGGACAAAGAAAGAGGGTTAGGTATAGGGCAAGCAACTCTATTTACTAAAAAAGAATCTTTTTGAAAAGTGCCAACCGTTAAAAATCATTTAAACTCTGCCCTGAACGTTGAAAAGCATTCTTGCAGAACAGTAACAATGTTTTATGGTGAAAGCCGAAATTCTTCGGAGTTCACTTAATCGATGTTTAACATGAAAACTAATGCAACAATTATTATAAGTAACAATATTTTCTAAGAGTTAATTGCTTAACCGAACACAATATTGATCACAAAAATCTGATACAATTTGAAAAATGAGAATGTTTGTTTTAACATTTTCTTTCCAGTTTCTTTTTTGAAATTTCTTATTCACTAACTTACATTAAATAAAAATATACTCTTGACATAAAAACTATCTTTGAAAATAAATTAGTCTTCATGTCCTACATATATTTCTCGGTGAATCATATAGTTTCTACAGTATGACAGGTTGTCAATATAGTAAAATCATAAACTTTTACTGTACAATTATGTAGGAGAGTAAAACATTTGTTTTATATATAATCTTAATGATAATAATTATCTTAATTTAGTCACGCATTATCATTTAAATAATTTTGTTTCAAGTATTAATTAAAGTTATGAAATTCTATCTGATGAAATCATGACAAATATACCATCTTATTCTTTTTGTTTTTAAATATCTTTTTTCTTTCAGAAAATAAAGTCAATTCCGGTTAGTAACCAATATTTTCTTTGTATACAGATTACATCTTACTAATTCATCATATTACACATGATAGATTATGTGAACCGTTATTTTACTGGTGGATACGTGTGTTAGAGTGTATATACATATTTATGGATGAGATAGGATAGGATCGGATAAAGGAGAGTCTACCTTTACTATAACAATCTTATTTTAAACAATTACTGAATAGACACGATCCCGATTATTATCAATACTCTAAGGTTGGTAATAATGAGAAGAAAGATCATTTTCTTTGCATTTCAGCATTATATAATACTTTGTTTTTTTTTACTAATAGTTAAAATATAGAGACAAAATAACTTTATAAGTAACATTAAGAACATATTCTAATCATTTAAATAATACGAAACTTCACTTTGGAGCTCGCTAGAAGTGTATACCAATGAGTTCATACCATATAAGTTCGACGGTCTCTATTTGCCTTATCAAGTACTATATCTTTAAGCTAATAAGTCATAGTTTAGTGGTTTACATTTCGAACATCAGTTGATTATCCATAACCATTGGTAATAACTATATTATTCCTGTTATGGTTAAGTTGATGTTAATCCGTAACAAAAATCCTATTCATTTAAAACTAATGTTCATGAGTTATTTAATTAAATAAAATCTATCTGTTAACTAGTGACTAATTTTGAAATAGATTCTCAAATTTCTAATGATAATTGTTGACTAATGAAGTTTAAAAATCTAAGAAAGGAAATAGTTATCATTACATTTTATACATTACTGGCAAATCATAGAGAATAAATTAATAAGACATTTTACTTTCTGATAACTGGTATATAAAAAAAGAAAAAAAATGGTGAAACTATAATTTATGGACGACCTTTGAGCTACGCTAGGCTAACCCTGAGAGTGTCTATCAAATAACTAGGATCAAATGAGGCTTATAAACCTGTGAGGAATTCGAATTGTGATTTACAGTTGACGATTAAGGTTGAAAATTATCTTTAGGGTTTTCATCACGAACTATGTCAGCTATAATGTCAAAACTCTATTTAGCCAAGCGGATGAGTGAATTTCACGCCAAAATCCGAAACCTGTTATCTTATACCTCATTGGTTCATCCATAAATTATAGTCTCTCCAGAAAAATAATTAAACTTAGCACTATGTTATGTAATATGTTATTCAGATAAATAATTATTATTTCAATAGTTGAGATCATGAGTCAATTGAAGCTAGACCAACATGGAAAACCTTTAAGCACCAGACGGTCGTTTCGTGCTGTTGTGGGACTCCCCAGCAGTGCGCATTCACGATCCCGCCTCGCGGAATTCTGACCCTAAACCTACTGGTCTCGCGCACGAGCGCTTAACCACTAGACCACTGAGACAGCATCCAACGGTGTTAATGTCTAACTTCAACTAATCTACGAAATTGAGCGATACATCGACCATTGTCATCAGTGAGTTACCAGGTCACAGCAGACCTCGTTGAACTCCACTGGTGACTGCTTTTCACTAGAACTCCAGGATATACCTCTTGAAGCCAGTCACTAGTGAGCATATGTTGATTAATATCAGAAATGATTTTGTGGAGATTGTAATAATTTCGGTAATTGAGATCATGAGTCAACTCGAATCCCGAGAGGCGGGGTCATGGATTCGCATTGTTAAGGAGTCCCAAAATAAGACGAAATGGTCGTCCAGCACTTCCAGGTTTTCAATAGTGCTTTAATATCAATTGACTCATGATTGTAGTAATTTCATTAGCTTCTCAGCTAATGAAATTACTACAATCTTCAAAAAACCCCTCCTGAAAATAATTGTTAATAGTAATCTACTATTTAAAAATTTTATCATTATTATTATCATCATCACTATTATTACAATTATTGTTATTATCATTATAACTACCGTTCTCTTTTATGTTCACCTTATTTAACCCCAATTTCTTTTTTTAAAAATGTTTTTCTTTGTTTTTAGTCGTCAATGTTTTTTATAGTTGTGTAATGATTAAGATAACAATTAAAATATTTTTTTTGAAAAATAATAAACTTCAATTTTTTTTTGTAATTTTTCTGTAAAGGTTAATTTGTTTTATATTTTTTTAGGTTAGAAAAATTAATTTTAGACACTTGAAATGAACTTTATTATGTATTTAATAGTAATTGATGTTCCTAGAAACGATGTACAATATTCTGTTATTAAATTAAATTTCCATAGGAATTCTATTTATAATTTTTATGAATTATTTAAGTTAAATTTCTGAAATTAAAATGATAAATATTAAACTAATCAACTAATGTATATATATTATTGATATTAGGTAGTTTAAGGAAATCTTGAACTAAAGTGTTTTGTGTTGTTTGATAATTATCAGTAAAGGTTTCACTATAATCTTGATGAAACTAATGATCACAATGAAATTTGAACGTACATTTCTTTGTTTTAAAGTATTGAATGTTAAAAATGAAGTATTTGGGAAGTGATTAATTTCCTATAGGACTGGTAAATTTTCATCAATTGATCACTAAGTAGTGACCAAATTTTATGTTTGTCTAGTCCGTTAGTGCTGATCGAATTCTATAGTGTAGGTTATAATTTGATCTTCAGGTTAAGCGATAAAGCATCGCATGTATTAAATTGAGATATCAGATGATTAAAGGTAGTTGTTGAGAAACTTTTAACTTGAGTTTCATTCCATGAGGAAGAATTCTATCATTAATAAATTAGACCAACATAACACTGGTCACTACTCACTAACTAATAGTTTGTAAATATACTGTTAACATTTTCGACACCATATGTTCACTTCAAATATAGTTCACTTTGTTATATATTTATCCAGTTTTTTTCTCGGAATTTACGATTCACTTAAAATGATGAAAATTTGACACTATTGAGCTACCATAAGGATACATGCAAATCCATATTATTTTCGACGCATTTCTTTCCGTAAGTTATACACTCATTGATTTTAGACATATCGAGTTATTTTGTAAGAAAACAAAAAGTTACATCTTTCACGATGAAATGAAAGGAACTTATTTTACCATACACTAAATACATATTTTAGATGAAACAGTATAGATTTCCATATAGAAAGAATAAGCTTCGTGATTGCACGTTTTTAGTGGTGAAAATGCCCATTAGTATAAAAACTAAACAACTGTAACCACTACTCATCAGCATTTTCATTCACTGAAAACATTAAACATTTCTGTTTATTTACAAGATTAAGCAAATTGATTTGTAGTTAAGACGAAGAATTAGAATTTTTCTTTAGATACAAGTGAACTGACAGTTCTGTGTTTGATTCCCGTGTGCAGGGTCGTGAATGCACACTGTTGAGGAGTCTCACACTAGGATGAAACAGATGAACAAGGCTTTCTGATTCTCAGTGGTAGTCTACCCTTGATCGATTCATGATTTAATGGGATTTAACATTTTCCACAATTTTATACCAATGATCAACGAAATAGATGAAGTTTTAGAGAAAAATGATTTCTATAATTCTTTTTAAAGCTTTGAGTTGATTTACAATAATGTCATAACTATAAAAAATCTTTTATGTACAATATATTAGATTAGTTAACTCTGACACCTATTAGTATATAACAGAAATATATTTGTATAATTTTAACTAACAGGATCCGATTAAAAGATCGATAGTTCTTCAGTTTTATCAAGAAATACAATTGTTGTCATCTCAGAAATTGATATTTGGAACAAGAAAACAGTGCGATTAGTTTGACAAGAAAAAAAAACGTAAAAATTAACAGGATAGAATATTTAGTTTACCATTAAAAAATCATGACAATCACTTTAAACAAATATACTTGTTTGTGCATAAGTTTTACTCACATTTAATGGGCGCCACATATAACTGTTGCAATCGAAGTACAAAAATAACTTTTGATCAGGACTAATACAAGATTCATGCTATCTGTTACATTACATTAATACAAAGATGATAGTTATACATAAGAAATGTTACGTTAGAATCAAGTAAATTTTATTGTGAACAAAATCATATTGAGTTAAAATGTGATCTCGCCTTTTAATATTGATTACTGGATAATAACCAATGCATTGATCAAATTCTCATAATATATTTACCCTGTAACTACTAGTTCAAAGAACTTAACATTGTAGTGACCGATAATTGAAGGTAATTAATTGAATATAATCAAGAGAAATTCCTTCACATAGATTTCATACTAAATGCTGAAGCAAATCAGCTATAACGAAGCCTAGATTCAGAATATTTTATCGATAGAATTATATCAACTAACATATCAGATAACATTTAATTGAATGACGTAAAAAGAAATAGAGCATTGAATTGAATAACTAATTATATATAATTTTTTTCTCTTTAAGGAATAATAAATATCTCCAAAGAAAAATAAAGAAATTTAATGGATGATTAGTTGACACCTAATAATTATCTTAACCATTAAATTTTAGTTTAACCTTTTGTTTTTCTTTACTAATGTTTTCTTTACATCTTCTGTAAGTCCTAGTTGGTTTATATAGTTCTAGTAAAAGAGTAAGAGAAAGAAATGTCATTTCACAACGGTACCATCAATGAAATCAACCATAAAATGTCCATAATATCTCCCAAATATTATTTTCACTGAATAAATATGAGATTTTAAGTTCATTTTGTTAAAAATCTATAAAATGAATATTAAAACCATTGGACTCAATTCACGTAGAAAATATTACTAACAAAGGAAAAGAAATAAGCAATGATTTCATTAATTAAAAAAAAACTTTATTCTTTATTAATCTATGCTACATTCAACAGATGGATTTTTTAAGAAGAAAAAAGTTTTTAGTGATTTAATAATTGGAATAATTGTTTTCATATCAGTTGAAGAATCTTTCAGATTCATTCTGAACTTTTTTTCTATGATAAATATAATTTCATTTACAATTAAATTTAGAATTTAACATTTTAAATTATGTAGTTAACATGATATTATTCAAGTAGTGACTTCCAACCAAATATTTGTATTGTTATAAAATCCTAAATTAAAGGTAAGATAACTGCACAGTGGTTCGTCAGATAGCTCTATATTCCTTTAAAAGAAGAGTTCCGGTTAAACAACTCTAAATATACCATGGAAAAAAATCTAATCTGATTGACATGTGAAAATAAAAAGAAATAGTATGAAATAGTTCTATTTTTATTCAGCAATAATGTAGACAAGCTGCATTTATTTCGCAGATGACAGAAGTTTTAAACTTTCACATCAACTTAATAAAACAAATAAAAATGAGAAAGGTGTAAAGGATCTATGTAAAACAATTCCTACAAGAATGAGAGTAATAGTTTAAATAAGCTATTTAATGACTTGATTTTTAATGTGTATGTTCCATAATTTAGACTATAAAAATATAACAATATCTACAAAAACTATATTGATAAAATTGTAACTGTAAACACATAAGTAGGTAGTTTAGTATCTAATATTTAATACTATGGCTTTAGATACACACTGACTGTTATATCTTCCAGTCAAATAATATTTATCCATAATCTATTCATGAACATACTAATCAAGTATATTCTACTAATAAAGTTCGTAAAATCACTTACAATTCACTTTAAAGTCAATAACTTAACCATTAGTATTAATACAATCGAAGAAACTGGTAAGGAGTATTAACTTAAACATAAAATTTATACCAGATAAATTAAATCTGTATATTCGTCGATTAAAGTCAACAATTTTAGAAACTGCAAGCAAATTATATCCCGTCAACTGTTTAAATAACTTATCATAACTAAACATCACTGACAAATGCACTAAAAATTATTTACATTGCTTACGTTTGTAGAAATATTTGGTAATATTGCTTTGTGGTCACTTAACATTTTGTCATCTAATACAAAAGTGTAGCATTAAAAAGACATTGATATATCCACCACCTTTTTCAATGGAATCTAGATGTAAAAATTTACTCTAATAAGGTAGTAAACCGGATGATATGTGTTTTCTGGATTTCCCTACTAACCATATATCAAATATAGTAAAGCATTGTGATTAAAGGTTATATCAAAGCAATCTATTTAAGATGTACATTCAACAATAGAGATTGATTAATTGTAGACTACAACAGGAACTTATAAGCTCTAACTATTCAGTTCAGATAGTTTTTTAAAAATGTTTATTTCATGTTTTATTCATTTGATAGGTAAGACAAATTATCTCTTAGAATTGAACACTACAGACGTACAGATCTAAACGGTGGAGAAAATCAATGAAATTCTGGAATTTTCCCTCAATTTTTTAAATTTTATTTTTGGTTTTCACTCGTTTTTTTTACCACTTTTTAATTACAGAGTTGAATGGAGAGAAAAAGAAAAATAATTGTCACTATTATCATAGACATGATAAATTATCTTTTTGTTAGTTATTATGGTCACTTAAATAAAAGGAAATAATTAAGATAATTACTATGGTTTATGAAAATTTCAGTGAAATTATTAATTGAAATAGCTTCCTAGTATTTGAAATTATGCCTTTTTTGAATGAACATTTCTAAACAATAAATTTATTAAAACAGTTGAACTATATATATGTTTGATACTAGATCCTCTTTTGAACTGTCGTCTGAATGATCTAACTAAACAAACCCATGAAATCATTTGGCTGACAAGGTACATGATTAAAATTCACTGATAATTACCAAACAAATAAATCGTTCCTTCAACTAGAGCTATTTTAAACAATCCAATAACTAAGTTATCTCTTCAAATATCTAATCTTACTAAATACAACAAATCTATTGTCATTTTGGAACAAATATTAAAAAATAAAAGTATACAATTGGATTGTTTATGGTTTTAAGTCAATGTAATTGAAGTTTAGTTCTATAACCGACATATACTGGACAAAAACTATACTCCCTCTGTTCAGTCTATGAAGTCAAAAGAATATACCATTAAAAAGATTAAATATAGAACAAAGTCTACATTTCAAACTTAATTCAATTTATGTCTGTTAATTACTTAGAAACACCTTAAAATCTACCAATAAATAGCATCAGTATAGGATTGTGGAGATTAATAAGTTTTTGATCGTGATCATGAACTGATTGATGTTAGACCACCGTTGAAGACCTGAAAGCATTGAATGACTGTTTCGTCCTATTGTAGGACTTCTCAGAAGTGCGAATCCGCTATCCTTCACTCAGAATTCGATTCCAGGACCTTTGAACTCGCGCACGAATGCTTGGTCTCTAGACCACTGAGATGGCATCTGACGGTGTTAATGTCTAACATCAACCAATCTATGAAATTGCGTGACCATTTTCCATTGTTTCCAGGTAAATACCTGTCTCTACCTGACATGAATTAGCTCCACTGGTCACGGCTTCTCAATATAACTCCGAGAATTCCCTCACGAAGTTAGTCACTAATGAGTACATGGTAATTGTCAGTATAGACCCTGGGTTCAAATCCTGCGAGGCGGGGGTCATGGATGCACACTGCTGAGGAGTCCCACAATAGGACGAAACAGCCGTTCAGTGCTTCCAGGTTTTCAATGGTGCTCAAACATCAATCGATTTATGATCTCAATCAAAAAATATCAGCTCATCAATCCAAGTCTCATTAAAGTTCGTTTGGTAAATTCTATTAAAAGTAATTTATAAACAAAAGTTATGCAAACACTTCAAAAAAATTCTTTCATAACTTCAAGTCAATTAAATAATTGGAGTATAATACTGATTTCGTTTTTACATAGAATGATTGGTAATGAATACATAATGTTTTTTCAAGTTAGATGTCGCTTTTGTCTCATCTTATCCGTTATTATCTTTTTGTGCAAAAACATGTTTTTTTTTAATTTTGCTTTATATGTTTTCCTGTAAACAATCATAGGTTATTTTCTCATTTTTAGATAAAGTAGAGATTTTTCATCTTAATCATCCCACAACGACGGTAGAATGTAATTGCAAAACATATAAATATAGAATTTTTTACAGTTCTCTCATTTTAAAATTATTTCAGTTCTGTATAAAATTGAAATGTAATTACTTTAACGTGATAATTATTGAATTCATCATGTTTGTTTAATGTAAATAAGGTATACACCCTTATACATGGAAGAAAACACGTGTTATAAGTGAACCAGGTGAAGAATAGACATACCCATCTTTTTTTTCTCTTGTTTATTACGGTTCATTGATTATTACTTTGTTAGACAATAAATGAGTAAATTGAATTGTAGGTGGGATTATTTACACGTTTCTATTTGGTTTTGTTAGATACTATCAGGATAATTAGAAGTCAGTGATGGGAAGCTGATTACTAGTTAATGAAAGATGGAACATTTACTCCAATTTCATAACAGCAAAAATTATAAGTTTGCAATGAATAACTTATACTGTGGTGTGTGCTACTGATATCGACAGAAATAAGTAGTATGTATCATCAATCGAAAGTGAAATACCTGGAGGCAGAAGATTAAGAAGATCGACGAGAAGAGAACGAGAACAGAGATTGATTGGTGTGGAAAAGAAAGAACAGTCAAGTTCCTATTAGAAATTTATCTTTTATTGGACCAAGTGTTCATTAAATAAACTAATGTTAAATGATTTTGTCAGCTTTTTATCATAATTAATTATTAAATACAGTAAAAGAATTCATTTAATAAATGGGCAGTCATTATTCTATCCAAAACCCAAATTTCATTGCATTTATGTGCATAATAGCAGTTTTTAATCATAAATCTGATGGTATATACTTGAAAAGCATGCAAATTTCATATTCATACCATATTTAGTCAATCAAAAATATAAAAAAAGGCACCTACCTTCAACAAGTGAAGTTAGCAGAGTAACTGTTGCTGCTTTTCGCCGTCCAGCTGGTAAATTTAATCCAATTTTGTCCAACTTATCACGTAATGATCTTCCTCCATTTTTAGATTTTGCTCTAATGAAATTTGTCACAAAAAATATGATGATCATTATTAAATTTCATTTTGGAAAATTGAAGCTTTTAATTTCTCGATAAACGTATTTCCTACGATTTAATGGTACATACTTTTAGTATAAATATTGTATTTTAGTGTGCTTTACATTATTTTGCACAAAATTAGTTTAATTAAATAAATAAAATAAATAGATTTACACTTCAGTCTAGTTAAAAGAGATTTGATTAATAGCAATAAAATATCTATAACAAACAATGGAAATAACTTACATGAGTCTTAGATGTATAGATGGTATTGAATTAGATCAACTGAATCAAAGATCGTAGGAATTTAAAATATAATTTCAATAGAAGTTTTTACTACAATTTCATGAACTAATTGTGTAAGTCAAATAACACTGAATGCTTTTCAGTCATCTTGCCTAATAACGTGCATACAAACTTGTAGTGTCTGTCATTATGTTATACCCAAATACCTTATTATTCTAACTTTCGGACAGCCCATTCTATTCATTCTATTTGAGTCACATTCTGATCTTGTTAATTATTCACTCATCAATATCTTGACTGTCTTTGTATGAGCGCGTAGGCGTATGTACACTTCATATCCCGTTACTCATCACATGTCTGTAATTTATTTTTGTGGGCTTATAAATATTGATTAACTCGTTAAATGGGCGTTGGCTTACCAGCCATCTCCACCGCGCGCCAATTTAGCTTCGCTTTCTCATCTTCCCATCGTTCCTCCGTTCGTTTGTCTAATCAACAATTATACATAATATATGCATTCAAAACTCCATTCTCGTTATTTGACTTATTTAATTCCGTTATTAACTAACGCGATTTAAGTCAAAGATTATATACGAGGATAGGTGATAGCAAACATTCATACGATCAAATTGGAGTCAGAACACAACGTGCCACTAAACTGGTGAGCCCGCCACCACGGGCGAACACAACAGGCTACTAAAAACTAAAACTACTAACTTGAAGCTGTTTAGAGATTAGATTTATTTTTTACACTAAATAATCTAGAAATTTCATGTTCATACTAGAAACTGGATCAAATTTTATATAAAATTGCTTTATTTGGATATCATTTCCAAATGCTTTGTTCATAATGAATAACAAATTACCAGTATAGGGTTGTGGAGATTAATAAGTTTAATAATCCCCACAACCCTATACTGATAATTAACATGTGCTCACTAGTGACTAGCTTAGTGAAGGAATTCGAGAAGTTCTAGTGAGATGTTAGACACTAACACCATTGGATGCCGACTCAATGGTCTAGAGGTTAAGCGTACACACACGAGACTGAATATCCTGGGTTCGAATCCCAAATGCGCACTTCTGAGGAGTCCTACCCTATAACGAAACGGCCGTCCAGTGCTTCCAGGTTTTCAACGGTGGTCTAAAATCAATCAGTTCACGATCTCAATGAATAACAAATTACATTATTCCATACTTACTTATTATTTAAAGGACATATTTTATTTATTAATCAAATATCTATGAGATTTTATATTGACTAATTAACATTTATAAAAGTTTAAATTATTAAAATGAATACACAGTAACCAATCAGTTTACTTATTAAGTAGTTTATTTTCGAGTGTCTATATGCTTATGTTAGAGATGTTTGACTATTACAACAACAACAAAATAAATTAGAGTGTTATTAGATTGATAATATAAAATGAAAAACCCTGAAGGCATTGAATAATTTTTATTTACTTCAAAACAATGATCATATATAGTTTTTTCTCTAATGAGCCACTTAAAACAATAAAATGACTAGTTGCATAATCCGCATTTTTTTTAAAAAAAAGGAAGAAAAGAATATGATTGATACAAGAGATCGAACGATCAAAATAATATAGTCTCCTGCTGTGTAAAATTTTGAATTTGAAGTGAACATCTGTTGAGTATGAATTTGTTTCAATGAAATTAACATTAAACTATGAACAATTAAATCAAATAACAAAAAAATAGTTGATGTCAGGATAATGAACAATATACTTTTGATTCAGGTTTACAATGACTACGAGTGTACATTGTTGATGTGTTAAAAACTAGGATGACATAATTGTATTCAGTGCTTAGATGGTGGTTGGAGGTAGTCAACAGGAAACCCTGGACCCGGGTTTCGTGCTACTTGGCACTCGCCAGCAAGGTGTACCTGAATTCTTTGAGGGAACTGGAGCTCCCTGGCGGATTCGGTCCCGTATAACCTAGCCTCACAGTCCGAGACGTTGCCACTGGGCTATCCAAGCCGCGACCGACCTCCTGTAGGACTGAGATGTAATCACAATTGATTGATCACTGGGTGGTGTTCAATTTCATATGTGTCAAGTCCTTCTTAGTGCAGATCGAATGATATTCAGTGCTCTCTGGTTTCCAATTGTTAATCAGTGGAACTCATTGTATTTTTCAATTGTTTTTGAGTAAAATATTGAAGATAAACTTTTGTTAGTTCTGATTTTAAATAGATGACTGTCTTATTTAAACGTACAATGAGACCTACCATAACACTGTCAATTTATTACTCTGAAGATGATACTGAGAATTTGTATTCAAGGTAATAAATTAGTTGTTTTTAAAATTTTCACCAGTCCATAAGTGATAGTGAAAAAGATTGTATGACCAAATCGTTCACAACTAAATAACAGACCATAAAGTGCTTACTATTTAAAATGTTTAGATATTAAATATTATTGGATACAGATCTCTGAAGTCTTCTACTTTGTTTTTATTTTTGAAAAAAAAGTAGTATACTAATGTTCTCATTCATAATTTAAAGAGTTCACTTTTACAGTAGTCTTCATAAAGTTATGTGTTATTATTGTAAAGTAACGTTTCAATTTGTTTCGTTAGTATTCCAGTTACAGTTCATAATTATTTCTAGTAAAATGATAACAATTATAAATATTTCAATAGTTGAGAAGCCAGACTCATGATCTCAACTGTTGAAATTACTACAACATCCACAAAAACCCCTTCTGAAATTACAAATATGTTTGAAAGAAAAACCAAACTGACAGTTAATTGTAAAACTTACCGGCGTAAAACACCACCAAGTAATGAAGCATTCAAACATTCTGGTGGTGATAAACGTCTTTGAACTTCAGCAACAGTTACTTTATATTTTGAAGTTGAACTAAGTAATGATAGGCGCCCAGGAACAGTACAAAATATATCGGATGGGCTCGGTGCATGAATAAAATCTGTCCGTCCATCTAAAGCTGTTTTATATCTAATTGCTTCATGGAAAGAAAATGAAAAAATAAGGTTTTATATTGCAAACTTTCTAAAAAAGAATTCAGGTAGCAAATAAATATAATACTGACTATGAAAAGTCATTTATTGAATTTATCTTTGCAGAGCTAAGCCAAGACAATTATGTTAATGCTTCCTATTTTAACCAAGTTCTCCACATGAAAACTGCAATACAACTTATAGGAATAATGATGAAGACCTGTCAGGCAAGTAATGTCGAGGGTAACGTGGTTCTCCCACAAAGAAAATGAATGAGAACAGTATTACTATTAGTTGACTGAAGTCAAAAATGTAGACCATTGGATTCTGGATAGACAGTGTGTTCATGGGCCTTGTAATTTGTGAAGTTGTCAGCTTACAATGAAGCGAAGTTTCAAACTAGAAAAAAGTATGTTTTAGTGTTCCATGGTTTTTTCAGTTTGGCCGATGAAATTAGGACGAGGTGAAAAACTATCTGCTTTAGTATTTCAAATTTACGGAGTTCAAGTAAATGGTAGAGTTTTATAGTTTGCGAAACAAACTAACTTGGTTTTAAAACCATCGAAGACCAAGGAGAATTAGACAACTGTTTCGTCCAAGTGTGGGACTCAACGATGAACATTCATAACCCCAAAACACCTGATCTTTTATCTAGTGCTTAACCCTTAGATCATTTAGTCAGCATCCAGTAATTAACATTTATATTAATGTAGTTCACAAACCCCTTATACTATTGATCATCATGTGCTAACTAGTGACTAATTTCGAAGCATTGACTCACGGAGTTCTAATGAGAAACCGTAGTCAGTGGAATTCAACTAAATCAGAGGAGAGGAGGTCTTTACCATTAACATTGGAAGATTCTTATGGATTGCCGCAAACTGATTAATGTCAGAAATGTTATTCGTTAGTTAACCAGCGCCAGCCACGATGGCTGTGTCCCTAGCTCAATCCTAGGTGGGGCCGCGACTGTTCACTACTGTTGTGCTTGATACTAAGATAAAACGGCTGCTCAAATCTTCTTGCTTTTCGACGGCTTTATGGTTAAGCTTAGCTCGTTATATAGACCATAAAATATGTTAGTATTCGTTGATTTATTATCACCGATAATCTGTTTATGAAGTAGCATACATATTCAAGAATATGCCACAAGTGATGACATAAAGTTTTTTTTATTTCTACTATGATTCAGATTAGCTCATTTATTGTCTTATCTCAGTTATCTAAATTATGAAGTTGGTTATGAATAGTGAAAACTGAAAATGACAGTTTTTCTTAAGAGTACTAGAAAACCGATCTTTTATCTATTGGTGAACAAGATGAAACTCTGAAAATAAGCTTAGCCAATAATCTTCCAAAATTTAATCAAAGTTTAACGGGATAAATAAATGTTATATTAATAAAATAATTTTTAGATTTATAAAATCCATATGTACCAATGCCGTTCACAGATTATTCACATCTAGAATATGTCTAATTATCTGATATATACGAATTACAAAAGTTTAAATAATGGAGCCAACAAATTTAGCTCATCAGTATGAGGTCGTGAAAATTATTAAATTTTTGATTGATGCCATGAATCGATTAATGTTAGACCACCATTGAAAAGCTAGAAGCACTGAACTGCCGTTTCGTCACAGTATGGGACTCTTCAGCAGCGCACATTTACAATCTCGCACTCAGGATTCGAACCCAACAGCTTCGGTTTCGTGCGCGAACGCTTAACTTCCAGGAAAACCGACTACTAGACCGAGAATTAGACCTAGGCCTTCAACGTGGTCTAGAGGTTAAGCGTTCACACGTGGGACCAACAGTCCTGGGTTCGAATCCTGAGTGGGGGATCTTGCATGTGCACTGCTGAGGAGTCCCATACTGTGACGAAACGGCCGTCCAGTGCTTTCAGGTTTTCAATGGTGGTCTAACATCGATCGATCCATGATCTCAATCAGAATCATTAGCTTAATTAAACGAATTATTAAATCATCATCTGTCCTAGATCAAACTACATATTTCGATCAGTTTTTTTGCTTTAGATTGTTATTGATGAATCAAGTTGATTACCAGTTGAGAACTAACAAATCTGATCTTTAATACAAATTTACTATCAATAGGAAATGAAGTGTAAACCGAACTCGTCTTTGATATAATGAATTGTTCAATTCAAGGATGTGTCTTATAGGTATACCAGTTTCACATCTCTTGAATATTACCTGGTCAAGTATTATCCTCTTGGCTTTGAACATTCACAGGTTGATTCATCCATGATCCATCTTTAACAATGAACAATTTTCTACATCAAAAACTAACTCGATGACGTGTATAGTTAACTAAGTTTATGAGGAAAGGGCAAACTAAACTACACTATTCCTGTTAGATAACTGAATATCTTAAGTTATTAAAAAAAGACTAGTTAAATTGAACTTAATAATAATAATCTTAAAATTATGTAATTATTATGAGAAAACTTTAGAGATACATTGATTTATACCGTCTCCTTTCTTTAATACTTTATAAAAACATCGTGATTTATTACGTAACTTTGATGAAACTTAGTATTAGTTCATTTCTCTCATATCTCTTTTCCTCTAAAATAAATTTATGAATATATATATATATATATATATATATATATATATATATATACATATTTCTGGTACATCATTAAAATGAGTGGACTGAAATGATGATTACAAGTTTGATAATCCCATCATTTAATGAAGGATTAGTTGTATATTAAAGGTGTGAATATAGTCCTTTATGTATAAATGAGGATAAATAAGTAAACATTGAATGATCCCTAAATAACTTTCAACTTAAACGTTATTATGTTTCAATATAACTTGTTTATATGATTCATAATAAATAAATAACAACACCAACATCATAAAATCATATAATAATATGTTTACATATAAAAGAAACAAGATTAAGAATTTAGAAAAAAAAGAAATTTTAAGAAGAGAGATTTCATGTAAAGTAATAAATGAGCAAAGCATTCCATTGATTGTATTTAAATAAAAACGTATTCTATAAGTTCTTTCTTATACATTTCAATACTTCATTAAATATTTTAAGTCATTTATTGATAGATTAAAATATATAATTAAACTATGTTAAATTTAAGGCTTATCATTTTTTATTAAAGAGGATAGTACTTAATGTGAAAAAAAACTAGTGACATCATTGAGTAAATAGAAACAAAAGCAATTCTTATGAGTAGTATGTGCCTCTTATAAGATTATGGATCAAATAGTAGATATTTAAAATTTATTTCGATTTAAAAGACTAGTATTTGAACAAAGTACGAACCCAGCCGGAATTCGGACCCTGGACCACTCTCACCCAAAGCGAGTACCATACCCCTAGATCTTTGAACGATTATTTCGATTTGTCTTTAGTTGTTTGAATAATATATACTATACCATATGAAAGTTATTTTTCATCGAAAAATCCACCCACCATCTTTAATAAACTATAGATTGACTGAAATTCATTATTACTAATATTGTAACTTAAGGTATAAAATATATTTTTTTTTCATATTGTGTACATAAGGATATTTGCTGTTATTAACCATAGATTTCAAATGGCAAATTATATCAAACTGATTTATGATATAATGTTTTTTAATAGATATTCTTCGTATTACTGTAGTGAACGAGAATACAAGTGAGGGCAATCGAATGTATTTGAATACAAAATTACAGAACATCTTAGTAAAATCTGAGAACCATACAGTAAAGACTTAATTTACAAAATGTCAATCAATTGTCTCAAACTTAACTGTTCCTTTTTGCAAATGTCAATCAATCATCTCAGATTTCACTGTTCCTTCATTTTCACAGCAACCATCTTATTAACTTTCTGCTGCAAGGCATTCTACTTTCGAATGATGATACATACGACTGATATCTATTGATATCAGTAGCATACACCACACTACTACCAATAATAAGTAGTTCCTAGTTATCATAAAACCAATCAACTAAATATTACCTCAAGTATTAAAAGTGTACTGATTATAAAAGCTTAGCCTAATAAATAGTTTCACAACCAAATAAAACACTTTAAAACAAATAACAGATGAAAATTCTCTTTGCAGCCAGGAAAGATTTTGACTTTTTGATTCGTTTAGTTCATTGCGGTGATGTTGATGTACGGAAAACCCGGTATTTTTAAACAATTTTTCGAATTACCTCTGTCTTCTGATTGGCCTGTAAGGGTTTCTAAAATGAACTGTTTGTTTAAAATCATTCGCTCTTGATAACATTCAGTTGTAAACTTATTTTGTTAATGTTTCACATAATTCATAATCAAAGAATTAATGTCCCGTTCGCTCATTAATGGGTTATATTTGAAATAGATCGACAAAATTCTAGTAAGATGTTATGACTAATAGGGTTCAGTCGTATTCTAAGTTAGACTGTTATTATCAATTTTACTAGATTATTGTATGGCTATAATGATTTAGTTTATATTGATTTTCAAAAGTTGATTGAATTTGCTGATAAAGACCATTGTATTCTGATTCATTAATTTAAACATAACAAGCTTATCGTAAAGCGTGAAAGTTCATAGCTTATTTAAGTAGAATGTTGTAGGTGTACACCATAAAAGTTTTCTCTTAATAGAATGACCTAAACTATTCACTGTTATCTAACTTTTAATTATTCTGAAGTTAATAAAAATAAATATCTATTATGTCATGTAAACTTGTCGAAACTATCACTTGCAAAGAATACATACTGTGGTGTGTGCAGAAAGAGATAGTATGTATCACCAATTGAAAGTGAAATGCCTGGGGGCGGAAGATTTAAAAAGATCTAAGAAAAGAGAACGAGAATGGAGAATGATTGGTATAAAAATGAAGGAACAATCAAGTCTGAAACAGTTGATTGATATTCTTTAAATGAGGTATTTACTATATGGTTCTCAGATTTTACTAAAATGTTCTATAATTTTGTGTTTAAGTACATTTGGTTGTCCTTACTGGTGTTCTCGTTCACTACAATATAATTCAATTAAATCATTTTGAAAAATAAAATGAAATTAAACGTTTTTTATGGTGGTCCAGCTCCAGTTGACTCATGAATTCAACTATTAAATTAGTAAAATCTCCACAAAACTCCCTCCTGATATTGATCATCATGTACTCACTAGTGACTGGCTTCAAGAGGTATTTCCTGGAGTTATAGTGAGAAGCCGTGACCAGTGAAATTTACCTGGGTCTGTTGTGAAATAGTAGTTCACTGAAAACAATGATGGACGGTGGCTCGATTTTGTGGATTGGTTGAAGTTAGACATCAACGCCATTGGTTTACAGATAGAGCGTTCCCTCGCGAGACCGATAGGTCCTGGGTTTGAATCCCGTGAGCGTGACCATCGGTGCGCACTGCCGAGGAGTCCCATACTTGAACGAGACGGCCATTCAGTGATTTAATTAGCTCATGAATTAAACTATTAAGTTTTAAAGAAAAATCTATTAGATTAATTCAGTTAGTTCGAATTTCAATAAGAAATTATTACCTATAACATTTATAAAAATATTATTTGAATTTATTAAAATATTTATCGAATTCTCATCTTAAGTCTCAATAGTCGAGATCACAATTCAATTGAAGCTAAACCAGCCTGGAAGCACTGAACGGCCGTTTTGTCCTATTTTGGAACTCCTCAGCAGTGCTCATCCACGACTCCGCCTTGTGAGATTCGAACCCCGGACCTATCAGTCTCACACGAGAGTGCGTAATTTCTACACCATTGAGCCGGCTGGCATCCAACGATGTTAATGTCTAGCTTCAACTAGTCTCATCTTAAACTTTCTGTTAAAAAAAGACTTTATTTGTTTATTTAGTTAATTATTAACATAATTATCATATATATATATATATATATATATATATATAAAGACAAAGTTATGACTAAATTGATATAGAAAACGAGTACATTTGTTTATTATTTTAGTGGGTTTTGACGAATAAATATAAAATGGTTTATTTTTTTATTTTTAACTTATTGCGGGTACTTATAACCAACTAAATACTATCAACTTCAAGAGCCCATTAAAATATAAATTTAGTCAATGATTACAATAAAATGATTTTAATATTTATTTTCCTTTTTTTAACATATATATATATATATATATATATATATATAACAGATACATCATTATTTTCTGAGCTAACAATTATGGTTACTTATTTCAACTGTGCTAATATTAAAGAATCCCAAAGTATAATGTAATAATTGTCTAATGCATTATTTCTATAAATATAATGAATTTTCGAAAATTAAATTAATTTTAATGTCACCAAAAGAATATTGGATGAAATAATTTAATAGTTGAATTCATGAGTCTATGTAAGCTAGACCACCTTATTGAAAACTTGGAAGTAATATATGACTGTTTCGTTACAATATAGAACTCTTTAGAAGTGAACGTTCACAATCCCGCATGCAGTATTCGAACCCAGGTCCTTTGGTTTCACGCGCGAACGCCCAACCTGTAGATCATTGAACCGGCATTCAATGGTGGTAATGTTTAAATTCTATCGATCTATGAATGGCTGCACAACCACTCATTCCATTATCTGAGGTAGATACCTGTCTCTACCTGACACAGATTGAACTCCACTGGTAACGGTTACCTTTCAGTGCTTCCAGGTTTTTAATGGTAGTCTAGCTTACATCGATTCATGAATTCAACTATTAAAATTACTACAATCTCCATTGTCGCATTCATTTGTTTAAAAATCCCATTTTTGTAATTAATATGAATTCAGGTAAATTCTCCTAGTCCTTTATTTTCAGTTTTTTCGTCTGCATCACATTACTTCTTATTATCAAAGAGTTGGTTTACTAATTTCAAACAGTAATGATCTATTTCACGTTGCAGCTATTTAATTACAAAATTCAAAAGCAATCTTAATAATAAAGTCCCACTACATTTAAGGTTCTTTCTGAGAGTTTATTCGTACTTATTTTCTCTGCAGTTTAAATGATTAACTGATCTTAGCTACACAACTATTTAAAACCTGAAATCGCTCGACTGCCGTTTTGTTCTAGTATGGAACTGCTTCACAGTGGGCTTCTACGACACCTCACATGAGAATCGGATCCAAGTCCTTCGTTTTCGTAAGTGAACGTTTAATTCAATTCAGTAACAACATACAAGTTTGTGTACCAGGCTAGGAGATACATTTATAATTTATAAATTAGTAATCTTAGACGTCTAAGATTGTCTTAGATTTCTAATAATTTCCTATTTCAGTTTAGCAGTTAAATTAATTACTTTTCTTGTTATGTCATTACTCTCATAGAAATTAATTTATATTGGTAATGAAGATAGAGCATATGAATGAAAAATTATACATTCAATTCCTCTATAAGTGCATAAACTTTTATTAAGCGATGGGTATACTCAAAATGATAATATTTAATGTGTTGCCGTCTTAATTTAAATTACTTAAATGTTGTTTATAATTATTATGCCTGATTTATTGCTCTATTCTGTAATAGAATAAATTGAAAATAGATATAGTTTATAATAAATAATCCGTGCATTTAACTGATCAATTTCATATATGTTAATTATGATTTTATAAAGTATTTTCCTTTCTTTATATTTTTTTAAATCTTAGCATTTTATTAGGGAGTCCTATTAAATCAATAAGAGACCACTTATTGGGGGCCTGCTTGAATATCTAGGCTACCTGTTCTTGCCATTTAGATATTTCAACAAGTTATCTGTCTTTTATTTGTTTCAACAGATCATTATGTCAATTAATTGCATAAACTATTCAGATGCGTTTATGAAAAGCTGACAACCTTTCTCTGTACAAGTTAGGAAAGAGCACAATCAGAGACACTATGGTTTCTGGCAATATACATCGAGAAGAATGTACATTATTCAAATGTTGATTTATGAACTGGTAACATCTAAATGTTGATCACTTAATATTTATCGTTAGGATCGATCAAGAAATAAGAAATGGAAACTTGTTGAAATACTTTGCACTGAGAATTCTATATTGTACCAAAAATATAATATTGCATAAAGTCAATAATAATAATAATAATAATAAATATTCGTGAACCGCCAAAGTATTCCTCGCTTAATATAAGAACTCAAACAATAAAATTATTTTAGAAATTCAACAAATGATTACTTATTATCCATCCGAAATGACTTATCTTTCATTCAGATTTCTACAGAGTAAGTTTAAGCTAAGATCATAAACAGGTTTATTTTTCTCGTTTTATAACTTACTTTTAATAAAAAGAAAACCATATAAACGATCTATTGAAGTTTGAAAATTCATTTAAACCTTTTTTTATTTATATTAGTTATAATTCAAGATATAAAATAAACAATTATAATTAATAGAATAATGTCCTCTTACAATTTATCCCACATTTATTGAATTCCCTTTATCCTATATACACATATACATATTACCACTGTAAAATTTCTTACATTATAAATCATTTTCTTTAATGATTAAAAGTAAAACGAATGTGTTACATAAGCTAATTTTCTTCTTATTTAAAAAAAAGAAAAAGAAAAGAAAGAAAAAACAAATGATGAAATTTATTCACATAATTTACATAATGAATTTTCTATTTTTATAATTTCTACAAATATGTATATAATTTTAGTAAAGAATTAACTTTATATTAATCTAAATAAAAAAAAGTTTCAATCCCTTAAGATTAAATTTATCCACCTGTTTAACAGATTCATTCTAATTGTATAATGCAACAACAACAAAAAGAGGTTTTTTTCATATGGAAACGCTTTTTTTTCACAATATTGGAATATTTATTCATTTTCATATGTTTTGCTTAAGGGCATGACAAAATAGAATATATATATATATTCAAGATGAAATAGACTATATACGTTAAATATGTAAAAATTCACACGAATCAGTACAAATATGTATTAATGAAATGAATTGGATATTTTAATAGTTGAGGTCATGAAACAATTGTGGTTAGATCGCTATGGAAATCCTAGAAGTATTAGATGGCTGATTCGTTCTATTGTGAGAGTCCTCAACAGTCTGCGTCCATGACCCCACCTGGCGAGATTTGAATCCAGGATCTATCAATCTCCATGGTGGTCTAGTTTTGATATATATATATATATATATATATATATATATATATATATATAAAACTGATATGTAGACTCAATGAAAATACTTTTTCTTATCTTAAATGACTATTTAATCTGAATTGATATCAACAAAACTTTACTAAAATATCTAGGGATAGAAATTAACTAGACATTTTAACATTTATATTGTGATAATTGTTTATGGAGGTTATTCGATTAAACAGATTATATCACGGACTGATCTTAGTTAGATAACCATTAGGAACCGGACAGAATAAGCATTGTTTCGTCCTATTATGTAACATCTCAACAATATCATGAAACGATTAAGGAATGTAACATATTGTAAGCCAGCTCACTGGTTTGAAGGTTAAGCTATCACTGAAAGATCTGAATACTTCTAGTTCAATCTCTGTTGTGTTCGTGAACGCATACTATTGAAAAGTTTCACACTAGGTTGAAACAGGTATACAGTGCCCACTGACTTTTTAGTGATTGTATAACAAATATGAGTTCATCATGTAGGCTATGATACTTAACTTTCATTTAAAGATAAACCCTACCCATATGTAAACAGTTCATCAACAAATAAGTTTTTATGAAAAGTATAACATACCAACTCATTGTGAATAATTTAAAGTTTATATAAGAATTATTATTTAATCAATTCCGTCAATACTGCAAATACTTTTTACTCAACTATACTAATATGAAACAGAGTACATAGTGAGAGAGATGTCAAATAATTTAAACCAATGGACATATATAAACTTGATTGATAAAATATCATTGACATGAAAAGTGCAAATGATTAATCAATGATGAATAGATTTTTCTTACATCGTCATCAAATAAATATACTAACCTCTTTTACAAAATCCATTTTTTCCACCATTTCCCCCACCAGATAAACGACTAAACGGTTGTTCAGGTGTTACTGAAGCAGTCGGTTGATAAATAACATTCTGTGTACATTCAGTATTAAAACTTGCTGAAAATCTTGCTCCCTGAGAATGTGACATATAAGTATTAGATTGATCTAAATTTTGAGTTAAGTTTGTTTGTAGCATAACATTTGTAGGATCATTTAATAAACCTTCTGTTAAATTTTGAATTTCTGAAGTAATTCCCATATTGAATACATTTTTTAATGAATTTATATCAGGATAATTAAATGTTCTTAACGTATTTTTCTCCTCTTCATGATTTCTTACTTTATCTTCTGAATTTAATTCATCGGTATTCATTCCACATGATACTGGAGACGAATAGATATTTCTACCAGGATCAGTTGTTGATGTACTACTCATTTGCATTCTATTAATTTCAGATCCTATTTCAAAATTTCCTTTATTCGATTCTGGAGATAAAAATTGTGATGAATTGTGTGGAGATGATTCTGTAGTATCTATTGATGAAGGAGATCCACTCTAAAATTGTTTATGATAATTATTTAAAAGGTAAGTAAAACTATAGTCTGAATTAAAATATCTATGAAAATTAAATATCAATAGTTGAAATCTTGAGTCAATTGAAGCTAGACCATCATGCAAAACCCAGAAGCACTGGACGGCCGTCTCGTCTCATTGTAGGACTCCTCAGCAGTGTGTCTCTATGACCTCATCTGATGGGATTCGAACCCAGGACCTATCAGTCTCGCACGCGAGCGTTTAACCACTAGACCACTGAGCCAGCATTAATTTTTATGTAGTTAACATATCATTTTAGTTCGATAGATAAATGATTTAAAACTTAACTTACTTGTTGATAGTTTGATTCTGTTGTATGTTGTGATTGCCCAAAATTTTTTTCTACCATTTCATATTCAGGTATAAGTGAACAGTGGTGCATATTTGAACGATGTATGAAAGAAGAAGACTGTGAACTAGTAGCTGAAGTTTCAACGTCATGTATTTCATCATCGATTTTTAAGTGTAGTGTTTTGGAATTACCACCACCACCACCACCATTATTATTATTATTATTATTAATATTACTACTATTATTGTTACACCTACTGTGATTATTGTTATTTTGTGTTAAATGATCAACCATTTCAGATAGTTTAGATCGTGGAAGAATGTTTACAATCTATAAATATTAAGAATAAAAATAGATTTACTATATAATCATTAAAACTTTAACACAACTTATAATCTAAAAAACCGCTAATGTTTCACGAAGGTACCCAGAAGCTTATGAGATCGGGCAAACCTTTTCCGGTGAATAATGTTGCAAGTGATCAACTTTAATACAGGGTATCCTACTGTTTAATTTCAAACATAGTATAGTGTTAAGTTTCATTCATCCTACTATCCCTATTCCTATCGTTTTATAAAATTCAGTTAAAATTAAATGACTAACTAAGTGCTAATTACTTATAGGTAATTAATAAGAAGATTTAGGAGTATGTAACATTATTTTCCCGTTTCATCATATTTGTAATTGTAACTGTGGTGTATGTTATTGATGTCAACAGATATAAGTAGTATATGTCATCAGTCAAAAGTGAAATGCCTGGGGCCGAAGATTAAAAAGATCAAATAAAAGAGAACGAGGACAGAGAGTGATTGATGTGGAAAAGAAAGAACAGTCAAGTTTGAGACAATTGATTGATATTTTGCAAATGAAGAATTTACTGTATAGTTCTCAGATTTTACTAAAATAATCTGTATTGTATTAAAATACATTTGATTGTCGCCATTTGTGCTCTCGTTCACTACATAACTACCTATGCATTGATATCCTCTAATGTGTTTCTTTTAATTAATGAAGTTCTGTAATTTACTTATTTAGGCATAGATTGTATATTATTAAGGAACTTTCTTATCTTAGAATGTTTTTTAAAGAGAGCAATAACATTTGAAACTTTGAGTGATATTAACTAATATTACAAGTTTCATATAAGTTTACACTAGTTCAAAGCCAATTTGTACATTGTGAACAAACAGATTTTCTTTTATATATTAACTAATGCTAGGATATTCTAAGCAAAGATCGATAGTGGCTAGCAGTTGAATCCAGGACCTGCATTTCATCCTATTTGGTACTCGTCAGTTGGATGTACCTGCATCTCCGAGTTGAAGTTCACTCTGGGACTCTTCAAACACCATCGCTTTATCCACTTAGTTACCAAGTCCTGATAACCAGTTTCTAAGATAAATAATTCACTATCTATTATTTACTTCTTTTTCATAGCCGAAAAATAAAATCATAAATTTCAGTAATAAGTTCTTCAATTTATATGAACAATCGCTTTGAAGAAAGGAAAACAAACAGAACCTAATTAACTTGTGCTTACATTCATGAATGATGACTCAAAATTAAATAAAAACCTAGAGAGTTATTAAAATTGAAATACCATTTAAACATCATTTTTACTTAAATAAAAAAAATTATTCTTAATTATCGTATAAATTAAAAAAAATTAAGTAATTACAATGGTTGAGATCATGAGTCAACTGAAGCTAGACGACCATGGAAACCCTGGAAGTACTGAACTATTATTTCATCACATAAACTAGTGATCGATTCATTTCTTATCATCTCGATATCCTAAAGAAATAAACAACTCGACTTAAGGATTGTATTATATCACTAATTAACTAAACTTAGAAGTGGCTTACATTGGGTTATTAATGAAATGAAATCGTGTTGACCGTAATAAACAAATTTCTTCAATTTTATCTTCAATAAAGTTAACAGTTTTTACTACAAAAACTAGTTGATGTAAAGAATGATTTTTTAGAAAAATTATGCTGATTTATTTACAATTCAGTTAGTTAAATAATTTCCAACTCAATCACACTTGATGGAAAAACTATGTAAGAGATGGAAAGTTTCACTTATCTGGGTGGAGGATTGAATGCAGACGTAAAAGCGATGATTGGTAAAGCAACGACATCATTCCTACAGTTGTACTACATATAGAACTCAAAACAACTGTCAACCAATATCAAAGTCAGAATCTTCAATATGAACATCAAGACAGTTCTGCTGTATGGAGTTGAAACTTGGAGAACTACTACAACCATCACCAAAAATGTACAAGTATTTATAAACAATTGTCTACTCAAGATTTTCAATGTTCATTGGCCGGATACCATCAGCAACAGCCTACTATTATATGTTGGTCATCCACTGGATACTATGAAGTTGGTTTTTTTTCAGAAATCTTAATTGAAGTGATTTCTCAATTCTTCAAGATAATTAATAACAAATTCATTAGAATAGAATATTTTTTTTTGTTAAAAAACATTCATTTCACAATCTATTGAATAATGCATAGAAACATATTATTCATATAAATTCATGTGAGAATATTACCTGATCTGCTATTGTTGCTGTGTTACATGTTTGAATACCACTTTGTATTGAATAATTGAATGGATAATTTGTAAACATATTTGTATGATTCATATCAGAAGATGATGACAGTGATGATAAATTTTCATTAGTTAATACAGATCCATTCATATAATTTACTGATGAATAATAATTTGGATTTGTGGTAAAATATGAAGAAAATGGAAAATTCGATGTGTTTGTATGTAATCTTGACTGTTGTTGTTGTTGTTGATGATGATGATGGTGATGATGTTGAGAAGTGTGTAAATGTTGATTTAATATATTTGAATCATGACATAAATTCGGATGATAAAAATTACTAGAATAATTATTTGAACCATTTATAAATGATGTATTTTGTCCATTAGTATGATAGAAGTTTGTTCCTAAACTATTAGTTGCTGTTTCCGTTGTTGTCGCCATCATCATCATTGGTGTAGTTATAGATGGATAGTATGGTGGAGGAAAGTATGGCGGCTGATAATCTGAGTGTAGACCACCAGTAGAACCACTTCCACCGGTTAATGAATTATCTGTATCAGAATTTGTCTCATTTTCAGTTATACAGATACCTGTTGAAAATTGATCCTAAATAATAAATAATTATAAGCGTCTGAAGTAAGTGAAATAGTAACAGTAGAGATATAAATATCATTGTTCACTAGGGTAGATTTTAAATGAATTTGCTGTTTAAGTAAGAAGTAATATGTTCATCATATACAGTTGATAAGTATAAATATGAATGATATAAATATATGATACAAATAAACAAGCATTTTTTAGTTTATGTACAAATGATAACTTTCTATAATACATGAAAACATTATAGTAAATATATCTCTACTGTTGCTGATAGTTTAAATCTACAGTAAGATATATTTATGTTTAGATTTTATTAAGGTCCCTTTTATTAAAAATAATGAAGAGACAATTTCAAAATGCCTACTGTCTGTAACTTGTAGAAAAAGTACATCAATTACAGTAATTTCATTGGCAATCTAACAGTCATCTTAGATTGATCACATCAGAGATGAATAATGAATCAATAATATTAAATTTGAAAGCTCATTTATTATATGATTCTTAATAACATAAACCAATAAATGTAAAGCACATGAACAGCGAACATTATTTTAGTGATCTACGTCAATCGAGTTCACAATGAAGATGAGAAATAGAAAAGCAATATTATAAAGTCTTGAGCAAATATTAAAATTTAGCTTTTTTTTAATCATCAACTAAGCTTTTCAGTTCAATTGATAAAATCCATTGTTAATAGTCTGTCGGTATTACTGAATGAAACTCCGCTCTTCTAAGATTAATGCCGGCCTCAAGCCCGGACAAAGGAGGAGGTTTGGGCGTAGGGTCAGCAACATCATCCCGTAGAAAACAACCTTGCTAAAAAACGCTAATCAAAAAACATTATTTAAACCATTTAAACTTTGTTCTGGGAGTTGACGCATCTTCATTTAGACGAATTATGACACCTCATGGTGAAAGCCAAGATTCTTCGGAAATCATGAGGTTGATAGTCTTTCTAAAAACCACAGCAAGACGGAATTTTCGGACATTGTGGGAGATCGGGTGTAAGTGATTATTGAATCAGTAATTTCATCCCTATTCAACAACATCTAATAATTAGCTACTTATTAGTATGAAATATTTTATAATCTTTCGGCTTAGAACTACTATAATAATGTTTACGTCTACTAAGTAAGGATTTGTCACTTTTCATACTTCATTTAAGATTGAATTAAAATCATGAATACACGTTACTCAAAGCACATCCAAACAAAATTATTTTAGATTAGTTCATCAATTAATTATTTTAAAAAATGAATAATTTGCCTTGTTTTAACTAAAGCCAACTTGATATTGATTATAGAACATGAAAAAGAAACAGCCACAGTCTAAACACAAATTTAGGACAAACGTGTAAGGTCTACAAGTAGTTACGTCACTACAATGTAGAGGAACAATTAATAAAATTACAAACTACGGTACAAAATGTTTTATTAGTTAGAACACTGAATAAAGTGATTTTTACGCTTTTGAATACAGATACAACTACTTATGTTTGTTAAATAACCAATGTAATTTACCTGTATAATTGAAGACATGTATTAATCAGTTTGTAAAGTAAAATCTCGGTAGGTATTGCTTGCAGCTATTTTAGATCCTGAACCCCAGAGGCAATGTAAATTATGGAAGCTTCTTCTAGTCAGTTGTTAGTACCAGGCTATTCCTCGTAGATCTCAAAGAATGGCCGAAGGCAGTTAAACAGCCTGTATATAATAAGTTTATATTTAAATCAATAAAGCTAACAACAAGTTTTTACGTAAATACAAATACTTTTGCTTAAAATTATAAACATTTGATAGGTTCTTATGAAAGAACAATTCCGAGGCAGATAATAATGCCCATAGGGGGTGGGAATTTTCTCAACTCATTTAATACTTTAGACTACACTACTTGTATTTGTTGTTTCTCTGCCCTCAGGCTTGTTGTGAGTCTGATTTAACTGAGGGAAATTTTTAATCTAAAGCTTTAGGTTGGAAAAGGGGGAAGTAAAAATGGTATGATAAAAATAAAACTGTCTCCATACTCCACCACTAATTTAACATATCATAGTGGAAAGAAAATTATAGGATACTAATGGCCGCAGGATAAATGGGAAATCTACAGTTTTTATTCGTTGATTTATGTAGGGGGTAGATACAGCCAAGGTCGTATAGCGAACCAATTAGAAAGCGTATAAAATCATACATCAGTAAGTCAAATAAGAAGTAACAATGTTCAGTATGATAGGGATTGTTATCTACATTTTAGAATTTAATAAGTATTAGAACCTGTTTTTGTGACAGCACGACTTCTAATTCGATACGATTCACTAAATCATTTTGTACTTTGATATAATATTAGGTACAAAGAAACAATGTTTGAAAATTCTACACCCCTTGATTTGTATAGTTTGAAAAGTCTAAAAATAATACTAGACATATAGTTTGTACTAATTTCTCCTTTGATTTCCTATACTGTTAATCGTTATCGGTCACTTTTAGCAAATACACAGAAAAATTGTCTTTATATGACTTGATTTGCATTTCTACTTCTAAATTTCTGCATTCACTAAGTAGTGAGATATTAAATTTCATGTATAGTTCTTCCTTCCCAGAAATATAAATAACTTAGTTTAAAAATAGCGAATTAAACTCTATACACAGGATCCCATTAAAGGTTGTTATTTATTTCAGTTTAAGGTGTTTTCTTTCTTTCGTTATAATAGGACGTTAAAATGTTTTCCTAGTGGCGGGATTTTTCAATTGATTCATGTTGTTACCTCGCGTTAAAATACAGAGTCCTACTTGTTGAAGACTTGGTACAAAAGTTAGTAATTATGTGGTACGTAGTCAGTTCTGGGGTTGTAAACTAACTAGTGGGCTTTCTTAGGTTAGTATGTGATTACATTTTGTTAGGAAGCTATTAAGTTGTAGCTTAAGAATTCTAGAAATAAACTTTGATACTTCGTTTACTTGTATTTTAAACCTCTAACTCTCCTTTTTATATATCAATTAGACGTTTGTATAAAATAACAAGTTTTAGGGAAATAAAATTTTATTTAAAGTGTCATAAATCTGAATGTATATGGGAAGATGAACACTACACCCATTACTCATTGCGTCCTGAAAATGTACATAATTATTTGCCATTTACTAAATGTCTGACGATTAATTAATATATCAAATTTTTTAGACCATATGTTAATCTCCTTATTTAAGTAACGTTATGGTAAGTCTGAAATTGACCATGACAGACTTGGAAGATCAGTTACGCATAGAAGAAACGTGAACAGACCTAGAACTGCAGCTTGGCGAACTTTGTTATGCATATTTTTTTAGTTAGAAATCTGTAAACTAATAGATGCTGGTTATTAACTTCCAATCTGACCATTATTCTACAAGTTTATATGATAATCCCAAAACGACAGATTGTAGAATATCCATCCTGCTCATATTCCAGCTAGGAAAATAAATATTCAACTAATAAGAAGAGTGTTTCTATTGTACTTGTTTGATACATAATTAGAGGCTATTTCAGGTTTTTTGGAAACGCCTCTCATCAATGATGATGTAAGATCATCTCTATACAGTGTTGGAACTCTATACCTCCGTTTTACTTACTGATTTTTGTTTGAAAATGGACGTTTTGAACATTCTATGGCGTCATTATTAAGTCTTGTTTTATGCTCTACTGAACATTTATAATGCAAAATTTCACATCCTTTTTTATTTGTGAGTAATAAAATCTAGAACTGACAGTTATTAAATGATTAAACTTCTACGTTTTTCATTTTTCGAAGGAGGTTTCTATATCTTCGAAACTCATATTATGTATTATCATCATAAGATAATACAAGTTTATGTTTAAAAGGTTCATTGATTAATATAATCAAGATTTATAAGTGAATATCCCAAGGTTTTATTTTTACAATCAAAGTTCTGATGAATAAATTATTATGAATTCACTTGGTGTTGTTTGTTTTTAATCATCCCATTGTTGTTTGGGACTTCAGCTGATCAGTCTCTTACTGACATATGTGCATCCTATGCGTATTGCCTCGATACCGCTCTAAGTTATGGGCTTTATAAGCAAAGATGGAGAGTGGCTAGCAGTGGAACGCAGGACATGCACAGTGTGCACATATGCCAATAAGAGATTGCTCAATTGCAGTCCTAAACGTCAATGGGAAGTTCCAAACAATCAATACCAAGTGAATTTAAACTTCACCCCGTTGCACAAGCAAGTGGCTACAGGACTCAGTAGCTAAGTGGATAACGCGATAGCGTTTGAAGCGAACGGTACTGAGTGAACATCAATTCTGAGATGCAGGTACATCCAGTTGATGAGTCCAAAGTAGGATGAAACGCGCGTCCTGGATTCCAATGTTAGCCACTATTCATCTTTGTATATTATGAATTGCCAATTGATCATTATTGTGTATAGATTTATTAGAAATAAACATAAACGTTATTAAACTATAAAATGAAGATAGAAATATAAGAAATATTCAGTCTTAAGTCATAAATTATTAAACACTGAAAATCACCACATTTTATTTAAAACATAGTTTTCTAAAATATAACCTAAATCTTATTCTACTTCAATGTGTAATATTGATGTGTATACAGTACCTATGAAATTCATTGATTGTTGAGAAATTTTATTTAAGCTAAATTCAGTAATTGACGAATAAAGGAAGTATATATGACAAAGTCTAGATCATTAATGAATATAAATTAACTAATCGAGTTCATTGTTAATAATAAATTTACTTTTATGTAGCTCTCATTATTTCTTTTAATGTTTTTCATTGATTTAGGACTTAAGTACTTTTATCCATATCTTATGTTTTTATAATATTTGGTTACTTGAACTTAAGAACCATTATCTCATGTTAAATCACACAGTTTGTAGAGATTTTGATGTCCTATCCATAACCATAAATTGACATACAAAAAAGGTTGTCGTTAATATGTTATTTCAGTTTGGTAAATATGGATAAACCAAATAGTCGGTGTAAATGAAGCTAACGATTTGTGCTAGTTTTATTGTTCAATAAAAAGGTTCTGAAAACGAACTATTAATTTTGAACAAAATGCCTCAGTAATGTTACTTAATGGAAAGTGTACAAAATCGGAGGATATTAGATTGTAATTTAGTTTCATTCTGTGATTTTACGCATAGCTATAAATAAGCAATGACCGAAATTTTATCATTTCTGTCAAATAGCAAATTATGAATGAATAACTAAGTTAGAGCTGAACGACATGTATTTCCCAAGTTCAATCAATCGTTGAAATAAGACCATCATCAGTAAACATACTAATCCCATAGCTGATTGATCTATCAGGTAACTGCATCCTATTGAAGTTTCTAATTATTCATTTTGAATTATGGTAACACCAATAAGTGATTAATAATTTAGTCATATAGTTTGTAGTGAATAAATGAGCCCAGTATTGATAGATATAATAAATTTCATCCGGGTCAGAAATGAGACAAGTTTCATTGATCGTATAGCTAATAATGGCAATATATCTCGAAATATTTAAATTTAGTAACGAAGATTGTTAGATTCAATTTAGTACCTAGATTATTCTTCGGTCCAATTCTCAATAGAATTTTAAGTGTGTAATTCTGAATGAGTCCCATACTAGAACAAGACAGCTGTTCAATACTCCCTAGTTTACGAAAAACGATCTCATAGATGTTATTTCGTAATAAAAACAACATTTATAATGATTTTCATAAAATAGCTTTTAATTTTTACTTTATTGTAAAGATGACAACTAAGGAAATAATAATAATAACTCAATCATTAGAAAAATAAGATATTCTTCTTGATTCATTTAAGCTATTTGTATAGCAACTTACTAGTTTAATGAATGAATAGTTGAATGACTTTACGTTTAAAAAAAATTAAAAGTTAGCTCAAATTTCACAGCAAATGCGATCATATGGAATGGTAAAAAAAGAAGCTAATTGAACTGAAATATGGTAGCAATCAATAAAAAACTTTGGAATATACAAAGATGAATAGAAATTATTTCAACAATGTATTAAGTTCAATATTCATGTTACACAATAATTAAAGTGAATGAATTAGATAGGAAGCATCTAACTTTTTATTGTAACTTCCTTCTTTTTTTTCTATTCTTCTAATAAATAGTAAAGTAGAATGATTTTCATTTTCTTTTCCATCACCCTAATGATATCTAATTCCTCCATTGTTCTTTTTCCTGTGTTACCAAGTTGAATTATTTTGGAATATGATGATATATTCATATATGTATATATGTATATCCATGGTATTTTAAATGAAATTATTATTAATACCATTACCACAACAGTGATTTGGTTGCCAAGGTTTTATTTTCCAAATAATTTGACTTTTTTTTAAAGGATCATTTTGGGAATTCTTTTGATTGCTTTTACAAAGTTTTTTTTTATTTTATCATATATATGTATGAACTGTTAAGTAAACAGAGAGGTTTGTCAAATAATATGAAAGATAGTAAAGTATTATTTTTTAGAAAAGAAATAGAGTGTCTAGAAAACAAAATCGAATATAAATAAATCTGTCCTTAAAATGATTAATGAATCTCTTTTTTCTCTTCTTAATGAACAGTCAAAAGAGCTCAGTGATTAGTTAAAACATTTAATTTTTCTTTAAAGAATTCTAATCTATTCTGTATAGTATAATTCATTTCATAATTAACTTTGTTATAAAAGATGTAGTTATTTCAATGAATTTGTCTCTCGTTTTTGTTTTTACGAAGGATAAACAATAATTAATATATCCCATTTAACACTTCTAGTAACTAGGATCACACTAATTTGTAAGCCTTGTATAAAAGTGTATGAGTACATTTATAACCAATTAGAAAAAATGTACCTAAATATAGAAGCTTCATTGCAATACTTATACAATTGGAAAATAGATGGCGCAAATGTTTGAGTAGGTATATGTATATATATGGTTGATTTATTAAGCATATTTCTTCTATTCCTGCTCAAAGTATAGGACTTTAGAATTTAGATTCCACTGGTCTTTATATAACCTCAATATCTGGATTCTTCATGAGAGAAATCATTAAAGTTCTTTGAAGAAATTTCCGTTCAGCATCTGCTATTTATAAACCATCCCAGAAGAATAAACTTACACAGTGCAACATCAATAGTCATAAATGGTCACCAATATAGGCTAGTACATTGAGCTATAACAATTTATTTAAATAAAATCCCGCAACCCACACACAAATAGTATGTACGGTGCATTCATTTCCTTGACTTTTTTAGTTTTTAATAATCAAATCTCTTTTAACGAAAACTCAAGTGGTTGAATCATAGTTAAGACTAGAATTCAGGATATAAAATTCTTCTCATTTATAACTCGTCTGTTCGATATCCCTCGGTTTTAGTTTTGATGTCCATACTGAAACTAGAACTCAGTACCTTTCGCTTTAAATACCTAAGGGTTATCTAGTATGCTTCTGAATCTGAATGATCACTAACATATAAAATGGGTATAATGGCATAACAAACCAGCTTCCTACTGAAGAGGAAATTAGGAAAACACGACGGAAATGGATAAAACATACATTGAGGAAATCATCAAACTGCATCACAAGGCATGCCCTAACTTGGAATCCTGAAGGGAAACAGAAAAGAGGAAGGCCAAAGAACACATTACGTCAGGAAATGAAAGCAGATATGAAAAGGATGAATCACCACTGGAGAGAGCTTGAAAGGATTGCCCAGGACAGGGTTGGATGGAGAATGCTGGTGAGCAGCCTATGCTCCTTCACGAGTAGTAACAGGCGTAAGTAAGTAAGTACTTTATCGAGTTTGTTTCGTAGGCTTTAGTTTAAAATAATGAGTAAAAACAAATTTCTAAGACTATATATCAATTTAAACAACAAAATCATAAAATCCTCGCTTACAGTAATAAACTAAAACTTATTTAAATAATGCGAATGGAGATTTATAGATATTGTAGTAATTTTTTAATAGTTGAATTCATGAATCGATTAAATCTAAACCATCATGGATGACTGTTTCGTCCAGTGCTTCTAGATTTTCCATGGTGACCTAACTTTAATCAACTCATGAATTTAATTATTAAAAATTATTTAAATAAGTATAGAAATTAAATAAATTGTCTAAACTTTGCATAATACATTTTTAGTTGAATCACATAACTTTTATTTAAAAAGTAACCGACTACTTAAAAACTATCATTGTAGATATTGACATTATAATATTATTATAACCAATAATACGTATGTTAATTACCAATAGAATATATGGTTATATATATATATATATATATATATATATATATATATATATATATATATATATATATATATATATATATATATATATATATATATATGTCACCAACGGGATAAATGCCCAAGGGTATATTAACATCCATACGGCTCCCTGCTTAGTTTTTAATTTCATGTTAAATAATTAACCTTATTATTATCATTATTATTACTATTAGAAACAAAGTAGAATTACTTGTATTCATTGTGTGCTTCGCTTATCCTTATCATTGTTTAATTGTTTCTTATTCAAACCTTTCATTAATTTTTATTGTCTACTATTGTTTTCGGTTATTTTTTTGCTGTTTGGTATAATCTTACATTAGAAATTAAATTATAAATTGACGCATAATTATTACTCATACAAGTAGACTAGTAAATACTGATATTTGAAACAACAATGACCCATGGGTTATTCAATGATTCTTTGCAACAAGTTAGTCGATTACAGAATTAATAATAATAATAATAAAATTAAATAAATAGTTCACAAATCTCTTCAACGTTGAGTATCACTTAATTTTGGTCTAACATACAAATATTTAGTTTTCCATATAAAAAGATAACATTATTGATTAATAGGAAAGACGATAATAGCTTGTTACTCCCGGTGGAGCATAGGCCGCCGACCAGAATTCTCCAACCCATTATGTCCTGGACCTTCCTTTCTAGTTATACACAATTGTTGTTCATTCTTCTTATGTCTGTCTCCATTTCTCCACGTAATGTGTTCATTGGTCTTTCTCTTCCCCTTTGACCTTGAGGGTTCCAGATGAGAGCTTGTCTTGTGACGCAGTTGGGTGTTTTCTTCAATGTGTGTCCTATCCACTTCCAGCGCTTCTTTCTGATTACTTCCTCCGCTAGGATCTGGCTTGTTCTCTCCCACAATAGGTTGTTACTGATAGTGTCTGGCCAACGGATCTGAAGTGTTTTGCGTAGACAACTGTTAAAGACGGTAATAGTAATAACATTAATAAATTTCAAGGCAATTACCATATTCACTTATCGAAAAATACAATTAGAATATTTAATCAACGAATTAGTGGATCCTATTTTGAAAAGAACATCAATGAAATACTTCTATTATATAATAGTTGTACTATAGTGAACAGAACACAGGTGGGGACAATCGGATATATTTAACAACAAATTACAGAACTATTAATAGCATGAATTCATTTTTATTTCGTTGTTTCTCGTCAGCTGCTTACAACCTGTGATATTTAAAATTATAATTACATAATGGGTTTAAATTACTTACATGAAAAAATTTGATTGGAAGTTATATTGAAGGCATATTCGTATAGTATAGCGAGGGCGTAAATAAATTTAATAGACTGAATATTGTAAATATATACCTTATATAAAAGAACATTGTGACAACGGTTCAAAGGGCTAGAAACAAGTAAACATTGATAGGAAAAAAAAATTGAGCAGAGTTCAGTTGATAAAAACATCTCAATAAATATATATTTTTTCGTTTTCTTTGAACTCTTTTTTGCACTTATCACATCATTGAGTTTTATTCCAACTATCTTCCAAAAGAAAATTACAGAACTAGTTAGTAAAATCCAACAACCATATAATAAATCGTTAATTTGCAAATTGTTCACCAATTGTCTCAAATGACTCAGAATCCCTTTGTTCTTGCATTTTCATACAAATTGCATTCTTTCTTCATTTTTTATTGTTCGATTTTCTCGTCTCTCTGCTGCCAGACATTCTGTTCAGCACTCACGTCATATACTACTTATGTCTACATAAGTAGCACACGCCACAGTACTATATTAATTTGTATTCACAACAACTTATAACCAAATTCATTTTTGTAAGTATTTCGAACTCAGTTTGTAATTTCTGCATTGAAATATTACAGGTTGTAAACACTTTACTAAAAGTTGACTAAATTCACATTACTCTACTGAAATCTTTATTCAAGAGACTTATATCTATGAAATAAGTAGTATCCTTTCAATCATTGTTATCTAGAATGATATTTTAAGTGAATAATAATGTAAGCTGATGTTACATTTTACGTATAGAATTTCACTACACAGTTTGGCTTGTGCTCATCAATTTTTTATAAATTTCAAGGTTTTTAGCTTTTTTCAATGGTTAAGATCATGAGTCAGTTGAAGCTAGACCACCATGGAAAATCTGGAAGCACTGGACGGCCGTTTTGTTCTATTGTGGGACTCCTCAGCAGTGCGCATCCACGAGCTCGCCCCCTGTGAGGTTTGAAATATATTTTACAGTAAAATATACTAATTAGCTTTCTAACCATAGTATTCATCTTTAAAATGTTGAAATAAATTATATGTCTTACAATTAGAAATAAGTTTACAGAATATGCTATTTTTTTCCACTTATTATGAAAAAATTCAAATAATTCATCATCATCTATGAATTACTTTAAGAAATTTCTGTATCCTATGTCCTTATATAAATGCCATGATATGGCCGAGTTTGGGGAGAGTCCGCTCTCCCTCTTGAATTACTCTCACATGGCCAAGAGTATACAGCCACTGACACGGAAGGCCTACTCACTGCCTTCTCGTGGAGGGGATGTTGTTTACGAAATTCATAGGACAAGGAGTGAATGTTCGTCGCTTTAAATAAGTTGGTGGATACGAAGTGTTCATCTAGGAGAGTTGGAAAACCCTGATTCAAAATCGATAGTGCACATGGGTTCTATGATCCTGAACGAATAGATGGTGCATGAACCAATCGTTGGTCACCAGCTACCATGGGACTACATCTAACGTTGCTCCACTGCCTTATGTATCAGACCTTTAGGTCGAAGACCTAGGAGAACCACCTGCTTCGATCTGGGCACCCGAGCAGTATCACAGCTCACACGCAAATCGAATGATTTGTGTGGCGCATATGTGTTCGAGGTCCCTTTGTACTAATATAGAAAACCATTTAACTAAATTGAATGAAAACGTTTTTTTGGAATATACGAAAATCTAGTTAGTATTGTTCAACTGATCGGATTTCAATAGTCTACGCTATTCATTTCTCTACTGTATATCTATTTGAATATAATTCGAATAATTTTTAAAAGTAAATTCGAAAAAAAACTCGTTTTATGTTGTTTCAATACTTATAATCTGACTGGTGAAACCTCTTTTATAATACAATTAGTAGCGTAGATACAAAAAAGTAAGTAAACGTATACAAATCAGAAAAGTGAGTGAAACTTACAAGAGTTATTTTATTTCAGACGCTCAATTAATTCCATGCTGGGTGTAATAATTTAACTATGACTCAGACTTTATAAATTTAATATATTCTTTTAAAATAGTCTATAGTAAATAATACTTTGGAAAGAAATACTAATGAATGGATTAAATCTCTATCATTATTGATCTCTTAGCTATCTTTATAATTAGTTCACACGCAACCCATAAATCTAGAACACCTTTTGTTGCTGACATCACCTACTATAAGTAAAGATTATTAAAAAAATTATTACTAAGCTGAAAAAAGAAAAACATTTTTTTTACTGACTAATATAATTACTAAAAGTAGAGTAACATTACTCGGTTGCCTTTTCATTTTTACTCATACCCGATTTCTTCTATTTTTTTTCTTGTATAAATTTCATGATCACACAAGTATTTCTTTTGGATCATAAGGTGTTATTATAATCCATAGTAAGCACGTGCTATCAGTATAAACATTATTTATACAAATAATACACGCAAGTAAATTAGCCATCTCTAGTTTCTGATCACATTCACTTCCTATTTAAAAAAAAAAGATTCTTACGCTCAAATGAATTCATTGCCATCATTTCAAGTATTAAGTAAGAACATGTACAATTCTTTATGAACATATGATTATGTGTATTATGTGATATGCCTTTAGGGTAAGATAAAATATAATAATTGAATACTGTAATATAAGTTATAACGTTTTACAGTTCAATGAAAGCCCGCATTATTTATGTTTATTTCGGATCTGAAATTTTTTTTTGGTGATGTTTTTCAGTTAATGTTACAAATAAATTTGTTACCTTTCTTATTCTTATATAATGTTAATTGTATTTATGTATAGGTATATTTCACTTATTTTTGTCCTATAAAACCCTTTAATAAATTGTTTAGAAATAAATTCTGCTATATAGCTTATAATGGTTATGTAATAAGAAAGTATATGTAAATTTTATTCATTTGTTTAGTATCAGAAGAGGTTTTTTGGATATTATAGTAAGTTTAATAGCTGAAATCATGAGTCATTTGAAACTAGATCACAATGAAAAACCTGATTTCAAGAGGTATTTCCTGGAGTTCTAGTGAGAAACAATCACCAGTGAAGTTCAACTGGGTCTAATATGAGATAGTAACACACTGAAGACAATGGTGGATATGTCTCTCAATTTCGGGATTAGTTGAAGGTAGATATCAACACCGTTGGATGCCAGCCAACTCAGTGATGTAGAGGTTATGTATTTGCATGCGAGACCGATAGGTTCTGGGTTGGAATCTCACGAGGCGTGATCGTGGATGCACACTGCTGAGGAGTCCCACAACAGGTCGAAACGGCCGTCCAGTGCTTCCAAGTCTTCCATGTTGGTCTAGCTTCAATTGACTCATGATCTCAACTATTAAAGTCATTTGTTTGTAAAACTTCAGTTTCATACATAATGTTTAAATATGCATACAGGGAACTTTAATATGAAAAACAAAGTGAATTTTGATAAAACTCATTTTATAAACAATGTAATTCATCACTTAGATAACTAATTATTTTTATGCTGAAGTTTTTAAAATATGTTTACAACTAGGATGCTGTGAAAGTATCTTCATTTTATTAAATGATCTGTGAAACGTTTTTTTTTAAAAAGCACCAAATAAAACGATATTCTTGTTATCTCCCGTGGAGAATATTGAATAGCAACTGTTCGGATCTATTTATGGACAAATACTATACATATATTTTTATTGTAAATTCGTTAATTAGCTAAACTATATATATTCATGTTTCCCGTATTATAAGCATTATTTTGACTTATAGACTATTATTATACGATTTACCGCTCTTGAGTTATGACCAGTCTATTAATCACAGTCTCCCACATTCACAGCAACTTTTGGTTAGATCTTGTACAAATGTTAGTTTATATTTTATGGTACGATGTGGTCTGTTTGGTTTGTATATAAACCTAGTATGTTTGAAATACATGATTCATATTGCAGAGGCTGTTATTGGTGCTTTGAACTCAACAGTAGAGCTAGGCAGGAAGAAGGACCGATAATAATTCTAGACTGCTCGTACAGGTTTACGCGTCATTGATCCGGTCGATAAGTTACTGCTCTCTAACTGGTGGTATCATCACATCATATATTGATAGGGACGTCTCTGACTGTGAAGCTGGGTGACACGGGATCGAATCCGTCAGGGAACACCAGTTCCCTCGAAGATTACAGGTACACCTTGCTGACGAGTGCCAAGTAGCACGAAACCCGGGTCCAGCGTTTCCTGTCGACTACCTCCAATCACCATCTAATCTCACAATAGTGCCCGCAGTGTCGAGTCACCTAGACTGGTGGCCACATTGCAACATGATCGATAGCATTCGATCTGCACTAATAATAAGGACTAGACACGCATGACATTGGTCACCCAGTGATCAATCAATTGTGATTACATCTCAGTCCTACAGGAGATGGGTCGCGGCCCGGATAGCTCAGTGGTAACGTCTCTGACTGTGAAGCTGGGTGACACGGGATCGAATCCGCCAGGGAGCACCAGTTCCCTCGAAGATTACAAGTATACCTTGCTGACGAGTGCCAAGTAGCACGAAACCCGGGTCCAGCGTTTCCTGTCGACTACCTCCAATCACCATCTAGTCGTTCATTGTCTTTTGGTTTAAATTATTCTACTAATAATATCTGCCATTCATGAAAATTATTTATAAAATGTAAAATTTATTTCACCTATAGAAAAGAGAAACGTGTTATACCTACTTTATTTGATTGAATACCTGATATCTAACACTGTTTGTAAACTGGTATCACCCGGGAAAATACACATCAGAACACCCTTCATGATACTTGAAGCAGAAAACAAAGTATAGACGTAAGTACAGAATCTTTCATTAAAAACAACAATTTATTAATAAATAGAGGTAATAAATTTAATTGAAATATGTTTTCCTTATATCATTAAGATATTCCCCATTTCTTACATGCACAAAAATACAAGACTTACTTAGTGGTTAAATCATTCACGAAAAGTTTTGAGCAATAATTCACAATTTGTATTACGTAACTTCAAACATTTTTTATTTTAAAAAGAATTGTCAGCGAACATGCATGTCACTGGCCTGACTACGTCAACTGATATTTTGTTAGCCATAAGCGTTTTAATTGATATACAATGGAACTAATAGATGTCCTCAACTGATTTAACTTTAACAGTCAGACCACGCACGAGTCATAACTGATCAAAAAACCAGAGAATGTATATTGGACACTTACAAGTTTCTAATAAGATATTGATTTGATTACATGTTTGCAAGATCTACATCTTATCAGAATATATTGTCGTTTTGTACTTCAAGTTTATCAACGGCTGTTCAAATACAAAGGTAAGAAAAAAACTAGAGCTTAGGTTCCGAAAGTATTGATAGAGAGATTAAATTGGAATAATACTATCCACTTTTAACAAGCCTAGTTCGTTGGGATAATTCTAAACTTAAAATTTTATTTTCTTTGGGGGGGGATGTTGTGGCTCTATATTCGGTTTGTACATCATATAAAGTGTTTAGTATAAAACTGATATATAGAGTATCCATTATCAGATGAAGTGATATTTTGAACATATCATTTCCGATAAGTAGTTATATGCCAAATGAATGCCGAGATCACTATTTTCTAAACTACACGAATCCGACAAATTCTTGATGTAACATCATGGTATACTTCCGGTGTTGTAAATGAGGACAGTCAATAAAAGGCCAACATTAGACAACAGCACTACAAACATCAATGACAGGAGCTTTAGTGCCTTACAACTTATTAGTCACTGAATAGTAACCAGTGTCATGTTTGTCTGATCTTTTGGTGGATGTCGAATTCCATCAGTCAAGTTGGATTATAGCCACTGATCTAAATGACTCGATATTGCGTGAATTATGCTGAGACTTCATGTGAGTTTCAAGTTATCAAGCCATATCAGTTGCCTCGATGGCGATGCATCACTAATGAGTACAAACTAGCACAAACCTAAGTCCAGGATATCTCGAAGACTACCTTCAACGATACAACGGCTTTAGGCTCGTGTATGACACCATCAGCATCGATAGTAGTTTATCTGAACATTCATTATACCGTTCTTCACTCCAATAAAATTTTGCTGGCGAAGATCTGACAAATAATAATCGTTATAAATGGAGAGCTGAAAAATGAAAAGCCTCCAAATGATCCTTTAAACGCTCGCCACTGTCTCATACCTAGTAAGGTTTACTCTAAAATTAGACAAATCGGCCACCTGACAATGTGATAAGCTCACTCACCATTCATACTTTCAAATTATCTTTGTAAAAATCTTTTTCCATGGATCTCAGGTTAATGGATATTGTAGTTAATACGACCACTTATATTAATATTATGTTTGTGTTTGTTGTTAATTTATTCATATAATATCAGATTTTGAAGAAACCCATGAATCTAATTTACAGTGCTCAGTTAAATAGGTTATCATTGAATTCAGGTTCAGCGATTTGAAATTCAATCGTTTGTGTGCGAGACCGATGGTTCTGGATTTGATTATCTATCCGATCGTGAATACCTACTGTAGAGGAGTACTATACTAGAATGAAACAGTTGTTCAGTGTTTCCTAGCTTAATTTAAATTAAATCAGCCCGTGATATAAACTATGTAAACTTATTATCTATTATTAATATTATAATAAGTGTTAACATAGTGTGTCTCTATTATTATTATTACTTAATCTCAAGTATTTATTAGTCAATTCAATCTTACTATTTCATGTGGGACCATAAAAATCATTTGTTTTGTCATTTACTATTTAAATTAATTTCTTAAAGTTCTCATTTAATTTTCCTTCATTTTCTTGTGAAGTCCTTCCTTCCCTCCCCCCTCCCTCCCTCTCTTTCTTTCCTTCTTTTTTTCTTACTGAATCCCTCGTTTTGTTTTATGTAAGTGTCCTTTTTTTCTTTCTTTTTTTTCTATTCCTATTTTCTGTTAGATATCTGGACTAATTTCTTATATGCTTCTGTAACTTTGAATAATCAGATATTGTTTTGCTTTTTTCTCCGATATAGATCAGATATTTACTGACTAATTTAGATAAGCAGTTGGAGAGTGTGAAAAATTGCTTCAGGCTAATCGAAATTCACAAGTATATATATATATATATATATATATAAATCAGTCAGAAATGTATAGACTCTTTTCATTTGAATTGAATATATTTCTACGATGCCTACTAGAATCTAATTAATTGTATACAATCATAAATCGAGAAATTAATTGATACTTTTGATGCTGTAAATAATAATATATGCGTATATTTACTAACATAACTGTCTCATTCGTACAGAAAAGAAAAGAAGGAAAATCGTAATAATAAAGTTACTGAACGATAGAAAAGTAACTATAGCAATTGAAAATAATGTAGATGAAGAAATAGATAGAGAAAAAAATCGTTTCACTTTCTTTGAAAGTTAGAGACAAAGTAATAGAGTGGGACTTGAAATTAAGCAAAAAATTTGTTAATTCGATTTAATCATTAAGTGTTCCCTCCCCCTATGATGAATAATCAACTTCATACTCACTAGTGTGTGTGTGTCAGTGTTAGTGCATGTTTTCACAATATATTTGCTGTTGTAACTAGGATCAAGTAAATGAGAGAAACGTAAGAGTAGCTATTGTGATTTTTATAAGTCAATTAATAATGTCTAGTTTATCATAAAAATACAAGTCAAACCCTGACCCTAACAATTGAATAAATACTTAGTATTTACTACTTATCATATTTACTCTTTCTTTAACGCTAAGCAAAATCTGTCGATTGAATACCAAATAAAAGTACATGTCATCCATTTCACTTTAAAAGATTTAGATCGTTTAAAAAAATAGCACACACATGAAGGAAATTTTAATTCTTTGGTAAAATGTATAATGATATGATAAGAGTATGTTGTTTGGATTTCAACCATTACTAACTTTTAGCAAGAACGACATCAAACTGATCAAGTCATCTCCAGTTACATATTTCTATGTACAACAAATGAAATTGAAGTATTAAAATAATGAATAATTGAATTTCTTGTTAGTTAAAAAGGTACAGAACACATTAATTTCCATGCTTAACAAATATAGATTTTTCATTTAACAGAAAAATGTAACAAAAGATTTAGTAAAGATTTGTAACATCCCGTTTCTGATATTCAAGATTGCAAAGTATCATTCTCTATTAAAATGTTTGCATATTATGCAGATTTTCATTATTTTTCGTTTATAACCAGAGAGGGGTTTTGTAGAGATCGTAGTAATTTAATAGTTGAATTCATGAGTCAATTGAAGCTAGACCAACATGGAAGACTTGGAAGCACTGGACGGCCGTTTCGACCTGTTGTGGGACTCCTCAGCAGTGTGCATCCACGATCACGCCTCGTGAGATTCCAACCCAGAACCTATCGGTCTCGCATGCAAATACATAACCTCTACATCACTGAGTTGGCTGGCATCCAACGGTGTTGATATCTACCTTCAACTAATCCCGAAATTGAGAGACATATCCACCATTGTCTTCAGTGTGTTACTATCTCATAATATATATATATATATATATATATATATAATCTACTGGTAGTGAAGAGATTAAGAATTCTGACTTTATATATCTAAACCCTATGGCTCATGTCAAATCATATCATGTTCTGTACACTTAGAGATTTGAACTAGATCAAAATGTGATCTTTACTTTGTGAAAAAAAGTATTTCATCTTCATTTTGATAAGTATGAATCAAAATGGATTACATTCGATAGTTGATTATGAACAGATTATATACTATGTTCTTTAAAGTTACAGTTGATTTTTTTATTCAAAAGCATGCCTAATTATGTTTACTCCAGTATATCTTTTAGCTAATAAACTACGTATCAGATATTCTAATATCTACTGCTGTATCATGATTCCATATACAACAATGGAATCACATTTAAATAATTGTTATATCTATAGAGGTATTAAAAATAGATGAACTTTTTGTTCCTTCAATATTTAAATGGAGACTCGATTGATCATGAAATTAATTCCCTGAGTATTTCGGTTGAAACTAGCTAATTGACGAGCATACAGGTATTTTCCAACACATTTTTCAAATAGTTGGTTTCAAAATATAATTTATTTTCAAAATGTGTTCCCACTTAAAAAACACAATATTTTTTACTTACTGAACCAATTAAGATATCAGATGTCAACAAAATCATTAATTCTATTACTAGGGTATCAATGTATGTGTAAGAAAATGTTCACGATGACCATCTGTTCTTATTCCACTTGACTGAAAAGTTTAGTGATGCCTAAAAACGACAACAGAATATATATATAAATATATCCATACAGAAATCCACATATTATGAACGACCTGCTTTCTGTACTTCTCAGCTTCAAATCTCCCTCTTTCACACTTATATGCTTCGTTTCTTTTTCTGATAGAAAATAATGTCGGCAACTAAAAGAAATATAATCAACCTGTTTATGTAATCATCTAATATACATAATGACTATAGGTAAATGATTGTATATAATGACGAAAAACGAAGAGGATAGTGTTAGTGATAAGTGTGTATAAATGACAAAAAAACTTGTTATTTCTGTAATTTATCTAATATAGTTGTTCATAATTCCTTTCTGTTCTTTCTTCTTTTATTTATTTAATATGTGTTAACACGAACTAATAACAATGCATGAACACAATGGATTAATTGGATAAACATCGAACTATTTAAGAAAAAAGAAACAGTGAATAAAAATATAAACTATTTATATATTGGTCGAATCATAAGTGAAAACGAACAAACAATCAACCAACCAAACAGACAACACAATCAAACATTATAAGCCTCAAGGGCATTAGCAGAATTCGATTAAAAGAGAAGAATAGAGAATATAGGACAAAAAAGAAAAATAAACAGAATGATATAATAATCTTTGTTTTTTTCCAAATTAGCTTTATTTATTTATCTTCTTATTCTAACGAAAAGTTTTTTTTGTGATTTACCAAGGGTGGAAGGACAGAAATTGAAGAGTTAAGTAATTTAGATAGATATTTTTGCAAATAAATTTAATAAATATGTATTACATTATAATAGTTATTATGTGGAAGGAAAAAAATAGGAATGAAGTGAAAAGTAATTATTTCTATGAGAATAAAGTGTCCAGTGAAATATAATTTATCTTTTTGTAACTTTGTTTATTTAGTGAAAATTGAAAAATAAACAAGCAGATGTTATTGATATAATTCAATAAAAATGAGTTTGCAGATGATTACCTTTTTAACAGTATATATATATTATACTAATTATTAATATCAAGTTGTTAGTACTTAGATACAATTATCAGCTATCTACATAGCAACGGATACAAATCGATGTCCAACTATACTTTTAGTTAAAGAAAAGTAAAATAGATCTGAAACTTCAAGGTGACATATGTATATATTACTTCAAAGACTTAAATGTACCAAGAGTACAAGTAGCTGGTGTTAGATAACACATATGTAACAGTCTTGATATTGTTTGTTTGAATCTTTCCATCGATGTTTAGGACTGGAATTGATCAGTCTCTTATTGGCATATGTGAATACTGTGCGTATTGCTTTGATAAAGCCTTAATTCACGAGTCACGAATAGGTGAAACAGGCGTCTTGGATTCTACTGTTAACCACTATCTATCATTGCAAATGTAACAGTCTGTTGAAATAACCAGTGTCCTTTTGAAAATAACTTCAAAAGTGTATCTATTCGATGCTTAATTGAGTACACAAAATAAAAGAATGTTAATATGATTATATTTATATTCCTTTAAACATATCTTCTAGATCAGTGTTGGTATATAAAATTTTTATGACACCTACTGAACATTCATTTTATTCTATCCTTCATTAAACATAAGTTAATGAGGATTATTTCTTAGTTGTTATCGATTACTAAATATAGCATTACTTATAATTTCATATTTTCTAATCAGATATAAAGATGGATTTGAATTTCACAGAGTTAAAGGAAATGTGAAGTAATAATTTTAAATTCAATTTTCCCTTGATAAAATACATATTCCTGAAATTAATGTTACCAGAGATAATAGTAATGATGAGTCTATCAGTGATGATGTAGCAATAGAGCAATTTTAATTCAAATGGCTTTTCAAAACTAGTAATTCTGTATATCTAACAAAGATTGACATATCAATACACAAGGCGATTCATTACAATTACTGGATCTACTTATTTCTATGGTCTTTATCGTATTACATATAGAGCTTTTTAATTGTTATAAATTCAATAATTTAAATTTTAGAAAGGGTTTTCTTGTGGATATTATAGTGATGTTAATAGTTGCGATTATGAGTCGACTAAGGCTAGACCACCATGGAAAACGTGGAAGCACTGGGTTCGAATCTCGCAATGCTGGGGAGTCCCAGAATAGGACGAGATGGCCGTCCAGTGCTTCCAAGTATTGAAATGTGGTTTAGCTTTGATTGACTCATGATTCCAACTATAAAAATTTAAATTTTCTTTAGCAATTCTATCGAAATTTATTTCAAATGTATATTACAGATACTAACGTCAGATTTTTGTTATTTCTTTTACAGAAGTCGGTGCAAAGTTAGAATGTTGTACCAGTAGTAATCGTATTTTCAGTGACAACCTATTAATTCATGAACCTGAACACATACTTCCCAAAATATCTTCTTTCGTGTTAACGTTATATGATAAAATAAGTTTTAACACTTAATCTTGACGTATGATCGAAATAGTTTTCAAGTGATTAAGATTGAATCGACTGTACCTATAAATATAATGATAAGAAAATCCTTATTTTTCCTTATGGTAAATCATTACTTTTAGGCTATATTTATCCAACTCTTTGGTAAAGCGATCTTCATGACACAGAACATTCACTTCAAAACTTATTTATTGTGGTAATAACTTTTTACAACCTTATTAATTTTATCTTAAAAGCTCTATAGTGTTACCACTAAACCAGTATAATAAGTTGAATAAACCTGCCTACTTCTAGATTGTTAGTAGTTAAAAATATAAAGTAAATTTTTATTGTGAAACAAAGTTTTCCTAGAAAATAAACTAAAATTACGAAAGAAAATACCATGATTTCATGTCTTATTCCTTGATCCACTAAGACTAACTGCAAACCGAACTTGTAGTAGTAAGAATAACAGATAAAGTGTAGAACCAATTACGAAAAGTCGATGGTGGAAATAAAAAAACAACTCATGAAAATATTGCTCGAAAGCTAAAAAAATACTAATGTAGATAAAACTACAATTAGGTTAGTGGAAACAACCAAGATAATGATTTTATTCTTAATTGTTTGACCAAACTCCATTTATCAGTATGGTATTCATAGATTTTCAGTGTATGAAAAACACTACAGTGTAGGATAATATTCATAAAAACATCGGAAAGAATATAATTGCTCAAAATGTAGGTAAGGTTGTCTACAACTTTTCTGCCATGACAATAATTGAGCACCAATGCACCTCTTTGCGACCACATAAAGAAATCTAAGAAACAGTCTAGTTATTTAAAGAAAGAAATAAGTAATGAACAATATATACACAAACGAAAAATTCGAAAAGAGAACAAAAAATAAGGTAGAAAATAACAAACAGAAGACTGGATGAAAGAAAATATGAAGGAAAACTAGATGCGAATAAATGGATAGTAATTTCTATGCGTTATGCATCAAAATGAACATCCACAGAGGAAAAGAGGTAAACAACAGAAAATGTGCACAATGATGAGAAAAAAACAAATGAAACGAATGATTAAAATGCAGCGAAAAGATTAAAAGTAGAGTGGGAATCAAAAAATCAAAAACACAATATGATAAGATCATCAGGAGATATGGAAGAAATAAAAAGAGAGAAACAAGGACAAAAAATGTGTGCAAACATAAAAATCGAGAAACCAAAAACAACCGAATAAATAATAATCCATACAAAATCATTACAATAAAACAAAGGCGAACCCGACTATCACATAAATAATACAATAACCATACAATCAACCCGTTCCGTGTCACTCCGAGACTTCATCTAATTCACAACATGAACTAGTCACAATCCCTTTCTTAGTCCCACTGACAACATCTTCTGACCGTATCGAACTACTGTCATGTATGCCGAATGCTTACTTGAGCTGTGCTTCGTGCTGAAATCACGAATTGTGCAACACATATAGTGAACGTAAACACTCGTGTTAAGGATTTATTCAACACTCGAAATAAATCGAAGCGTTACATGAATACTCTAATCTTGACATATTCAATCTACAGTCCGATTAACAATCAGATTTGTCGCACTAGTAGTAGTAGCATTTGAATGGCATTTTACCATTTCACCTAGTTCCCAATAGTGTGAACATACACCTACCATTTCTTACAATCGAGCGTCGATAGTTAACGGGTATAAGTAACTAATTGACACAGTCGTATAAATACCGCTCAAGATGTGATGACTTTTCACAGAAGATTGTTAAACCATCATTTTCATACGTGATTCGCATTCGAATCGATCTATTCAGTCATTTCTCACCATATCACCCACCTACAGTGGCAAGCAGATGATGGTCGACTGACACATCTCATCAGACACACTGACCAAGTCTGTTATGGACACGAGCAGACGAGTATTGGAGTATCGGAGATGAAAATTGCATATGTATCTAGTGCATGGTACACACAACCGAACACTTGCTTCAGGTGGACTGACTGAAATCTGTCGGTTGTTGTCTGACTATCGACTGGTCAGTCAATAATCACGATGACTTGACGATAGAACGAATCGGTCAAACATCCTGTCGAACATCGCCCATCAGGTGGCAGAATCAAAAACAGACGGACGTTAAACTCAGTGTGAACGTGAACACACATAATTCAGACTTTTCTGTCGGTTTCTTTGTTAAGGTTTCATCATTTATTTATTACTGGTGTGGTGTGTTCACTGCCTTCAACGTTGAACATCTCTTTATTGGCCTGTATCTGACTATTTTTATGGTAGTTTGGAGCTGCTTTGCTGAATTTGTTCTTCCAACAAATGGAGTCCAGAACGTTTATCATCTACGTAGTTTGTTGCGTTATTTTCGGTGTCGGCGTGCTCACCACTTTAGGGGTCCTATATCTGACTCCATTTGCATCGTTTTTAATTGCTATTGAGATATTCATTTCGCTAATTCACGTAGATGATTAATGACCTGATTCGCATTAGTGAACAACGGAATTAAATAAGTCAAATGCGAGAATGGATTTAATTAAGTATTAATCGAGTTGGTTTCAATCACCTTCTTCACTGCACGTCATTTCGCTCCCCTCTCCTCTGTTCGCTTCATCCCTCTGATTGTCTGTTTAAATCAATAAGTGTACAAAATATACATATTCAAAAATCCATTCTTGTATTTGACTTATTTAATTCGTTATCCACTAATGCAAATTAAGTCATTAATTATATACGTGGATTGGCGACATGTATATCTCAATATCAATCAGAAATGATACAAATGGAGCCAGATATAGGGCCACTAAAAGACACATTGTCTCGACCAGTGCCAATCAAATATTATGAGACCGTCATACGATTAGTGCTTTTGTTTCTTATTTGTCAATAATAATCAATTTTCGATGTGATTGATACGTCATATATCTTAATTTCTGTTCAGAATGTTTATTTATTTATTGCCGTTTTTCGTTTCGTTTTCTTTATTTTTTCCTTGTTCTTTTCAGTGGTGTTTTTATTTCTTGCTTCGTTAATTTTAATTTGTTTTATTCTTATTTGTCGTGTTTTTCTCCTTTCTTTCATCATTTTTTGGTTTGGAATTTCAACAATTATTTCTTTATCAGAAGGAGTTTTGTGGAGATCTTAGAAAATTCACTAGTTGAAATCATGAGTCAATTGAAGCTAGACCACCTTGGGCGGAATCGTAGAAGCGTACTGCTGAGGAGTCCCATAATAGGACGAAAGCGCCATCCAATGCTTCCAGGTTTTCCATGGTTGTCTAGCTTCAATTGACTCATGATTTTAACTGGTGAAATTACTACAATCTCCACAAAACCCCTTCTGATAATAATCATCTGCTCACTAGTGACTGACTTCATTAGGCATTTCCTCGAGTTCTAGTGAGAAGCCGTTATCAGTGGAGTTCAACCGGGTCTGTTGTGAGATATCAACTCACTGAAGACAATGGTGACGGTGGCGCAATTTCGTGTATTGGTTGAGGTTAGACTTTAACATCGTTGGATGCCAGCTCAGTGGTCTATTGGTTGGGCGCTCGCGTGTGAGACTGATGGGTCCTGGGTTCGAGTCCCGTGTGCACACTGCTGAGGAGTCTCATAATAGGATGAAATGGTCATCCAGTGCTTTCAGGTCTTCCATGTTGTTCTAGCTTTAATTGACTCATGATTTCAATTAGTGAAATCATTTCTTTACCTAATCCTTATTGTGTTTCCTTCGTTATTTAATTTTGCCTAAATTGTTATTTGGGTTATATTTCAGCTTATTTATTTCCTATCATATTTCTTATCGTTATCCCTCAATATTGCTGCATTATTCTTTCGCTCTTTTGATGAACCTTTTCGTTATATTTACATTTCGTACCTTTCTATTGTTTCGTGCAATGCTCTTTGTGTGATTATTTGAATTTTTGTTTATCCATTTTTCCTTGATTTTTTCCATTTTTTCTGCTATGATCTCTTTTTTACTTTCGGGATTCCGAATTTTCTTCTCATTTTCGTCTATAACATTGTTTACAGGAAAGCTAATTTAATGTTGGCTTTTATATCGAGTTGGTTACTTGTTGGAATATTAATATTTATTGTGATCTTATAACTCACCCACGTTTTCTTCCACGCGATAAATTGAAATTGTTACAAAATTCAGTTTATTCATATTTATTGAAGATTGTTTTAGAGAATTGGCAGAATGAAATTGTTTTTGAAGACGATCTAAGTTACAAATAATTTTCAGGAAGGCAATGATAAATGACAGGAAGTAAAAAAAACATTATTTAATATGTTTACTTTTGAAAAATAATTCTTAGATTATGAGAATGGTATATCCTACCACATAGTATGTACCTAGTACATAACAACACTGTAAGGATATCTGGACCTAGTAAGATAAATACTAAGACTCATTGTATAAATATTTTCTATTATTTACTTTATCCAGTTTACAGTTATGAAATCTGATTATTATTGTTTTATTACACTAATCAAATGTTCTTGAACGTATTATACTACTTTTCAATTTTAGAGTAGTATAAATATTTATATTAAATTTCAGCAAAAACCTTATTGGTTTTTGAATTTACTAACAAAGAATTGACAAGCTAGTATATCTACTAACTTAATTATTTTTGTATTTAATGCATTACAAATAACTCTCATAAATGTCTATTAAAATTATAGTTGCTCTTAAGTTTAATATAAACTATCTAATGGGTGTCTGAAGTTAAATTTGAATGTAAATTTTTATATGATTTTCATTAATAATATGCTCGATGTACCCTTAAAACAATTTTATTCCAAGTCTTATTACATTAATTTCTTTCATATTTGTTCTAAACTATATTTTTGTCTTGAATAAATGAACTATTAAATGAGTAAATGGATGGATATGAAATAAAAATCTAGAAAAATCAAACTATTAACTAAGCAATAAATTTGTGGGCAGTTAATTGTTTACTGATAGGATTTATGATTTCTAATGACAGGTTTTACGATATGAATTAATTAAATATTGATGGTGGTGTATAAGTTGGTAATCCTTTTTTTCTTGTATCATGTAAACAATAGTTAATATTTATTTTACACTAAGTGATAAAATGAATAATTTGTAGTGTTTGCACATGTGCGTGCGTGCGCGCGCGTGTGTGGGTAGGTAACTAACAAGTTTATAAATGTCGAATTTTGTGAAGGTAAACAAAGATTCTTTAATAAAAACAAGTCAGTGATGCTTTAAACTTTCCTCTTATATAGCATATTTTATTCTTAGAAATAAAAATGTTTTCTAAAATACTGTCTAGAAATTCCTATACCATTAGGACTACTAATACTAATACTAATAATAATAATAATAACCTAATACTATTATTTAGTATATACTAACTTATTGACTGTACAATATTCTTATCATTTAAGGGGTAATGCCATGATGATGTTGCTCTGAATTGAGCTAAAGTTTTGCTGAGTTACAGCTCCGTGAATAACAGATTATAGGACCTATGATATAAACTAGACAGATTCAATAAATGATGATCTAAAAAATGAAATATGTACCTCAAAATATTTGATATGAATTCCTAGTCAACATAAGAATGGTGTAATATATTTGTAATAAGTTCTAGTCTATTTTAGTAAATTATAGTAACCAGCATTCTTTCATTTTATTTTATTTAAATGCAATTTAATATAATATAAAGTAGAAGGGGAGAAAAGCTATAATTCCTATGAAACTTTTAGAGATTGCATAAGCACTCTTGACCTGTGTTTAACTTTCATATGGTCTAAGTCCATATTGATAACAAGTATGGATAATGTGATATTGAGCCTTGTGGGTTGTTTCACATGAATTAACTGAATAATAATTTGACCACTTGGAAAAATTAGGTTTCCTACATACTGTTCAATATGATATCGATGTTGAAAATGACTGGGGCCTTACAAAAGAGGTAAGATACTTACTCAGTGCACCAAAGTTTTATTTGATACTATCAGTCTTTGAAAAAAATCAATCCATAATATATTTACAGTTTACAAAGCAATAATTCCTAATCGTTAAATATATTCAAAGTAGACTTAAGTAAACTTGATTATTTTTAATATCATAAGTCTTGAATGAATAAAACTGATTGACGAAAATCTACATTGTTATATTTCAGGGAGCAAAAATACTATTAGAAGACTACATGCGCTAAAGAAGTGCATGTTTTGGTGAAAGTAACTTCATAACACAATTTAGTACATTTACAAAAACTTGAAAATTTTAATTTAATCGTTATACATTTTTTATATGTTAAGTACAACCACACCTTCAAAATGAAGTAATCATACTAAATACTATTTCTTACTATAAGAATAACTTGGAATATATTAACACACTTGAAACTTCTTATTTTTCTATTATGATGAATGTTAATAAAGTGTGTTTTTATAAAAAATTTTTATGGAACTTTATTCTCTAAGCTGGATGGTTTGGTCGTGGAGCTTTCATCGTTCTTCTGAACGACATCATCAGCACAAACTTCAGGCAGAAGTGAAGTGTTCGAATTTCTCCACATATGGTTCACAGCTTATCCCGTAGATATCGATGTTGATTAGTTCTTGTTGACATTAAACCTATCATTGCTTACTTTTTTATTTTGTTCTACATGATAAGCTGTGAACCATATTTGAAGAAATTTGAACATTTCAGTTCTACCTGAAGTTTGTACTGATGATATCGTTCAGAAGAACGATGAAGGCTTCACGGCCAAATCATCCAGCTCAGAGAACAAAACTCCATCCATATCATCCACCTGAGCTACTAATCTTCTCAATCATCTTAGTAATTCTTGTTTACCAATTACTAATCATTCATTCAAGAGTTGAAAATAATTGGTTCTAGACATCTGATTTAATGGAAGTCCCTCTCTAAATTTTAATTTTTTGTTTAGCCATTATAGTTTAGTGTAACATATTTTCTTGTGTTACCCGCAGCATAAAAAATAGTTGAGGCCGCTAAAAATGTTACATAAGTGAAATCTGTGATCATTTTTGTATAGAATTTCAAGTCGTTATGAAATGTTAAGGGAAATCCATGAATGTATAGTTTAAGCATCAAACGATCAATCAATCACATAATCAGCTATGAGAAATTAGTGTAGTTATTTTCAACGTCGATATCTTAAAATCGAGGGTACGGTTAAAAAGTAATATTTCAGAAACTGGTTATACCACTTAAATGACGAACTATAAGACTAAAGAAGAGGAAGAAGTGTGAAGAAAAGTCATTTTATCGCGGTTACAAGATAAATATTTTATTGACTTCAGGATTTTTGTGCTTGGAATATCAATTTGCCCATTGTACACTACATCTTATAACATCTGGTTGGGTATCATTCTAAAGACAGATAGGTCGATTAGTATTCAAACTTAATTAGAACTGTTTTGATAAAGTTCCTACAAATTCATTTTCCTTTAATGAGATAACCTAGATTTTCAATAGTAATATATTTCGTTTGAATTTCGTTTCACTGTATTTATACAGTTAATATTTAAAATAAACACATATGTAATTTTTTCCTTTTCCATCAAGATATTCTTTTCCATTTCTACTATAGTAACAAATTCTTGGACAATTTAACCTGAAAAGTGGTAAACCTTTTTACTTAATTAATTTGACTACCTAGTTATGGACAAATGATAAATGATATATTACAACTCCCATCCACCTACTACTCATTTTTTAACATTCCGGTAATATTCCTTACTTCTTATCTAAAACTATGTAACTTAAAGCTGAGTAGATAAACCTTTACTTATTAAGAATCAAAATAATCTGGATAAAATTAGGCAAGTATTAAACATATGGAAGTGTATATCATTTAAATATTTTTACTTTAACAATGCTTAAAGAGCTATATCTAACAGCTATTGCTAATTATTATTGTTATCAATCACTTTATTCTACCTAGGTCATTCGTGTCATAAACCGAAATCAACTTGATAAACATTAAAAGCTAAGGAGAATCGGTAAACCATTCGAAACAATTCGGACTTTCGCAGTAAAATAGTATATGAATGAATAACAAGTCCTAAATATACAAATAATGATATGAAGAAAAGTGAGTGAATAATGATTCCCATATACCGGATGTTAGAAAAATAACAATCATTTATATTTTAATTATTTGTCTTTTGATTTTTGATTTTCTAACTGATAACGTAGGGGGGTCCCTTATTTGCCTCTTTTCAGAAGAGTAGAAATATCCTAGTAAATTAATAATTTACATCTTTTTATGCGGGATAATTAGACAAAGTATTGTTGTTGTTTTCGTTTTTGTTCGTTGACCTGTAAAAACAAAAAGGTACTATATACGTCTATAAACTAACAGATGGATACAATTGATAGTAGTTAAATGTATTTTTTAGTGATATTCTACTGTTCATTTCTTTAAAGAGTGTACTTTGTTTGTAACATCAGTTTTACACTTCATTTAACATATTGAAAATTCATTTTAAATTATTAAATTAGTTCCTGTATTTTTAGAATATTTAAACGAAAATAAAGTGATTTCTTGTTCAATATCTTATTTTTCAACAGATTAATCAGTCAGTATTATAAGCTTTCCAACAACTAGTACATTAATTTAATAGTTGGAAACATGAGTCGGTTGAAGCTAGCCAACCATGGAAATCCTGGAAGCACTGGACGGCCGTTTCATCTTAGTATGAGACTTCTCAGTTGTGGGCATCCACGATCCCGCCCTCCTCGAGATTCAAACCCAAGACCTGTCGGTCTCGCGCGCGAACGCCTAACCGCTAGACCACTGAATCGGCCGGCATCCAACGGTGTTAATATCTAACTTCAACTAATCCACGAAATCGAGCCACCATCTACCACTGTTTTCAATGAGTTACTGCCTCACAACAGACCTGGTTGAACTCCACTGGTCACGGCTTCTTATCAGAACTCCATGAAATACCTCTTGAAGCCAGTCAGTAGCGAGCACATGATGATTATTATCAGAAAGGTATTTTGTGGAGATTGTATTATTACTATTACTATTATTATTATTATTAAATTAGCTAATAGTTAAATATTCTATCAAATGCATTAATTAATAGAAAAACTAATTGTTTACTGTTTTTAAAAACAAATACTAAGGCGAAGACATGTATAAAGCCAATATTGAAGATTATTTGGCGAAACTATGATTTGTGGACGAACTAATCAGGTATAAGATAACAGTTCTCGGATTTTGGCGCGAAATTCATCCATACATTTGGTTAATTAGAGTTTTGGCATTATAGTTGATGTTAGTTCGTGATGAAAATCCCAAGTCAAATTCCTAACCTTAACCATCAACTGTAACTCATAATTCTAATTCCGCACACTGGTTTATAATCCTCATTTGGCCCTAGATTTTAGGTGGACACTCTCAAGATCAGTTTAGAGTCACTTGAATGTCGTCCATAAATTATAGTGTCACCGTTTATTTTATTAGTTTCTGTATAACGTTTACATAAATGATATTTAAAAAATGGTTTTACGGTCACAACATATCGTATTTCTTTGGATTTTTCATGTTATTCAGTAAATTATATGCCAAAAACGTCCCTTTCTTTTTAACAGGATAATAGAAATAAATAACTTATTTTATGAAATCAAAAAATTGAGGTAAATGGTATATAAACAGTGAACATTGTTGAATTTTTAGATGATTTATTGATTTTACAATTTCTTTGTTTTAGCACCTAATAATATCTACTAGGTACTACATAAGTATTGAGCATACTAATAAATAATTGAATATATGTATGTAGTACTGACCTATAACTAATTTATTCTGACACATTTACAATTGATTGATCATCACCTAGTAATCAGTCAATCGCGTCCCGGATAGTCCAGTGGTAACGTCTCTGACAGGGAAGCTGGGTGACACGGAATCTAATTCATCAGGGAGCATCAGTTCCTTCAAGATTAAAGATACACTTCGCTGAAGAGTACCAAGTAGAACGAAACCTAGGTCTAGGGTCTCCTGTTGACTACCTCCAACCACCATTTTATCCGGACGCAGTTATAAATAAAAGTAAATAATATATTAATCCTGTGAATGCTTGTTTATTGATTTACTGAGAGATGAATGTTAGTACCATATGATTGAATAAATAAAATAGAAGTAAAGATTACTAACTAGTGAATTAATATGATACAACAAATGTAAATGTTATATGAAATGAATCTAGCACAAACTAGATAAGACCATAAGTGAGGCAGATTCAGAGGAGAATAGTCCAGTGAAAATGCTTTCAAGTAAAATGTTCTGCAATAATGATGTAAGAAATACGGGTTTCTGTTAAGTTGGAGATATTTCATAATAATATGTGATATTAATATCTTCATTTGAATGTAACAAATAGCTTAAAACGTAAATATGAGTTGGTTTCCTTAATATAGTTTTAACTAAAGTGTTTTATGATAAGATTTATACATCAGGGAACCTGATTCACGCCACAAACTTATATCAACCAGGGAATTACTGAAAAACATGTATCACTGGACAGTTACCTAACGCTAATCATGAACTATTCAATGATTTTTATCAACTAACCTATAAAAGGTTAAACTCTGAATCTTCATTTTTTCACAATTAACACAATACCAGTAGACTAATGAGCTCCAGTCTATTGTTTTTTCATCCGGTATCGCCTCATGATGTGAACCACCCTCAAATTGTACAAATATTCCAACGAAACAATTTAACTAACTAAAAAGTGTTCAGTTTTCTATTATTTTCAGTGTTATTCTAGCGACTGTCAATTCGCAACGACAAAAAATCGTCTTCAATCTGGTGTTCATATGTTAACTGATAGAATCAAGCCACAACTGAAGACTATTAGACGGAACTAATAACTATAACTATATACAATCTAGAACTGACCCAAACAGATCAGTGACAACGTCTTTTATGATAAAACTGGAAGGCATAAGTTTGGGTGTAACAAGAACACCAGTTTCTTCAAGATTTCAAATAACCTAAGCTAACACATTCCAACTAATAAAAAGTGTCGTTCAAGAACTCGTGTATATCATCTCCAAAAACTCAACATATAAAAATTATCATTAAAAATAGAAATTAAGAATAGTAGATAAAACCAAAATCTATCAATTAATAAAATTTAGTTGATTAATTTAATAGTTAACATATCAAGCTTAATGTTTGAAAGACATGGAGTTTATTCTCTGAACTGGATGATTTGGTTGTGGAGCTTTCAGGTAGAAGTCTACCTGATGTTTGTACTGATGATATTGTTCACAAGAACGATGAAATCTCCACAACTAAACCATCCAACTCAAAGAACAAAATTCCTTCAAAATCATCCACCTGAACTACAAATCTTCACCATCTCAAAATGATACAAAATATTAGAAATGTAAAACAGAAAAAAAAGATTTTCATTACTAATCGATTTCGAGTATTTATTCTGTTACTAAAAGTCCAGACAGATAGAATATAATATTTTGATATATATTAAATACCTTACTCAATAGTTCCTTTTAAATAATTCATAATAAGCAATTAAACACTATAGAAAATTGTTTTTTTTTCTCATTTTTTTCGTTTCGAAACATCGAATCTCTTCATATGTATAGGATAGTTTCCTTTATGTATCTCACTACGTGTGAAGATATATATATGCATCTTTCAGTAAATTTCTATGAATACTTCACCAAATACTTATAAATAATAAACGAATATATACATATTAGGAGGAAAATAAATTTTTTCTTCTTTCTTTCATGCTTCTTCTCTATACTCTTAACATTTAACGTCAACTTGTCATCATTATATGGTCTGTCTAAATTAAAGTACATTTACTTGAAATAAATATGTTATTCTCTCTCTTTCTCTTTCTCTTTCTCTCTCTCTCTCTCTCTCTCTCTCTCTATATATATATATATATATATATATATATATATATATTCTAGTAGTTAGATTTCGACTATCTAAATTAGAAAATGATTAAATTCTCAATGAAATTAGAATAAAACTAATATGACTAATTATCATTCTTCAATGGGTTTTTATAAGATAATGACTATGTAAATATAGTTTATTATTTTATTGATTCGGATTTGTAGAAGTAATCTTCAGAGATATTCTGTTTAATTTAAAATTAGTGAAACACTATATGTATGTATATGAGAGAGGACGAACCAACTTCCAGCTGAAGGAGGAAATTAGTAAAATGTAAGATCATGAATTACAGCACAAAGAGCACCAACCGAATCACTCTTGACGGTGAAGCTCTAGAGAAGATCCAAGCCTTCACGTATCTGGTTAGCATTATTGGTAAACAAGAGGGATATGATCTGATATGATGTTGAGGGTTAGGAAAGCATGTGCATCATTCCTTCAATTGAAGAATATCTGGAACTCAAAAGGATGGTAACAGAGGACCAGAGTCAAAGTTTTCAATACAAACGTGAAGTGGTTCTATTGTACAGAGCTGGAACTTGCAGAACCACTACAACCATAATCAAAAGGTTACAGATACTTGAGACCGATTAACCAGAAACCATCAGCGATGACCTACTGCGTCAGAGAACAAACCATCTTCTGGATAAATAGGAATTTAGGAAAAGACTGTGGAGGTGTATTGGACTTACACTACGAAAAATCATCAAATCGCATCATAAATCACACCCCAACTTGAAAACCTCAAAAGAAATGGAAAGGTCCCAGCACATGCCACCAGAAATTCAGGATAGATAGTAAAAACTTGAATAACACATAGCTCAGAACAAAGCTGTTTGAACAATTTTAGTCGGCGGCTTATGCTCTACGAAGGTTAATATGCTTATATCAGTAAGTTGACAATATTTATTTAACATTCCATAAACTCAATGTTATTAATCAAAATAATCTTACATTCACTTGGTGTTGTTAAATTGTATCTTCTCATTATTATTTAGAACTGCAATCGATCAGTTCCAGATTCCCAGAATAAACATCAACTCTAAGATACAGATACATCCAATTGACGAGTTCCAAATAGAACAAAACTCACGTTCTGGATTCCACCACTGATCAATATCCATCTTTGCTTAAAAATAATCCTATTTTTTTTTTAAAAAAAACCCAATAAATCAACTTTAATAATCAATCTCTTATCCAAAAATTAAGAAGAAAATAACTAAAAATTGATTATATTATTATTATTTACCATTTATAAAGTTCAATAATAATTTTATACACCATTCATTAGGTGATAAATTTCTAATAATATAGACCCAACAGAAGTTTTTAACAAAATGCAATGACATTTAGATTAAACAAAATGCTCATTAAAGTGGTAAATACATAACCTATTAATTTATATACACAGCAAAAGATTTAAACAAATCTAATTATATAACAAAACTAACACATAATTAACATCAACACTAATCTATCATTTTTAAAAAGTAACCTTCATATTGATCAATTCAATATTAAATGTTTTTCACGTAAAACTTTATTAGTATGGAGAATTTGTAAAAAATATTAGTATTTTCACAGGTAAATTATGAATTGATCTTAGCTAAACCTGGTAGTATTGGATGACTATTTTGTCCAAGTATAGGATATATTCATGATCTTTCATTTGGGATTCAAATTCATAACATTTTATCTCGTGTGCGAACATTTAAACTCTAAACCACTAAGTTGGTATCCAACAGTGTTTAACTTCAATTAATTCATAGTCTTGGGAAACCCTTCATCTAATGATTAAGTTTTTGTTTATGAAAATAAAGTTTCTGGGATTGATTCCTGAGCGCGGAATCGTAAATGTACACTGCTGAAGAGTTTAATATCAGGACACAATAGCTGTCCAGTGCTTCCAAGTTTCCAATGATGGTGTAAATAAGATAAATTCTTATTTAAAACCTAAAAATCATTCACTACTGATTGATTCTGTTAGTAGTTAGATCCGATAAATAATTTATTTAGAGAGTAAGCAATTTTTCTTTTCTTAAATCATTTATTTAATTATTTCCAGTATTGATGTTTTACAGCTATCTAATATATCCGAGCTCTCAGGGTTTTCTTGCTGATATAGGTTCTTGACAAAAACACTTCAAAGTTTATGGGAATTTTTTCACAAAACATTCAAGTGAATTTGATATTAGATAGTTGAAGGTAATCAGAGGGAGGCTGAGGATCTAAGTTCCATATTAGTTAACGTTAGTCTACAAGGAGCATCAACAATTTAAAAGGGACATGAGTTCTTCTTCAAAGAATAGATAACCAAATCAGGCTTACACTGAGTCACGAGTGAACAGAAGTTCTGCCTGAGATCACAAAACTTGTCATTCACTTTCACAGACAGAGATGCTATTGCTGAGCTGTGTGGGTTTAAGTTTATTGAAATTCAGTTTGATTTTATTCTGACTAACGTATTTTAGGTAAAAATTATTCATAAATATAGTATCTCCATTATCTTGAAGAAAACAAGTACAAATATTTGAATAAAATAACATGAGTTCATTTTATTTCGTTAGGTTCTCATTAACTTTACAATCTATAATATTTTAAATTCCAAACTATCGTAGCTTCCATGCTTAAAACAATAAAATTATGACACAGGACAGGTTGGTTTTTTAAAATCAATAATCAACAATCAAATCATTTACTTAAGCTGTACATTCGTATTTATAGTTCTATAGAAAATATATGTTTATGGGAGGAGAGAAAAGTTTGCATCATAAGTCTCTTATTATCAAATAAGGTTACGCAATAATCAAAGGGTAAGGAAGAAATATAAGGATGAAAATAATTTACGGGTCAAATAATTGACCAATTGACAGATATGAAGAAAAGCGACAAACAAAAGTCATAGCAATTAAAAAAAAGGAAAAAAAGCCGAAACACACTACTAAAGGGAATTAAGACCAAGGGAGGATGAGAAGTTGGACGAATCATTTTTGCACGCAAAAGTCGGGCTTGAGTTGGTGGATTGCCAATGTCTCAGCAGTACATAAAATATTGATTCGACTTCCCTTCGATCCAATTCCTTTGACTGTGTAGATTACTTTAAAAGAAGACTCTTTTGGAATGATGTGTCCCCAGTTGACTAAATGCTCCTGTATAGAACTAGTAATTGTCTTACATTCTCCTTTCAAAAGCCATGCCGGATAGTTTTCTGAGATGCATTTGGAGAGTGATTACTTTGAGCGGTCAATGTAACTATAAATACGAATGCACAGCATAAGTAAATGATTTTGTCTAAAAGAAAATTGTCTTCGATGAATTCTATTTTTATTTAATGATATAATGGGTTATTTTAATTATTTTTAATTGCTATTAATTTATATTCAACTATTCCATTACATCATCTACCAGTTTTTAAATTACGATGATTCAGAATTTTCTCACGTATTCTATTTATTTACAACACTCTTTATGTCTTCGATCTCAATACATTTATTCGAATCTCGACTCCGTCATATATACATATTTAACTATTATGATAATTTTGAAACAGGTTATATGATTGATCTTAACTTGACTTTTGTGGTGTTGTACAAAAGTGTAAAAGGGCGTAGACTAAGGTTTATTTAAGCCTTAGTCATACAAAAATGTAAACCCCCTTTGTACATTCAAAATCATTTTGTTTTTATCTTAAACCTACCCTGGTAATATTAGCTTATTATCTAGAGTAATGAGGTTTCAAATTGTTTCCACATTATTTTTTTTATTACCTTTATCTCTTCTTACCCTCCGTTTCTAGTCGAGTTGACCTTTTATTTTTATATATAAATGTACTTAACAAGTATATTATGTGTGATCAGATTATTCGAAATGTATTGCGCTTATATATCACCACATAGTTCTGATAATCTTCTTATTACACTGCCAAAATCTATCAAAGGGACTAATTGCTTTTCACTGGTCGCTCTGGTCTACGATAATTTCCAGCGAGTTTCTTTTTTGTGTCAGACAATTTCTTAATATCAACAATAAGCCTCATACTTATTATTCGTTGTTCTTACAACGAATATTTTAAACTTGAAGAAAAAACTAACGAAATAAGATTATCTGGAATGTTTTCAATGTCCACCGAGTTCGTCCTACCCATTACCCTTATTTTTCAGTTCACTCAATGGATAAACGTTGTATAATTAATTAAAAGTTTATCTCATTTTTTTTGTTTTTCATACTACATGTCTAATTGCGCTGAACTAGACATGTTCATAGCAAACAGTTCCGAATAAAACAGCCATTTGAAATGAAATCTTTGGAGAAAATTACACTTTAATAAATTGCACTCATCTATTAATTGAAATGAAAAATAACCGAAAGTATCATGTATAACATGATTACTGAACAATGAAAACATTATGGATAATCAATTATAACAGTAATTTTTTGGAATAAATCTATATTGTTTGATTTTAATGATATTTCTTAACTGAATTCATCAGTCTTCTTTATACATTATTAATGATTCATTACTTTAAAACTTATGTAGTATTAAATGTTTTATGATATTTACTAGTAATGGAATTCAATACCCATATAAATCTTACTTCTAGTTTTATAAATATAAATATGATCAACAGTAAGTATTCATGTTTGTACTTGAATCGCCTAAATCCCATTCTCTTACATTTGTTTTCATAAATAAATGCAAGTGTAGTAATAATTAGTAAATCTTTTTTTCGGACTTTTATTCCTTTACTAAATAAAAAAACTATATCTTATATAGTTGCTTTAAAAAAAGAAAACTTTTGATTATAGGCAAAGATGGATAGTAGCAAGTAGTGGAAATCAGGACGCAGGTTTCTTTCTATTTTGGATATACCTGCATCCGTGTTGATGTTCACTCTGGGACTCGAACTCAGTACCGTTCGCTATAAATGCCATCGTGTTATTCACTTAGTTACTGAGTGCTGATAACCACTTGCTTGTGCAATAGGGTGAAGTTTAAATTCACTTGGTATTGTTAACTTGAATCCTTCCATTGATATTTTGGACTGCAATTGATCAGTCTCTTAATGGCATATGTGCATACTGTGCGTATTGCCTCAATACTGCCGTAATTCAATCCTGGGATGTAGGTACATCCAGCTGACGAATGCTAAATAGGACGAAATATGTGTCCTTGATTCTACTGCTAGCCACTATCCATCTTTGTTTAGAATGCTTGTGAATTCATGCAATATTGAGGCAATACGCACAGAACGCACATATGCCAATAAGAGACTGATCAATAGCGGTCCCTAACATCAATGAGAAGATTCAAGTAAAACAATACCAAGTGAATTTAAAACTTCTGATTGTTTAAAAATTTGTTAATTTAACATGTTAGGTAAACAATTAATTTTAATAAAAAGCCTATTTTAGATACGAACTTCCAGCTAAACTTTTGACTATACAATGATAACTTATCAGTAAACTCAAGAATGTTAGACTTTTACTGTTCATCGAAATAAGTTTATCAGTTATATATACATATTAGCCAAGTTACTAATACTTACTAATACTTTCTGGTCTTAATTCTGCTGAGTGTGAATTCAAGTAATGGTAAAATCTTTCTTAATAATTCACTAATGTACAAATGGTTTTATATTATTTATTCAGTTGACATCAATTAAGAGACAAAGCTAAAATCCTTTTAACGATTGCATATTCCAGCTTGGTTAGCAAGCATCTGTTCTATAATTACAGGGTGCTTGGTCAAACTCCATTTCACGAAAAGCAGCGATTGCCACAATACTTTAAATATGGCTGGCTAAAGGGTGGCAACCGTTATGAAACCAAAGTTATATGCTTTTTGCCTGTTACATTCAAGGACTTAACATCAATTAATTCAATTACATGTATAGTTGTCGGATTCAGAAACAGATAGTAAATATATCAGGTTTTTAAAATTTCTGTTAAGTATAATTGATCTCTGGTACATAACCTCGTTTTCATATAACATCAATAGAACTTCATTCATTAGTGAACATAAGAGATTGAGAAATATGATTAGGATTCTATATACAGAGTAACATCATTTCAACGATTTTTTCATTCTATATATTAGTGTTTTTAAAATCAGAAGTGGTTTTGTGGACATTATAGTAATTTTAATGGTTGTGAGATAGTAACTCACTGATGACAATGTTGGATGTGTCGTTCAATTTCGTGGATTAGTTGAAGTTAGACATTAACACCTATGGATACTGGCTCAGTGTTTTTAAAATATTAAATGGACTGTCTATACGACAAACTATACTAAAGAAAATTAGTTGTTAGCATGTAATAATAGTTCGCATTATCTGGGAGAACATTTATAAATGAATATATCAACCCGAAATAATAATCATATCAATTTATGTTTTTTTCTTACATTGTTGAGGTTAGTGTATAGGCCTATTATATTCAATATACTTTAAACGTTTATAGTTTGCAAGTTTCAACAAGTGAAAATATTGTTTATATATATATATATATATATATATATATATATATATATATATATATATATATATATATATATGTATTTTATACCCACAAATCCGATATTAACACCTCTATATGTTTACCTTATGATTGATATTTCGATAATCGATTCAACCATAAAGTGAATATTTTCTCTGTTTTACTTTCACCACCAACAGCACCATAGATATACAACCCTTAATAGTTTAATAGTAGTACTAAACTTTTCATTACCATCAATAACATTTTACTAAAGATGTATATTAAAGAAAAGACATATCATCATAATCATCATCACCAGTGAATTGTTTATGTCAAAATTTTATTTGTATACTTTAGAGAAAAATCACTTTCTCTTCACAAAAAAAGAAAAAAAGAAAGAAAAATGAAAATAAGTAATTCGAAATATAAACTTTTACTTCTCTTCTAATCCATAGAGAATTGCATAGAATTTTGCAATTGAATATGTGTATATATTGATAGAAAGCGGTAAAGTAGATTTGATGCACAAGTTTTTTTTAAATATTTCTCTCTTCACTTTATTCTGTTTTTAAGGAGAAGAAAAAGAAATAGCGTCACTTAACAGATGAAGATTAAGTTGCATGGTGAAAACCTCCATACATATATATAACCATGCGTTTATGTTATTGATGATTGAAAGAATTCGTAAAATTTTGATGAAATAAATACATATACTGTAGTCTGATTTTGTTATGTTTTATTTTGCTTAAACTAAAGGGAAAATGGGAAATTTAGAAAGTTTTATAATGTATACACATTTATCGAATTGTCCATAAAAATAGAAATAAAAAACGAGAATCTACATATATATAAGAGGTAAATACACAACAACTAAATATGTTGTTTATAATAGATGAATGAAGGATATAGACTAAATGATTTCAAATTTGTTTGTCAAAAGATGGCGAATATAATAGAATAATATCAATGTGTTTCTTTAAGTTCTAGCTGTTTGTATACCTATATAACATCATTTCTAGAAATGTTCATCATTTCAATTCTAACTTTAATATTAAATATAGAAATAGTTAAAAAATGTAATGTACTTGAAACTGAATAATATTTTATGACTCGTTTAAAATAAATAGATACATTTACATATAAGGTGGAGAGTGGGGGTGGAACATTCAATGTGGGTATGTATACATTTATTAAGAATTAACTTATTCGAAAGAATAAACATTATCAATTTAATATTATAAACAACAATTTTTATCATTAAAATTTATCACTATCAAGGAGATAATAAATTTGTTTGTTTTCTACTGGGTTTCCAATGTGAAGTTAAAGTGAATAGTTAAAAAAAAATGAAGAAGATTAATGAATAAACTGCTGTTTAATTTTTGTCAAATTGATTAGGTTAAATGAATAGTAAGTCGAATCACTATTTTTATGTTGCTTATCACTAGTGACAATATAATTTATAGAAGATGATAATAGGTGTCGGACTTTGGCGCGGAATTCATTCATACATTTGGTTAAATAGAGTTTTGGCACTATAGTTGATGTTGGTTCATGATGAAAACCCTAAATCTAATTTCTAAAATTAACCATCAACTGTATATCATAATTCTAATTCTTCAAACTGGTTTATAACCATCATTTGGTCCTAGTTATTAGGTTGACACTCAAGATCAGATTAGAGTCACTCAAATGTCGTCCATAAATTATAGTCTCACCAAAAAGCACATCATAACTTTTATTCACCAAGTACAAATGAAATAATCTTTCCAGTGAACGCAAATTTTAATATGACTAGTCACATTTTGATAAAGTTATTTTCTTAAAATCTTTACTTAGTTATGAAGCAAACTGTAGAATTTCATTAACACTCTTAATTCATCCAAAGTGTAAATTTTAGTTTTAGTTGGAGTTGATTAGTTGAAGTGAATCAATTAATTTTATGTAAACCGAAGGACGAAATGACAAAATAAAAATCGAATATTATCTTCAAAATAAATTGTTCCAATTGTGAAAAACACTACATCGGACAAAGTGAACGACACCTTCATATTTGTCTGCATGAACATCAATTAGCGATCAGACGCCATGATGTTTCCTCACTTGTATCAATGTATGTGAACAACTGTGGACCCACATTCGACTGGGAAAATGTTAAGACCTTATATAGAGGGAATATTAAATGCACCAGAGAATTTTAAGAAGCTTGGCACTCAAATCAATCAGCAATCAACAAACACAATGAAATCGATTAAATCCATCAACCAATCAGATAAACCATGGATAAATACGGGACCAAGAATCAAATAAATGGGAGATACAATAAAAAAGAAGTAGACAATGACAGGTTAAAGGTCAACAATAACCAATTGAGGTCGACAGGACAAGCTGCGAGTCAAGTGGGGAGAAATTCGAACACTTCATTTCTACATGAGTACTGTGCTGATGATGCTGTTCAGAAGAGCAATGAAAACTCCATGAGCAAATCCCCCAGCTCAGAAAACAAAACTCTACCAAAATCATCCACTTGAGCTACAAATCATCGCTCAAACGCTAGTTTACTCATTATAGAAAACAACGTTTCAAGAATCTCTGTCATTTTCAGAATAAAATTCTCTTCTTGTGCTATCACTGTATAATCTTAATGGGTATAGAAACGACGATCGGCAGCACCAAAGGATAACAAAGTATAATTTATTAGTGATTTTCAATGTGATGTTTAGACTTAAATATAAATATAAGCTATTTAGAATACCTAAACAGTACCGGCTCTATACTATCCAAGATATAAAATTTTCCGAAGAACTTGTATAATAAAATCGATAGATAATTACTTGTCAAAGAGTAAGGTGGTTTCGAATAAACAAGGAACGATGTTTTGTTTACGAGCTATAATAAATAACCAATTAAATTGTCGAACCCGACAAACCAATCTAGTAACTATCAAGATTTGGGAGGTGAGTATAACAAAATGTAAGACAATCAGTGAAATATCGTACAGTAGCAGAAATACAATTGACAAACAAGAGTTTTAGATAAAGAAGTAACAATAATCTCATTTGATTGAGATCATGAATCGATTGATGTTAGACCACTATTGAAGCACCAGACGGCTGTAGAAACAGGTATCTAACTCAGTGCAATGAAAGATAGTCGTGCAGTTTCGTAGATTGGTTGAGGTTAGACATCAACACCGTTGAATGCCGGCCAACTCAGTCGTCTAGAGGTTAAGTGTCCACATGCGAAACCGAAGGTCTTGGGTTGGATTCGGTGAGCGGGATCGTGGATGCGCACCGCTGAGGAGTCCCACAATAGGACGAAACGGTCGTTCAGTGCTTCCAGGTTTTCAATTGGGGTCTGACAACAATCGATTCATGATCTCAATCAAAAGCTTAGTAACTTCCACAACCCTATACTGATAATTTCATTTGAATCAAAATATGAATTTGATACACATGAATAAACAGATTTTAATCGGATTCGGTTTACAATTATCTTTACACTGAAGGAACTTTCCCATATACAAAGGAAATTATACATATGGCTGAATGAAGGAAACATATATCAAACGTATAGGGTCTCAAGTTGAAATATAACATGATTTGTAAATATTCTTTTCATTAATCTTTAAGACAGCTAATTCGAGAGTATTTGATATATTGAAGCCGATTTGTAAGTACATGGTATATTCTAAAGAATGTTTATGGCTTAATACAACGGTCTTCTGATTTTATGTTATGAATATTTGGATTTATTTTATCAATAGTAATTCTCAATATTAACTTATTTATTTTATAGGTGATTCTTCGTTTTAAATCAATTCCATCAGTTATTGTCCAAAAAATAAGAAAAATCTTGAATAATAAATACTTTGATTTGAAGCTTACGATCTATTAAGTTTATTTTCACAGAAATTCTGCTAATCTGTATCAATAAAGTTGTCTGATTTCCTTTTCCAATATTCATAATTTACCTGTAACTCCTCAGATGTCAAATTTTATTTAACATAGTTTTTTTTTCAACCACGAATTTTTTGTCTCCAGCTGTACTTATAGATTATTTTCCCATAGTCGACAATGATCACGATAGTAGACAGGTGATCAAGAAGCAAAATAGACTGCTTACCTTCAATGTTTTCATCAACAAACGAAATCCACTGTCGTTTAGGCTTTGTACCATGTTCACGTCATTTGGACCTCTCAATGAAATATTTATTCAATCTACTGTCTTCACAAACAACCCACAGCCTGAGTGGCTCATGAGATTAATAGACGATGATGCGTTAAAACAAATAAAAACCAATAAATTGATGAAATATCTCGATGACAGGAGCAGGTAGCCCAGATATTCAAGCAGGCCGCCAAGAATATAATGATTAGGAATAAAACACACGTCCATGATAGATTATTTGTGAATAACTAATTTACATATAAGTTTATATTTAAATTTCATGACATGATAATAATCCGTCAGTGGTTAGGTTCTTTGATGTCCCTTAGTTATTACTTAGCAATCTAGTGTGATAGACTGATCTCTGGAATACCTAATAATAGACCATATCTTATAAGTTATGTATCCTCCCTTTGTTTGAGCTCAATCAGGATCTAGTAGAGATAAAAAACGTTTCTATCACTGTAACTATAGGTAATCATCGTGTGATATTAATTCTTACTGCTAACTTGGTATATTTCTTCTCGATAAAAAAATAACTTTTAACGGGCGTCTCTAAGGGCTGATTTAATTTCAATTCTATGCATTTTATATTAATTTGAAAGTTGATTCATACTGAAAAATAGGCAATGAGTAATTCTCTAATATAACAGAAAAAAACTACTACTGACTACCAAATATTTCTAAATAATTCTGTAAATTCTACTATGATGTTAATATGGTACAAGTTTATTTCATTGTAAAACAATAACAATACCTCCTACTTTTGTAGTATGAATAACGGAAGTAATTTGCAGTGTTTGAGAAGTAGGAAAATTTGGTTTCCTTCTCTTAACCAAAAAAAGAAAAAAAAGAAAAACAATAACAATAACAACTCATGTTTACAGACAAATACACATATATACTAATATTCACATACATACTATCGTTAACAAGCACACACGCACACACCTACAACTATTTTAAACTTATCATTAGATGGTATTATTCCAGTTACAGTGATAGTACCATAAAACTAGAAGCAAAGCCTCGACGACAGTAATAATAATAATATTGTTATTATTACAGCAAACTGTAAAAGGGCTATACTAGATGATTGATAGAAAAAGGGTTTCATCAGATATATCAAATAAATAAGTAGATATATAAGTGTGTACATTCTATAAAAAAAATATATTTAAATATTTGTTCGTATGTATAACCAGTCAAGTAAGAAATGAACGATATTTGCAATCATTTCATTTGTTGTTAAAAGAAAATTGTTTTCTTTTTAAGTTGTTACCTGTTGTCATTATTTTTATTTGTATTATAATTTTCTTGATGGGATTGAAGTTTTTTTAAGAATAAACTGGTAGTTCATATATGCATTAAATATACAATATTATAATAGGGAAATGGGTAGTCAATTTGAATGTTATAAGAAAAGAGTATTATGGTGGTGATGATGATGATGTTAATGGTGATGGATGAAAAGAGACATAATTCAGCTAAGAAAAATAGAAAAAAGAAAAGAAACATTTATACCTTAATACTGATACAATATCCTGATATATAATGTACAGGAAAAGGGGAATAAGTTGGAAATAATTTTGAATTATCGTCACTATGGTAGCCAAAACCATATCTCTTTTGAAATTCAAGTGAGTTAATATTCGCATAATGTTCTTTCCTGTTTAAACAACCGCTAAGTTTGTAACTTTATTTACATATACATTCACGTACATATACATAAATTTGTACATACATACAAATATTGTTTAACTAATTCTATAGATATGTTCGAAAGATGTAAAATACTAAAGAATGAAGGAGTCCTATGTTTGTGTCTGTATATGTATATATATACATTATATGCATAAGTGTTGTTTATGTATTCTTGCTGTCCCTCAAATATTCTATTTATTTCCTTCATTGTATAATTCTCCATAGAATTCTTATAACAATAATAAGTTAAAACAGATTGATACAGTCAAATTTATTAACATCCTGTATGACCACAAAATGTATACAACACAGAGTAAGCAGCTGAATATGAAATACTATATATATATTCTTCAAGGAAACGTCCATTAGAAACTAAATAAGAAAAGTAATTTCAAGTTGTAGAATGAAGTTGTTATTATTATTGTTCACAAGGGTGTGGCCTTCTAATTATTACAAAAATGACCCGAATTTAGTTGAGTATTTCTTTCGTTTTTTTCTTTTCTTTTTTTCTTTGAAAATAGAAATTTATGTTGAGTAGTATATAAATTCATCTACTAGTTTAATGAAAATAAACTAAAAAAAGATACCAAACTGATAGTTATAGAAACAAAAAATTACATTAAAATATACGACTAATTGTTAAAGACATTAATCTTTTGTTGTTCATTTCAACAAAATAAATGACATGACCTTGAAGCAATCAATCGATTTGATATTAAAAGCACTCTATTAGGAAGAATTTATTATCTTTATTTATCTAACTAATTTGACCAATTGAAATAAAACATTTCTAATTTCTTTTTTCCTTTTCTTTTTTTCTTTCTTTTTTAATTTTTTTTTTGGAGACAAACTTATGATAGGCTTTTAAGTTCATTTACTTGCATATGTATAAATATTAATGAAAATTAACATTCAACATAATAATGATAACAAGTAGATAAAAAAAAATTAATGGAGTTGAAAACTATAATATTATTATATACATAAAATTATTTTAGAAAAAAAAGAAATAATAATATCATTTATGTTAAAAGCATTCTTAAAGATAAATCGAAAGAAGAAAAAGCAAAGAAAAGAAAATCACGCACACACACACACGATAAGATTCGGAAAAGTGGAATATGTGAGATATATATATGTACAATATGGATTCCATGTACAAATATTATATATATATATATATATATATATATATATATATATATATATATATATATATATATATATACAAATAATTAACTTATCATCAGTTGTAGATTTTTCATGAATTTAATAGTGATAAATAGAATAAATTAATCGTTCATCAACTTATAAATTGTAATGGAAAATGTTATTTTTGTTTGACAATACTACTAATCATAATTTTATCTATATATTTTATTAATATACATGACTATACAATAAACAAATAAATAAATAAACAATAGATAATGCAATTAAATAAATAGAGAAATGAATATGAAGATCAATAAAACAACAAGTTTTTATTCCAATAGTCGAAATCATGAGTCAATTGAAGCTAGACCACCATGGAAAACTTGTTAAACACTGGACGGCCATTTCGTCCTAGTATGGGACTCCTCAGAAGTGTGCAAACAGTTGCAGACCAATAAATATAACAAAATTTATCCATTGAATTATAAAAAACTGGAATATGACAAAATGTTTGATTATTTACTTGCTGAAATATTTATCATTAGAATTCTAGATATTGGAAATTCTATAACTGTTACAATGGTACTGTTGGATGCCAGCTGGCTCAGTGTTTCAGAGGCTAAGTGTTCGCGTGCGAGGCCATTAGGTCCTGGGTTCGAATCTCGTGGGGGGCGGAATCGTGGATGCGCACTGCTTAGGAGTCCTATACTAGGACGAAACGGCCGTCCAGTGCTTCCAGGTTTTCCATGGTTGCCTAGCTTCAATTAACTCATGAATTCAATTATTAAATTGTATTATTCAATTATTCAACTTGTAGCTGAACTCTTATATTTGACTAACATACTAAATATCATTAGTATGACTGTTTTAAGGAAATTTTTAGATCTATGAAGATTGAAAGTTTACCCCCCCCCCTCTGATGAGTATTACCAACATGAAACATAAGTTCCGGGTTTTCTATTCTTTGTTTATCATTATCTAACATAAATTATGTAACTGTTTGATCTAATGACTATACTTGACCTTAATCGGCTAAGCTTCGGTTTCACTAGATTAAGTGACTGTTAAGTATAATAATACTTTTTACAATAAAGTAGGCGATTCGGCCTGTTTTTGTTGTAAACTTAAACATTTCTTTTGTATGTGTTAGAAAGATAAGTTTTCTATCACAGAATATAAGAATAATAATGATGACAATAATATCTTTGCAATATATACTTGTTATATACATGAAATAACTTGATAAAATTCCATAGCATAAATGAAATATTTGTGATGAAATAAGAATTTATACAACTATGAACTAGAAATAGATTGAAAAACACAAAATTTTAATTAACTTAAGTCTTAAAACCTATTTATAGGATAGTAGGTGTGTTAGATATGGTTTTGTTGTTTGCAATATTTGAAAATAAAACAAGTATATATTCTTCTTTAAGATTCAGTCCAGTCTTCTTCCTAAGGTTTCATCTCTGACATCATTGCAAATGTAATCTTCTGGTGGCATATGTTGAACTTGTGAAGAAATTTATTAAGATTGGTATTAACGGTACTCATAATGAAGGTATCATCCACCTAACTTGTGTATAAACAAAATTCTCTGATTCCTGGTAAAGGAGTGAGCTATGGATAAACTGTTAGTTTATGCCAACTCCATACGCATCTATTAGTCTATTTTTTTCCTGTAGAACAGATTCTATTGGCCACAGAAAGTCTGCTCTTTTTAAACTGGCAAAATAATGCATCTGTTAGTTTTATTTTTGTGAATTTGTATTTTTCTTGTCTTTACTAATCAGGATTGCCAGTGATCAGTCTTTCTTGCTGTAAGTGGATCGTTAACGGATTACCTTAATATTGCCACTTAGCCACTAGCTCTTATTGAATTGGATGTTAGCTAGTGGTGAAATGCATGGTATACGACTGATCAAATTTGAGATTCATTAGCTTGATGTATTGGGATCTCAGTGTTGATATTGACACTGAGACCTGTTTATACACTAAGTTACTGGTTATCTGAACTCAGTGATTCAGTGAGTAATTTATTGAAGCTTAGAGCCAAATGCACTGAGTTCCAGCTTTTGTGTGAACACCAGCATCGTTATCTGGGTACATCCAGATAACAACTATTGATTATGCTGTTGGCTACTATTCAATTTTAATAAATGATTTTACTAAGATTAAGGGTTTGTAGAAATGTTGCTTCAAACATTATTCTCTTCTTATAAATTGATCGGTAAGAGTAAAGTCAGTTAACTTAGGCACATTTTCAAGTCATTTGCTTTGGTAATTGTGGTCTTTCTTCGTCAATAATCAGTTTACTTTTGACATACAAACAACAAATTAGTAAAAAGTTCGAAACCCTTTAAGACAGAAATTAACTGATTAATACAAGTTTTTAAACACTTTTGGAGTAGATAAAGCTATTGATCACTAAATGTCTTTGGACTGTTTGTTGATCAAGAATATATTAATTTATAAAGATTTGTTCATTTACACCGTTGGATACTGGCTCAGTGGTCTTGAGCTTAAGCGTTCGTACACGAGGCCGAAGATCATGGGTTTGAATCTTGTGTGCAGGATCGCTGATTAGCATTGTTGAGGAGTCCCATACTAGGGCGAAATGGTGGTCTAACATTGATCGGTTCATCATCTTAATCAAAACATTATGCAGGTTGCTTTTATCACAAACTAACATCAGTTGAGTGACAATAAAAAACTAGTGCTCTTTAATCTGCCAGTTTATCTCAATTTAAAGGTATTCAGTAATATTCACTTAAGATTACTCATATATGATCAAACCCAGGAGAGAGACAGTTGTTACTAACAGGGCTAGATTATTAATCCACAATATTATGATTCAACTGAAGTCTAAAATATGAACCACTGTCCTCAAATTTCATCAGTATGTCCAACATGGTACAAGATAACTTGACTAGGTGAGATTCTTTGTCAATATAGAATATTTTAAAAGTTATGGCTTCTATTGTTAATATCATGAATTCATTAAATCACTAATTTGTAGGTCTTTAAACTATTTGTGAATGAATAAATTAACGAAAAATATCAAATCGTTTATATTTTTTGACATAGATATTTCGATCAATCACTTTGTCAACATTTTATTTCTCAAGAAAGAAAAAAAAAGAAAAATACTCAGGAGAAAGTCATATGACATGCAATGTTGAAGGAGTCAATTTTGTAATTACTGTCATCAATCAATTTATAATTCATTTTGATTTGATTAAATTATTTAACAATATAATCAAATGAATTGTTTGATTTAGGTATTGAGTTAAGTTTCTAATTAGTTATAATGGAAACATATGCAAAGTCGTGAATGGAGGACAGCTGACAGATGCATTTCAAGTGAGGACCGGAGTCAGATAAGCTCGATTATTCTGCTCCTTTCTTTTTATTCTGATGTTTGACTAGATTATGGAGACCTTCACATCTGAGAGAAAACACCAAGTACAATGGACAGCTCGGAATCAGCTAGAAGATTTAGACGTCTCAGATAACCTGACCCATTTGTCCCCTACATATTAGCAAATGCAGATGAAGACAACTAGTGTATCAGCAGTCTCTGTATCAGTAGGCCTCAACATACACAAGTGAAAAAGAAAGATCTTCAAATTCGACATAGAGAACACCAACTCAAACGCAAATGATGGAGAAACGCTGGAAGAGGTGGAAAGTTTCACGTATCTGGGTAGCATCATCCATGAATGTGGAGGTGTAAACACAAGGATTGGTAAAGTAAGGACAGCACTTCTACACTTGGACAACACATATGGGAATAAAAACAACTGTCAATCAATATCAAAGTTAGAATCATCAATACAAACGTCGAAACAGCTCTACTGTACGCAGCTGAAACTTCCAGAACCATCACAACCATCATCGAAAAGGTACAAGTACTTCTATATATTTGTTTACGCAAGATAATCAATGTTGGCTGACTGAATATCATCAGTGACAGCCTACTGTGGAAGAGAACAATCTATCTTCCAGTTGAATAGGAAATTAGGAAAAGACGTTGGAAGTGGATAGGACATACATTGTGGAACTCATTAAACTCCATCACGAAGCAAGCGCTAACTTGAAGTGCTGAAGGGAACTGAAAAGACGAAGACCGAAGAACACACTGTGTCGAGAATTGGAGGCGGACATGAAAAGGATGAATAATAACTGGAAAGATCTGGAAAGGATTGTTTGGGACGGAGTTGGATGAGGAATGCTGGTGGGCAGCCTATGCTCCTCGATGAGGGGTAACGTGCGAAAGTAAGTAAGTATGATAAAAACATGAGAATTTGAATAGGTTTTTAATATGAGCTTTTTATTGTAACAACAATAATATTTGATAGTGCGTAGTGAGGACAAGAAATCATCCTATTTCCCATGTAGATTATTAGTTGATGAGTTCGAAAAATTTTCATATCATATTTTATAATAGTTGACTTAATCTAAGAATAAACATCATCTGTATTTTAAATTATAATGGAAAACTATTTGAAAATTAAAGAGCTTCTAACAGAATTTTGATCTCAGTACTTCTTTTGGTAGTACATATTTATGATCCTATATGTGATCCAGTTTAAGTCATTGAAGGTCTTTGCAGAGAATAATATCTTTCAGTTGCTTATTCAAAAAATCTATTGGTTTACACTCGCCAAAAACAATGGAGAAAGGTCACGCAGCATTGTGGATTGATTGTAGTTAAACTTATACATCATTAGGTCCTGTCTCAGTGGTTTGAAGGTTAAGGGTTCACGCGCGGGACCAAACGTCCTAGATTCGATCCTCAATGATGGGGTTGTGAATGCACACTACTGAGAAGTTCCATACTATGACGAAAAAGCTATCCGTTGTTTCTGAGTTTTCAGTAGCTGTCCAGCTTAGATCACCTCCTCATCACAATAAGATCAGCTACTTAACGATAACAACACTTAAGTTAAAAATTACTTTAAATCAACTAATTTACATTGATCGAAACTTTAACAATTACAAACGCTTAAGAAAGGTTCATATAATACCGAATTGATATAGAAAACTCATCTATTCTAAGTGATAAGAATTTATATGTATATAAGTATGATCACATCAATGATGACATCAATATTTAACTGGCTGTACCACTCTCTATTCTTTCAATATGCCAAATAAGTTAACAATAGGACGAAACGGCCGTTCAGTGCTTCCAAGTTTTCCATGGTGATCTAGCTTCAACTGACTCATTATCTTAACCATTGAAATTACAAAATCATAAGAAATTTCATTTTGAAGAAAATCATAATCAATTCAATTACAATTACCATATTGCTAATTGATTTATACATTGAATTTTCCAAGTAAACATCATAACAAATCATTAGAATCAAAAAGTTATGTTGTCAGAAAGAATCGGATTTCTTTTTTCTTGTGTCAATTTTTAACCGGATCATCTGATAACTTTGGTCTATTTCCATGCATGTTTTAAACAATAGAAAATGACAATCATTGTAACAGCATTGTATGCAGTAATATTGATAATGTTTCATTCTCTGTTTTGTTCTTCTGTTTTAAAAAAAATCACATGAGCATCTGTATTTTTGTTGAAATTTGAAATAATTGTATCCAAATCTATTGACGAATAGAGAAAGTTAAACTATCATACTTGAAAATTACTCATGTACAGTACTAGTCTATTGTGTTTATTTTAATAATAATAATGATTAAAAAGCAATACTAAATACAACATATGTCAATGATTGAAAAACGAGTTTAATGAAATATTATAAGACATATGACCTAAGTTACTAAAGAACTATTCTATTCATGAGTATTCTTCATACATGTTACTATGTTCATCAATTCATAAAGTAGTTTGCATACATTCATATTGCTTTTACATATAATGAAGACGAACATTGTAATTTTACTAGAAACATACACATATATATACATACCTAAACCCATATAAATACATACAAATTAACTCAACGAACTAATTTTTGTGTTTTATATAAATTGACTACTGAATCTTTTACCATACTATATTCGGTCATTTATACAATCGGAAAGAAAAGTTTATAAACATAAAAAGCTATGGATATAAGAAAAATGAGATGGTAAAGATGGTAGAAATTGATTAATTTGTACAAGAGTAGATTTTAGTATTCTAATTTAACATAATATTTTCAATATTATGAATAATTCAGGTTGATAGAATGAAAAACTAACCCGCATTTAAATATTAAGGTCAATATATTACAAATATTACATGTACAAAACCACAGTACTAAGTTACATCAGTAACAGAATATAATTAAAACAATATAATTTCATTTAAATGATCTTATACGAATAATAATCGAGCAGATTTATCTAAGTTAATCATTATCATTGTATTGTTATCACTGAACAATCAGATATAAATGTTTGGTAAAGTGATTTATAACTTACAGAGTTCAACTATGTCAATGATAAGAAAAATATTACTGGTAGATTTCATGAAATATTGGATTATATTTAAACGATTTAAAAATATCGTACTCAATGAAAGACCTCGAATTAGTAGGGTCATGTAAGTGAACATCTATTGAATGATAAATTAAGGCAAAACAGCTGTCAACTGATCTTTAGTTTTCAGTGATTTTTCTGTTAATGTCAGTTCATGATGAAAACTATCTTCGTATTTGAACATATAAAAGATTTAAATCGTCATGGAGTTAATGCGAAAAGTGAAGATTACTAGTCAGTATGGTTTTTGTAGCCTGACGGATGACTTGAAAACCATGTGTTTATGCTCTTTTACAATCTAATTGGTGTTAAACATACAAATCATCATTATTTCTAATATATTTACTGCAGGCTTTCAAAACATTTATGTAGTTTTTAGTCAGATAAATAAATATTAAGTAAAATTTTAGTTTTATTAATGTGATGGCAAACTGTAAGTTCACACGTACATCATTATCATAATAATTCTGCGCTGTAATTTAATAAACTGATCATTTGCAAATGCAATTTTTATTCTAAGATACATATAAATCGCACCATTTTGTGCTATGAACTGAATAGACTAAGCAACAAATTAATTAATAAGTTGATTTGTTTTGAAACTAAATTTTCTCCACTTTTTAAAATCTTATTTTAGTCAAACGTGATAATATATAAATTACACAAACTTATAATTATTGTGTGAACATCAACCCTATAACGCACATGTATCTATCTGATAAGTTCCAAATACAATAGACGTCCACTAGTTATTACCAGTAACTTGTAACTAAATAACATTAAGGTAACTCTTTCAGGGTACATACCAACAGTGATGGAAAACTTTTAGTGCTTTATATCAATGATAGGAAGATACGAACTGTCTGGTGTTCATGAATGTTCCTAAACAAAGTTTCTTAGAGGCGAGAAATACGCTGAAAACATTCTGTGCAATCAAAATCTAAAGAAAACTTATCGGAAACATCTACCAAAACAATGAAGCAATAAGTAGTATGTTTTAGTCGAATCACTATTTATGCTACTACCATATTTAGTATTATAAGCATAGATGAATAGTGTTCAGAAGAAGAATCATGGATACGTGTTTCGTCCTATTTGGGACTCGTCAGCTTTATGTGCCTGCACCCCAGAGTTGATTTTCACTCTGGGACTCGAACCCAGTACCACTCGCTTCTAACGCCATCGTGTGTCCTGGATTTTGCTGCTAACCACTATCGAACTTTGCTTATAATGCTTTTAAATTAAGGCAACATCGAGGCAATACGCACAGTATGCACATATGCCAATAATAAACTGATCAATTGCAGTGCTAAATGGAAAAATTCAAGTAATCAATAACAAGCAAATTTGTAATCAGTATGTTTCATTAGTTTTGAAAGATTGAGGTCAGATGAAAACCAATAAATGTACGTAGATTAATCCTATAGTAACACTTTAATTTATATTTTGCGCTCTTCTCTTGTGTCCGAGTTCAATTGTACTAGAAGTCTGCTGTCATAAGAAACGACTAAGATGTCAATATTAAAAGATCAAGCAACAGATTTATCATAAATTCTAACAGATATTACAAATTACACAGTTGATACACAATTCTACTTTCCATCACATTTCTTCATTCATCTTCATTTTCAATGTTTATTCTAACCAATCGTGATTATATCAAATTAAAAACTGTATTTCTAGATTTGTTGGAAATCATTTAACCTATTATTATATAGTAATCTTATTATTAATGGATTATAATGTATATAAGACAGGCATTGGACATATATATATATATATATATATATATATATATATATATATATATATCCATTTAAGAGTCTAGCTACTTGTTATTGTATTCCTGAATAATGAGATGAAAATAGTAGATTGTGGTATAAGCTTTTTCAGTTTACATCAGTATTTCTTTTGTACTAATAGTAATGGTTATCAAAGATTGAGAACACTGCTCTAATTCTTTTTTTCCTTTATTTTGAATTTATACTACTAATATTCATTGTCTAGACTTTGTCTCATAGGAATACTATTATTTGATTAGTAGTTGTCTATTGTTTTATTCTTTAAGCAAGTGATAGTGAAAATGAAAAAAAAGACAAATGCATGTCATTTATTTGTTTGCTTTTTTTATGTAAAGGTGAATTTGTAGCTTCCATTTGTACATTTAATTTAGTGTTATTTACTTTCTTATTTTGAGACATCTTTTCAAACAATTTTAATTTTAGAGACCAAAAGGAAACATCGAGTTGTTTTGAAGTACTTAATTAAGAAAGTAGGCAAAAAATGGAATTCTTTATGTATTGAAGAAAAACATTGAAGGATGGAGGAACCGAGAAAGTAATCGTGTAGTTACAATATGTTGAAACATTCAGGATAATCTGTTACAATTCCAGGGTCACACGTGATTTGTACAAGGATTTGTGAGGCTAGGACAGCATTCCTACAATTGAAGAACATATGGGGATAAAAACAACTGTCAATCAATATCAAAGTTAGAATCATCAATACAAACGTCGAAACAGCTCTACTGTACGCAGCTGAAACTTCCAGAACCATCACAACCATCATCGAAAAGGTACAAGTACTTCTATATATTTGTTTACGCAAGATAATCAATGTTGGCTGACTGAATATCATCAGTGACAGCCTACTGTGGAAGAGAACAATCTATCTTCCAGTTGAATAGGAAATTAGGAAAAGATGTTGGAAGTGGATAGGACATATATTGTGGAAATCAATAAAGTGCATCACGAAACAAGCGATAACTTGAGATGCTAAAGGGAACTGAAAAGAGGGAGACCGAAGAACACACTGTGTCGAGAATTGGAGGCGGACATGAAAAGGATGAATAATAACTGGAAAGATCTGGAAAGGATTGTTTGGGACGGAGTTGGATGAGGAATGCTGGTGGGCAGCCTATGCTCCTCGATGAGGGGTAACAGGAGTAAGTAAGTAAATTCGTGTTTTATAGCGATGCGTATTACTGTCAGTAACTTGAAAATAAATATTCAAAATGGGGAATAAACTTTCTGGGGTGAACACATATCATAGAAAGCTTTAACGAAAATGTGTGTTTCAGAATAATTTTCACTTAATGACAATAGTCAACAATAATATTTGAATACAATAAAATTTAATATAAACGAATCGGTTTCGACCGATCTCCAGTATGAAATCTCCCAGAAATTGTCATCTTGTATATTTAAAGATATTACTACTGAGCTATTCAAATTGAAAAGATTTTAACAATGGGGTAATTAATATGTTATCTCTGGTCAATGTTTGATGTTCGTCAGCTTAAGGCAGTTTCATAAATTTAATCTTGATCAAAAGGATTCAACCCAAACTAAAGACTGAACGATATGAAATTGATTTATACTTAGTAATCAACCAGTGTTGATTCGTTAATACAAATGACATTTGATTAAAAGAGAAATATTCTAAATTTACACTGTCTTAAATTTCATACAATATGTATCAAAATAACTAAAGTATTAAAATATTTCTTTCCTTCTTGTGTAATACTTCGTTTTGAGCCAATTTTTAAGTGTGAAATATCAAACTATGATCAAAAGTTATTTTTCAATACAGTTTATTTACTGAATCCTCTTTGGTTTAATTTCTAATCCTGCTTAACCTTATTCAAAGCTATTTATTTACTATATATATATTCTCAATAGTTGAAATCATGAGTCAATTGAAGCTAGACCACTATGGAAAACCTGGAAGCACTGGACGGTGGCGCAATTTCGTGGATTGGTTAAAGTATGATATTAACACCGTTGGATGCCAGCTCAGTTGTCTAATGCTTAAGCGCTCGCGCACGAGACTGATAGGTCCTGGGTTCGAATCTCGTGGGGGGCGGAATCGTGGATGCGCACTGCTTAGGAGTCCTATACTAGGACGAAACGGCCGTCCAGTGCTTCCAGGTTTTCCATGGTTGCCTAGCTTCAATTGACTAATGAATTCAATAGTTAAATTACTATGATCTCCACAAAACCCCTTCTGATAACAATCATTTGCTCACTAGTGGCTGACTTCAAGAGATACTCTTAAAGTTCTAGTCGGAAGCCGTGACCAGTGGAGTTCAACCAGGTCTGTTGTGAGATATCAACTCACTGAAGACAATGGTGATGGTGGCGTAATGTCGTGGATTGGTTAAGGTTAGACTTTAACATCGTTGGATGCCAGCTCAGTGGTCCATTGGTTATGCACTCGCGTGCGAGACTTCTAGGTCTTGAGTTTGAATCTCGTGGGGGGCGGGATCGTGGATGCGCACTGCTTAGGAGTCCCATACTAGGACGAAACGGCCGTCCAGTGCTTCCAGGTTTTCCATGGTTGCCTAGCTTCAATTAACTCATGAATTCAATTATTAAATTACTAAAATCTCCACAAAACCCCTTCTGATAGATGTGAATTGTTGACAAACCAAAAGTTTGATGAGTATAGAATATACCTATGGTTCTTTGTTACTGTTATAAATAATTAATTTTTAAATCTTTATTTACTTTTTACAATATGAAGAGATTTATTAGACTTCGTAAAAACAACAGATATTTTGGAGGATGATTTAATACTTGTTTATAGTTCGAATCAATAGGAAAACTAAATGGTTAGTAGAATTTTGCATTTTATTCACTAATATTATTTTTCTTATAAGCTATTACACTGGCGTTTGTTTTTCTTCTTTGAATTAGTTCTAGACTTTCACCACTATTGGGTTTTAAACCAAATATTCGGTTTATTTAGCAAAATATTGATTGTATTTAGTCTATTTGGACTGTGGACAACAATGAAATGAAGAATGTACGTTTGTTGAAATTCACTCTAAGTTTAGAGTATAAGTAGATCTATTGAGAGCCAATCTATTCTGTATGAAAGTATCTACACATTTGACATGGATACGGTAGTAATTGATTAGCACAAAAGGTTGCTGTTACTAATATTTTATTCTAATCTAGATAGATTTTTAGGGGTTATATTATCTTTCTAATTAATTGGCACAGTCATTACTAAGTATTGAGTTTTTTTAATAAAGTAAACATTCTTTTCGAATCATTATGTTGTTAGATAAAAGTTTGTTTGTTTGTTTATTTTTCTTTCATTGAATTGAACTCAAAAATAGCTGAGATTTTTCATTCTCTTCAGTTTTTATCATTGATAACGATTAGAATATAAATGTTATCCGCGTATTCACTTTCATCTGTATATTCTAAGATAACAATTCAAAAAAACGACATCTAGACGTAATAACTCTATTTCAACCAATATTCCGAAGATGAATTAATTTATCTCTTTTTTTCTCTCTCTCTTTCAGAGAAGATATACACATACTTTTTAACAAATATCAAGTAACTTGTAGATTTTTCTGATAGAAAAATACTAAATAATTCAACGATAATTTGCGTTTCATACACGAATGCTTTTTAAATTCTACTTGGATAGACTAAAGTCAATAGAATAAGAGAATGACTGAGTGAAAGAATGAGTGAATAAGCAAAATTGAATGAAATCTTTGCTTATGTATAGATGCACAAATATATATACAAGGATACATACACGTATATTCCCTCTTTCTAATCGGTTCGCTAGATTAATTCCCAAATTAACTTGATACTTCGGAATATGAAATGAGAAAACAAGGGAAAATTATGTAAAATAAGTTATATTGTATATATTTTCTTCTTAAAAAAATTGAGATAAACAATGAAAGACAACGAAGAAAATAGAATGGAAAAATGATAATAAGTTAGAAACAATAAAAGGTATGGAAAATAGTGATATATATATATATATATATATATATATATATATATATAATGAAGAGGAGGGTGAATAAAGTGAAATTTAGTTTGGGCGGAGCCCGAAATATCAGAAGAAGAAGTATTAGTAATGGTAGTAGTAGTAGTAGAAGAAGAAGAGGTAGAAGAAGAAATAGAAATTATCGTTCAACAGTCATAAATTCAATCATGCAGAAAGTAAAAATATCTAAGCAAAAGACAGAGAAATGAATTAAAAATTTGGGAACAAATTGAGATATTTGAATGATGCAGAGAAAAGTGGATAAAAATTAATTCATTTATATAATTTTTCATATTATTATTGTTATTATTATTATTATTAAAATTACTAATGTTATTATTATTGTCGTTAGTACTAATATTGTTATTATTACTATTGTTTTCATTTAATAATTACTTTTGTCATTATCATTAAGAAAACATCTTTAAATTTCATTAGGAGGACTGAGGAAATTAATTAATTAATTTACTAGTGAATTCTGTGTTGATTATAGTGATTTTGATATTATATCATGTAATGAATGATATGTTCCATGGTATCTGATGTTATATATTATCAAATAGGTTAAACATTATAGAATCATCTTAAATATATGTCTCTAGTTCATTAGTATGTGTTGATTTCATGATATTGATTAATAAGATGTCAAGTACCTGGAAAATATTACGCGTTTTTAATCTAATAGCTAACGGTCTTTGTTTTTTTTTGTTGTTGTTATTATTAGCTTTAATCAATATTAAATTTTTGGTACAATATAGAATTCTCAGCACAAAGTATTTCAACAAGTATCCGTTTCTTACTTCTTAGTCGATCCTGACGATAAATATTGAGTGATCGCCAATTAGATGTTAGCAATTCAGGAATCGACATCTGAATAATGTACATTCTTACCGATGTATATTTCCAGCAACCACAATGACACCTATTGTGCTCTTTCCTAACTTGTACAGTGAAAGGTTGTTAATTTTTTACAAACGCACCTGAATATGTTGTGCAATTAAATAATCAGAGGATAAGCCAAGTATCAGTCCATCAAGTCGTTGAGTGTTATACTGAACTATGTAAGAAGGTGTTGGTACTTAGATGGGGTTTGCGCAATTATCATAACCAATGATTTGAAGTATTGGATAACGTGGCTCAGAATCGGTCAGAATGGTTGAGATGGGTTTATTTTTGATTTTCCCTTGTATCTTGGTTTAAAAGTTATCACGTGTTAATTTATTACATGAGACCATTCTTATCTTGTCCGTGCCTAATGTCACTTACCACTGGTGCTACTACTATTTCTACGACTCTGGGATTTGTGGTCATAATTTCATACTGTTATGATAATACGCTGTGATAACTTCAGTTGACACACATATGTGCCAGGTTCTACTTTATTCACAACTGACTGACTCTTAAATAAATAACTAATTTTAATCCATGAAGAAAATTATCCTGGATTAATAAAACTTAAATTTTGAGTGGAAATGTTTATGAAACAATCACTCATTTCGACAGTTGAAATCACGAGTCGATCGAAAGCAGACCACCCTTGAATACCTGGAAGCACTAGACGGCAGTTTCATCCTAGGGCGATAGGAAAACTGTATGAAATTTTAATTCATATGATAATAACATCGATAATTAATTTCATTCAGTGAATTTTAACTCATTTCGTATAGGTTTGGATAAGGTAAGCGTAACGCACTTAGTGACAGTATGTATGTTGTTTTTACTTAAGACCTGGTGACAATTCAGGTGCAAACGCAGTGTATATTGTATACATTTATGTACATAGGTGAGAAAACCACAAATTTCTATTTCCTGTTCTCAGATTACCGGTGAGAAAGAGAAAAAAAAACAATAGTAGTTTGATTACTTACCTGACTGACATTTACACCCCACTGATAATTTTTTTTTATTTTTAACGTGTTAAAGAAAAAAACCATAGAAAATCAAACATCAGATTGTAATGTGTAAAGAGAAGGTGATAAATAAATCTCACTTAAGAGAAGTATGTGTCTTTTGTACACTGTCAAGTGTATATAAATTTCTCATCTTTATTGAATGTTAAATTTCATGACATTTATTTTGAAAATACGGGTTAATATGGGTGTGTTTTCAAAAGAAAAGGCATAAAGAATTTCCTAGTTCGAGATAAGGGTACTTGATGAATACCATGATCATGAACTAGTATATTCACATTTTATTTCTAAAACATAAAATTTTGTGTTAGGTTTCCTGTTTCATAAAAACATTGAATTTTCTTATTTCTCACTAGCTTATTTATAATTGAACAGATGAAATAAGTCAGTGAATTAGATTTTACAACAACAACAATCGCTTCATAGTAATAAAGTGTACATTTTCATGGGGTATTTGAAAATAGTTTGAAATTGATGAGTTAATATTACTTGTCTAATAATTAAAAATTGTGAATATTATATTTATATTATTGTAAAAACTGATAAAAATTATAGGGTTGTTACTAACTTTGGGTATCTAATTAAATGGATTTCATGAATGAACTGGGTTTGATCTCACTCATGTATACATTTCATCAATAATTTACTGATAGTGTAGATAATATTATGTCATCAATCATTTAAGGAATTATTGTAATGAATGAGAATACAAGTGGGAACAACCAGATGTATTCAAATACAACATTAGGAAATCTCTTCGTAAGATGTGTGAACCATATAATGAATACTTCATCTGTAAATTTCCATCATTTATGCTTCATATTCTGTGTGATTCTTTAAGTTCACAATTCCTTTTTATTTTCCCTACCCATTCTCTTCAACTTGATCTTCTTAGCTTTCTGTTGTCAAGTTTTCCACTTCTAATTGGTATTACATACTACTTATGTCGATAGACATAAGTAGCATACACCACATTAAAAGTTCATATAAAGTCCTTTGATATTTTTTTTGTTTACCTCATATTTTCAGCACATATGATAAACAATGAAATTTCAACATAGGAATGTATCAATACTTAATATATTTCACTTTTAAATTACTGTCAGGCTGCTATCATTCTACTAAACATATCAGCTTTCATATGACTTCTAAAATAATTTAAGATATATTTGAATTTATTTGTATCACACATCCTTTTCGAATTCTGAAATTTGCATAAGGTTATTGTGAAGTATACAATGATTCAAAAGTAAATAAGTTATTCATTTTGCATGTTATGAATATGAAGAAGGATAGAAGCGATCAATTTTAACGACAATAGTAATGCTATTCCAACAGATAAAACCTATTAAGAAAGATCTAGTGGAAGAGACTAGAAATGGTTGATTTATACTCGTTTTAGTATTAGAATGCAAAATAATAGTTAATTAATTAATCTAATGAAACGCCTTGAAATTTATTAAGTTGACTATACTGAAATAAATCTATGCAATCGAAAATGTACTGCGAATTAAAGAAAAGTATTCATTTCAAATCAATATGTAAATTTAAAATTTAGTGTCTTCTGAAATGTTTTATTTAGGGATCTAAAATCCCCCCCACTTATATAGCCATTACCATAATATTATTTCACTACATTACACATATATACCGGATGTACAGCCAAACTAACTAAACATTGATTTTATTTACTGATTGTTATCTTATTGGGATTAATCTCTATAAATGAATGGACATAAATATGAGTTATACAACCATTCACTCCCAGTCAATTTTTAAATATCTTGTATTCACTCACCTTTGTCGAACAATTTGTTTGTAGTTGTCTGAAAACTAACTAAATCAAATCTGAGTAACGAATTGTCTGCTTTTCTCTTGAATTTATTCTCATTATCCAATTTCTTGATATATTTACTTAGCAGTGCCAAGTTGATAGAGGGAGTATTGATACACAGTAGTATTTTAACTCCACTAACTTGGTAATCTCTGATGTTACTAATATATATTACCGCATTATATGTAGAGCAGCAACAAAACAAAAATATTTAACAGTCTGATACAAGCATCTCTAAATTTATTGTTAATTCAACCAAAAATAAATGAAGTTTAGGTAACAAAAAATGTGTAGGCACCTTAGATACTCAATTATTCATACTTTTATGTACGCCTATAACAGACGAGGGTTAAACACACCTAAATAACATAAAATATCTGAAATATTTCTAATACCTCATACAATAATTTTCAACTAGAAAAAAACAACAAAGTTTGAATTTCGTAACTTTGTGTTCAATCAAGGTGCAATATCCAGGATTTTTTTGCATTTATCCGTTCATTCAGTCAGTTAATGTTAGATATAAAAATGTAGTATTCACTTAGGATTTCATTTAAACCATATACAGCTGTCTGCATATGTCGTTTATGAACACGCCATTGTAGTGCATCTCAAATCGATGGATGAAAAAAATCAAATAAATTTTAATTTAGGGCTTCAAATGAAATCTAAAATGTAAATCGCGCTCTTATGTATAACATTTACTTACTAAATGAATGGGAAAATACCAGATATTGCACATATATTGAACACTGAAAAGTAAATGAAATGCAAACCCTTGGACACATATCCTATCACATAGCTTCAAACTAATAAATTTCAAACATGTAACATTAAACTTAGAAGTAATATCATTTAATACAACACGTTTTTGTTATGTTTGTTTTCATTGTACAATGAAATTCTAGTCAAGTGATTTATAAAGTTTAGTCAACTATAAGATAAGTAAACAAATATAAACATATGATCAAAGTTGTGTATTTTTTAAAACATGATACATCATTTTGAGTTGTTTTTTTTCTTTAAAACAAAATTACGATTGTACAACTTGAAAAATGCAAATCCACATTTATAAACATTTAAAAGTACAGAATTGTTATGAATAGGGATCACTTTGTAAGAATATGTATACAATGTGTAGCCATATCAGATTGTTGCTAAAATTCTTTCTGAATTGTCCACACAGATCATAGTATGTTAATGCTTCTTGATTAATAACGGTTTTTCCAACTGATTACAGTATGTATTGATAACTGTCCACAAATGAAATATATTTTCACAAACAAGAAATGAAGTAATGAATGCTTATTGATGACTTCATTCGTGATGGGCACACTAAAGGTTTTGTGGGTAATTGTGCTGTGCTAAGTCATTTACATTGGGTGTATGATGTATGCATATCAATGATATATAATCCTAGTCAACATATGTTGCTTGTTCCCTGAAATGGTAAAATGCAAACCATTAGTTTCAGACTCAGTGACGGAAAAGTATCTTGTGCTTCGTCAGACCTGTGTCTTGTAAATAAAGGTGTTTCAATGTTTAGTCCTAAAAAGCGTGCATCTAGGACAAACTTCTGTATCAGTACTACCCTGTTTTGACTGTTTCTGAAATTCGGTGCTCTTTCATGATGTTATTTTTAAATCAATTAATTAAATGAACAGACAATTAGTTCAATGAAATCCAACCGATAAATCATGTATATAAGAAATTAGTACTTTGGTTCAGAATATTTATTTATCCTCATGAAATGACACAAAAGTATTCCAAGTTGTTTATTGAATTCATAGATTTTTTTCTTACTTTAAAACACTATTCGCTATTCTTATAAGTACTTATTTATGTTGGCATATAACTTTAGCGTGATTTTTCATCGTTAATTTTGAAATTTCTACTTATAAGAGCTCTATATATTGATGTTTTGATATTGTTTATCGCCTTTTTTCGAAAGTAATTGACTTTAGCTAATAGTAATGACTAGAATGCATTTATCTGTATTTAAATGAGTGGCACACCACACTGATAAGTTGTAATCAAATAGAAAGTGGGTCACTATTACCAGTACTATTTAATATCACTATGTGAGTAATTCGGATAATCTAACGATATAAGAAGAAAACTACCTCCTCCCGCCCAAAAAACATACAAGTTATTCACATGTTTATGTTTCTAACAAAAACAATGTTTTGTACTGTTTTTTATTTCCACCTTTTGTCAATGTGATCTAGACTTGTGTTTAATTCATTGTTACTGGAACTGAATAGTTAATCGGTTAGTTACTAACCCTCATCTACAAAAAATACAAATAAAAGAGAATAACAAAATGAAGATGCACTTTATAATCTTTGTTCAAACTTGAATTAATAGTAACTGAATATAAATGAATAGCAATACTCTATAATTGAATAAGTTTTTTTGTTTAGATAAAATAATAATTGGGATTCAATAGTTATTTTAATTTTCTTAATCTTATTGCTACAGTTGATATGATTGTAGTTGTTGTTTAGTTGTTATTACTAGAAATTTTTTTTTATTTTTTGAGTTTTATTGTTGACCAAAAGTGACCATGACCTTAACCGTAATGATTTCATCTTTTTTTCTTGACATTTGAGTCCAACACATTGCTAATACGTGTAGAAAAAACAAATAATTTTAAAAACATGATAATAACAGACTTATGTTATATATAACCTAGTTTATAATTATATATATATTACAAATTAGTGGTATGAAGGACAATTTATTGACTAAATAATTAAATGAATCAATCATACCATACATTAAAAAGAAAGAATTATCTAAAGATGATTTCATCACGGACTAAAACATTCTAGATAACTAGTGACAACCTGAAAGTTTAGTTATAGTGTTTCATTCCGGTCCGAGTTTTATCAGTATTACATAATTCTGACTCCTATAAACAATAAACTCATGACTATTGGGTTTTATTACGAACATAAAATTTTCAAATCACCGAATTTATATTTAGCGGTTAAACTACTATAGCATTGAATGACTATCTTTCAAGGCCATTAAGTTCATTTATCTTATTTCTGAGACAGACTAAACTCCATTATTCAAGAATTCTCTTAGAAAGCGCAAAAACCGATTTAAAACAGCAATTAGTAATGACATGATTTGTGTTCCGTTTGTTGGTTAGAGTAGATTAGTTAAATTTTCCCAGTGGCATTTGGTTTTCGGTATTTATCTAACTAGTATCAGTCTATGACAAAGCATGTTTAAACGAACTAATCTCCGCAGATCATTTTTTTGAATAGATATTGGTTATCCTCAGTTCATTGATATCAAGTACTTACTAATTTTGACACTTTTATTCATATACACAAGTGGAACAGTAGTGCTACTTCTTGAAACAAAATTACTAATCAGTATTTAAATATTTCATGTCGTTTATGTGACAAAGATTAAGGGATTTTCAAAATATCTACAATAATAAAGAGATAAATACAACGTCAGATTTCAGTGATCAAGTTTATTCTTATGTATATCATGCTTCAGATTTAATCAGTAGATAATACAAGATCTAGTAACACTGTGTTTTATGAATATAAGTATTGGAGTATGTTGTGTACCAACTGTCTGCAATAAAATTCATCATTTTGATGAAGATAAGAGCATAAGCCTGAGTTGACTGAGTGCACATGATAGATAATTCAACTACTACACTATTTACAAATCTAAATCTTTTTAACCTCTAAGATTTTTAGCACCAAAAGTATTTTCATTAAGGTCACATTTGTTGAATTGATCTCTTCCTTATAGATATTCTACTAAAGTCTATATTCGTAGATAATACGGACGGTCAATTGTCGGTATACACAATTGCGACTGATTTAACCAACATACGTACATAGCTGTTTAATTTGCATCAGTCCTACGTCATTGTGACTGATAGTAAAAATGTGATCTATGTAAGCTCTCATTCTTCTAAATTTCCTAAAATATTTTTGAGTCTAAGTTATTCCTAAGGGTTTTGTTTTCTCTGTTGTTTTTATTCACGCCTGAATTACAGTCACTCCTTGTCGGCATACGTATATTCTGAGGGAATGCTTTGATAGTACTTGTAATTACAAGTTAATTATATTTTGACTGGGCTTTCCTCTTGATTTCGGATGTCCAAAATCAATCAGTAGAAAAAGTCATAGACTTAGTTCTCATGATCACTGGTGTTTTTTGAAAAACGATATCTTGAAACTTTAGGGAAGTTTTGTTTTACTAAAAGTTTTTAATTGACATTATCTAATAGCATAGTGATAGACTCAAAATAACTTAGCGATATTTTATTACAGAAATGATCCGTGCTCCTGAGATGATTGATAGTGAGAATTTAGTAATTGTTATTGTGACTAAACAATTTTATTCATTACAATAGTAGCTGAATAATCATTGAACACTGAAATAAATTGCATCATGGTTTTAGAAAGCAAGTTATTTTTCTATATTTCTGAGCTATTGACTATTCGGTACAAATTAATCAATTTTGTGATAGAATAATATTTATTTACGTTTCTTATAGATAAATTGGAATAATCTGTAGTTCTTAGACATGCTATCAACTTTTTCCTTATGGAGCAATAAAACGTTAAGTGCAAGGACCAGTAATAACAATATTATAATTGATAACATACAGCTAAATGTCCAAGTTTAGGGTTATTTACTTCGTGAACCAGAGCATATTCGTCAACTTCAAGATTTCAGCTTTCCAATCTAGCAAAGTATGTGATTTTATAGGTTGCATCAATCATAGATTGATCGCATTTGAGGTACCCTTGCAAAGTAGCGAGCATTGGGCGGTTGTTTCATCTTAATGTCTACGATGATTATTGCTTTCAAATTAAACAAAATATCATTCTACTTTTTCCATTTAACCATGTTGTTTGTTATAAACATCAAGAGAAATGACTGATTGTCAGTAACAAAATTATTTTACAGGAGAATTTGTCCTGATTACGACCTGAGACAAAAGTATGTAAAAGGATTTCTTGTTTTTTAAAAAAAAGACAATTCCATCGACAAATTTTCGTACTTTCAAATGTTTGTGTTGCTAAGCTAAAACTTGTTAAGCCGTTTCAATCTGTCCATAAGTAAGCGAAGAACATTGATGTCTTTGAGTATATCTTTGAAGTCAAACTATATTGTCTTGATTATGGAATGAAGAGGATTTGTCTTCAGATACTACTACTGCAACTACTAATTATTGTTGTTATTATCATTGATGGCTTTATTCAATATTATATGTTTAGTACACTATCGAATTTTCAGCATAAAGTATTTCAACAAGTTTATTTTCTATATTCGTTTTTAAATGTCCTACATCGATAACTAATTTTTTTCCTCACTTGTTTAATCTGAATCAATCAGCATCTATAATAAAAATAATATTCTGTTTTTCCCTGATCTATCCCCCATACATGAAACTAAGCCGGAGAACTGTTGTAAACCGAGACAAGCCGTTTCATTTTGGTTTGGAACTATCCAGCAGTGCATATTCATCAGAAAGCTTTACTGAGACACATCAAACAACAGCAAAAACACAGCATTCATTAAATCCTAGTTTTCAATTTTTTTCAAATAACATTTGATGGTAATAGAGATCGAATCATGTAATTTTTACAAGCCTCCTATTTTTACATTTTATTCTTTAAATTTCTGTCTGTACTTCCTACTTAGAATAGTTGCTAATCCATCTTCAATAAATGTTGTAAGGATGGCTTTCTCAGACAACAAGTCTTACAATACAATATTAGTATGGTTGTATAAATATGGTTATGTTGACAAAAAAATAAAAGTTAATTGATGAATAGCTAGTGCATTCCGCTTATTTAACTATGGTAAATCGAAATTATTTTAACAAAAACTAGCTATCATACATTTTATAATAGTTGATTCATTTCACAAAATTATGTAAGACATTGAAATTCGAAAACGTATGCGCATTCAACAAATTCGTTATAGGCAGCACAATATTCGCACACAAACACACACACAAAGCTATATGGATATCACCGGACCACACCACGGAGGATGAGAGAGATCATATTTGCATTAATAAGTAATTCCGAGGGACAATCGAAGATGTGAGAACCAGGAGAGGAGCTGATATAGCTTCAGATCACCACCTGGTTGTGGCAAAGATGAAACTGAAGCTAAAAAACACTGGAAAACTGAGGGAAGAACATTACAAAGGTTCAATGCAGCCTTCCTTCGAGATACTAACAAACCCAATGAATTCAAGATAGCTCTCAACAACAGGTTTCAAACCTTACAGTATCTACTGAAGGAAGAAGAAACTACTATGAAGGACAACTGGAAATGTATCAAAGCAGCATTGACTTCAACATATCAGGAGGTTCTGGGCCGCATTATGCATCATAAGGAATGGGTCTCTATAGAAAGACTGAACAAGATCAAAGAAAGGAAGAAAAAAAAGCAAATAACAACAGTCGAACAAGAGCAGAGAAATTCCAAACATAAGCTGGATATAGAGAAGCAAACAAGCAAGTGAAGAGTAGAGTCAGTATCGACGAGCTGAAATACATGGAAGAACTACCAAAAACAGCGGAAAAAGCTGTAAGAGAAGAGAATATGAGAGAGCTATATGACACAACGAAGAAACTAGCAGGGAGATATATTAAACCAGAGACCGATCAAGGACAAAGAAGGTAAGACAATCACCGTGATTCAAGAACAGAGGAACAGATGGGTAGAGTACTTTGAGAAACTCTTGAATAGACCAGCTCTATTGAATCCACCGGATATCGAAGCAGCACACACAAACCTTCCTATAGATGTCACTCCACCAACGACCGAAGAAATCAAGATGGCCGGTCATCAGCCGAATAAAGAGTGGGAAAGCAGCAGGACCTGACAATATACCAGCTGAAGCATTGAATTCAGATATGGAAGTAACTGTAAAGATGCTTCAAGTTCTATTCTGGAAAAACAAGTTTCGATAGACTACAAAGAAGGACACCTCCTCAGGATTTTAACGAAAGGAGATCTGAGCAAATGTGAGAACTACAAAGTAATCACATTACGATCACTAACAAGAAAGCTTTTCAACTGGAAACAACTGGAAAGAATTGCCCAGGATAGATTTTGGTTGAGAATGCTAGCGGGTTGCCTATGTTCCTTCACAATGTGTAACAGACGTAAGTAAATAAATAAGTAGTTAAAGTAGGTCATTGTAGTGTCGGTCATCAAATACCAAAAGGTTACATTATTATAAACCGAATCAACAATAATTAGTTGACGATTACAGTTAAGGAAATAAAGCTATCATGATTTTTTTTTTTACGAAAGTTAACCAAAACAATATGACTCAAATTTACATAGTTATAAAATAAATAATCAAGACTGATTAATATATATTAATGATTGTTTGGTTTTGAATACCGTAATAATATGTATTGTCATTTAAACAATAATTGAGTATAATACTCTATGATGGAATAAGTACGATAAGATCATTAAATTGTAGCAATAGAATCTATCGTATGAGTAATGATTACCATTTTAATGGGATAGTTCAGCTTTAACTAATAACTCTCTCTTACAATAATATAATTAAAAAGTAGTATAGTTTGACATGATAATACAAAATAAAACATGATGGAAAATAGCATTCTAATGAAATTAATAATCAAATATAAATAAATACGTAATTTCAATGGTTGAGATCATGAGTTAATTGAACCTAGGCCACCATAGAAAACTTAGAAGCACTGGACAGTTGTTTCGTTCTATTGTGAGACTCCTCAGCAGTGCGCATCTACGATCCCGCTCACAGGATTCGAACCCGGGACGCTTGAGATGCATATATGTAATTATAATATTACGTTCTTAATATGAGACATTATTATTATTCACTCTATTAAGATAAATGTATAAAATGTATATAATTTACAAATGTATCGATTTATTACTTAATTTCCTTTGAATTTACATTTCAGTAGTATCATTATCAAAAATTTTAATATTAGTTTTAGTCAGTTTATTGTCTAAAATAGGGTTTTGCAATAAAACAAGAAACAAAAATACACAACAAGAATAGTCAAATTTTTTATTTCACCTTAGTTAAACGAAGAGGCTATAAAAATTATATATATATATATATATATATATATATATATATATATATATTCAATGTGTATTTCCTGAAAAATTAAAACTTGTATATATATTTTTTGTTTTTTGTTTAACAATTCAGTTTTGTTTTTGGGGGTCACTATATTACAATATCTTAATCATCATATTGTTGTTAAGTAAAGGTATATAAGCATTTTAATGTAATACAATATATAATGAATTACTAATATAATCGTATAAGTTTTTAAATAATTGAATCATAGTAAAATATGAAATTTTCACACGTAATGGACTAGTAATATTGTATTATTGGTAATTACAATGACGAAAATTGTTCTTTAATCGGTACAATTAATGTTACATTAGAAATGTACGTGTGTGTGTATTTTTATTTCATTTTCTTTGGTTGATATTGAGATATTTTGCATATACAAACGAGTATGCATTAAAATAAAACGTTCGGTATATCAATTCAGTATATATTATCCATTGATAGATGTATCACCTCATTTAGAATAAATAAGTGATCACACGTTTGTGTATATCATGGATTCAAAAACCGAGGTAAATATCCGATCGCTATAACAAGAAATGAAAATGATTCCTCCTTTATTCGGGCTTGAGAGTGGCAGTAGCCCCAGAGGGGCTCCAGGCGAAGTTTTGTATTTTAGTTACATGTAAATAAATCACAGTTGGTAACTAAGTGATTATTGTTTTGAATACATAATGTTTGATGTGCTTCATTCTAAGATATCCAGATTTCTATTAGATATAATTTCGATAGATGATTTTCTGGTGAAACTTTTAAAAACGTTCAATAAAACTTATAATTATCAAAAATGCCTTAAATTTATAAAATAAAACTATAGTTCTTGGCCGCTATTGTTCATGTGTTTGTCTTTATTAGTATGTTAATGTGCGAAAAGTCTGTATTAACTTTAAAATCGAATTCGAAAATTAACTAACTTATATACTAGTTAAGATCATCTATATTATTCGTTTAGTGATTTAATGGGTATATTTAGTTCTAATATACTACTATTGATCATTAATAATGGTCTCTAAGAGACGCGAAGTTTTTAAGAATTATCTTCAGTGAAGCTGTAGATACACAATTCTATGAAATTCCATAGTATATGAACACGTCTGTCAATTGCTCTTTAGTTTCTAATGGTATAATCTGTGACGAATACAGCTCAAAAAATCAAACCAAAAATGGTTTTTACAACTAAAGAAAATTAAGCGATAATCCTAATATAATTAAGCATTTGTTTTATTCCAGTTTAAATCTGATTAAAAGTAAATGTTCAATTTTATTCCACATCAAATAGTAAATCTTTTTATCATTCAATCAGAACACCATCATTGACATAATTGGTTGGAAAGTTACTTAGGACATTAGACAATGGATACAGCACTACAACTTCGATGTACTTCAACTAATAACAGTTCATTATAAATATAAATTTGATTTCTTGTCTAGTATTTTACAAAACAAAATCATTATTAGCTTAAAATGATAATCAAAGTTAACTTGAATTCAATTTTTTGTGACATAATTTCTCATAGTATTAAAAGTTTTCTAATTATAAAGGTTGACTTTTATACTTCATTGCATCTAATACTTCAGCTTCGTTTTTGTTGAATTCTCTTTAAATCAAGTAATTTTCTCTCATTATTTTACTTTAAGATATTATCACATTAGGATTTTTATTAGACTGAGGTTTTGTGGATATTATAATAATTTCTAATAGTTGAAGTCATGAGTCAATTGAAGCTAGACCACCATGGAAAATCTGTAAGCACTAAACGGCTGTTTCGTCCTATTGTAGGACTCTTCAGCAGTGCGCATCCACGATCTTTCACGCAGGACTTGGACCCAGAAATTTCGGTCTCTCGCGCAAATGCTTAACCTGCGCTCCAGTCTCGAATGAGGGATCGTGAATGTGCATTGATGTGGAGTCCCACAATAGGACGAAATAGCCATTCAGTGCTTCCAGGTTTTCAATGGTGTTCTAGCATCAATCGATACATGAATTCAACTATTAAAATCACATTAAGATTTGTTTGTTTTGAGGTTATACAAGGCTTATTGAAACCACTGAATGATATTGAAGTACACATGATAAAATAGTTTGAAGTGAAGTTGAAATTACTTCAACACATTATTTTAAACCGAAAGGATTTACCATAAACAAGTTTAATGTTTATTAAAGAGTATACTTAATAGGGTAGTAAATTGATGAATAATTAATTAATCCAATTAACGTACTGTTTGAACTGGATTATGTTACATTAAATTTTAAATTAACCACCATCGCATAATGTTCATTTCGATATATGAGTATTATTTACTTCCTCTAGGTACTGTATTACATAATTTAGCCATCTGAGTTACCAGAATCATATTATTCATCTGTTCATTATTTAACCAAGTCTTTAATATTACATTTTATTATATAATCTTGTTTTCACTTATATATTATGAAAGCAAATTTGTCAGATGATATCGATATTAGTAAAGATTTGAGTTATTTCATTGCTGATATTCAAGACTTAATTCTAATTACTTTCTATTGAATTATGTGCAACTCTTGAGTATTGCCTTGATATGGACATTTTGTTACAAGTCATGTCGAGTTGATGGATTATGTTTTGTAGACAAATCCAAAATGAAACGAAACATTTGACCTAGATTCCATTACTAGCTACATTCCATTTATTCTATGTTTAGTAGTTTGTGAGGTGATGTACTAAAAACATCAGTTCATAATTTATTCAACTCATACTTTTATCAAACATAAATTGTCCTTTTAAATGGACCTGTTTTACTCAGTCATACTATAAAATGTAGAAACTCTTCATATAATGATTGTAATCGAATATTGTTTCAAAATAATTAAATCTTTAAGAATAAGTTTGATCAAATTATTACATGGTAATTTCAAACTAATTAAAAGTATTTAGTTATAAATAAAGAAGAAGAAGAAGAAGAAGAACAGTCATATAACATTGTTTTCACATAGATTGTACTTTAATAATTTGTACTTCTAAAACATTAAATACTTTCACATATAATTTCAAATATTTTGTAAGAAATATTATTCAAAATGTATAATAATTGCAGAGTTGGAATATTACAGTTCAACTAAATACATTTTGCACAAACTCATATAATTTGTTAATTTATATCCACACAAGTAGTATATGACGGTGGTCAGGCATAGAATGTATTTCAGTAGAAGGTCGATGAGGAAAGAACGGAAACGAAACGCAAGTATGATATGATGGATTAATATTTTTTTGCAAATTAACGATTTAATATATGGTTCTCAGATTTTATTGAGATGCTCTGTAATTATGCGCCTAAATACATTCGATTGTCCCCCATTTGTTTTCTTGTTCACTACATTAGGACTTAACGGTCTCGCACACTACCGCTTAATCTCTAGACCACTGAGCCGGCCGGCATTCAACGGTGTTAATCAATCCAGGAAATTGAGCAACACATCCACCATTGTCTTCAGTGAGTTATTATCTCACAACTGACCCGGCTGAAATCCACTGGTCACTGTTTCTCACTAGAACTCCAGGAAATACCTCTTGGAGACCGTCACTAGCGAGCATATGATGATTATAATCAGAGAGGGGTTTCGTGAATAATATAGTAATTTTAAAAGTTGAGATCATGAGTCAAATGAAGTTAGACCACCATGGAAAACCTAGAGGTACTGGACGGCCATTTCGTCCTATCGTGGGACTCCTCAGCAGTATTCATCCACGATCCCGCCTCGAGAGATTCGATCCCAGGGTCTAACGGTTTTGCATGCGAACGCTTAATCTCTAGACCACTGAGCCGGCCGGCATGCAACAGTGCTGTAGAAACAGTTATAGAACTTCCAATATCTGGAATTCTAATGATAAATAATTCAGCAACTAAATAATCAAACATTTTGTCATATTACAGTTTTCTATAATTCAGTGGATAAGTTTTTTTATATTTATTGGTCTGTAATTGTGTGTTAGATTTATTTCTAAATTTGAGGTGTGATTATGTGTAAGTGTAAACTTTTTTTTAAAGTAATAGGATATCGAATCTGTTTTATTTGAAGGAGGCAGATGAAATCTCATCTACTCTATGACTTCATAAAACCCTAAGACAGTTCATGGATTTAGTAATTTAGAACTTGGTGAAAGGAATGTATTGCACACAGGTTTTTGATCCACTATTGCCTTATCATTGTTTGTTACGAGTATTCCTAACATGCATTCTTAACATGTATCTCATTTGGAAAGTTGTACAGTTTTTCAGATCTTTTTTATTAACCTTTTTTTGTCGTTGTTTGTTTTTTTTTTGTAAAATAAACTTGTTGAAATATTTTGTGCTGAGAATTCTATGTTGTGCTTAAATATAATATTAAATAAAGCCATAAATAATAATATCATTAAAGATATCAAAAATGGTTTAATGGTTGTTCATAATTAAGCCTCCCTACATGGTCTAGATAATATCTGCATTTTGGGACAATCTGAACAGTTCATTGATGAGATGCATTAATCTTTCCACTTTAGAGTTCCTATTCATATTGGCTTTTCATTAACAGCTTTTAAACTATATGTTTCTTTAATCTTTTTGAAAATTTTCGTTATTCATAGAAGGAGTTGTTTGAAATGGAGTGGCATTTCTGCAAGTATCTTTAACTTTTATGTTATGTAACTAGTGTGAATAACCCGTTGTGCTTAGTTTTTCGATGAATTTCTATGTGCTGTAAAGCCTATGCAAATATAATTGATTTGATAAAATATGTCTAATGCATCTGTGAGACTACTGCCCTAAAAAAGTTACTGGAATCTGAGCATTGTAGAAGATTTTCGTTAAGTCATAGTCTCGATATTGACTGGTTTTCTGTTCTGGGAGACTGTTAGAAAATTTAACGATCACTAGAAGAGTACACGGGCTTCACTTTCTAGTCATCAATACTATGTTCTTTATTAGCTTGTACACACAAAGTAGCAATATCTTAACAGTTGCCTAAGTCAATGAAGTTATTGTTCTTAGTTACAGTATAAACCTACTATGTTCAATATTGCTTGAACAATGTTCTTAAGAATTTACTGTGACTGATCTTTTCTATAATCTATTATATTTCAGCGAAACCAAAATCACTTGTAATGAATTTGGCACCAAGTTTAGGACATGGAAATGCATAAATTAACTTTATAATATCACTGTCAACATTAATAGAAGTGTCTGAGGCTCACTATACACATCCCAATAGTAAACTGTAGCTAGTAATGCTGACCGGTACTCAAAATAATCCTGATAGAAGACACTAACTTCTAAATGCTTAATATGAAGAAAATCCCGATCATATATTAGACATTAACCATCAGAACAATCCCCTCTATTACATAGTTATAAAAGATAGTTTTGAATGTTTTAAATCAAACACTGAAAAATGACACCATATTCCTGTGATAAATATAAAAGATGATTCCACTTATACGGCTATGATTCGTAAAGTCAAGATTTTATTTAGAGGTAAATGTAATCAGTTAAATCAGGAAGCATGGTTTGTGAAAAACACGCACTATTTTTTTTGTGTTATACTTTGCAACAATAACTATAGTGGTTCGAATAGGATGTCTGATCATCTAAACTGTAACCTGAACAATCTGTAATGCAAGAGCAACTAGACACTAATAATTCAAAGTATAACTGTGTAGATTATATATCCTTTTTGAGCGTATATCAAATCGGAGGTATAGACTTGTCTAAGTTATTGAAGAAAATACTACATAACTCAATAAACCATAACAAACATACTAATTAAACAGATAAGGAACACTACGCGATTGTAATATTTGAAACCTGAAACAAACTGATGTCTTAATATTAACATTTTAATGTTCATTTTAGTTTATTGAAGGTGTTTCTAAGTGAAAACTACATGGAATTTAATTAATTATCTTAATAAATTTAATTTTTACTGATTGATTATTATGTATTAGTTCCGATTGACAACTATTATGAATATTTACCTTATTATCTTATAATATATTTAAGTTTAATCTTAGATATTAATTATTCCATTAATAATAAAACATGTCCATACTTTGAGAAAATAAAGAAAATAAAGTGAACTTTATTATTAATTTACTTGTTCATTTAAAACTGAAATAATTTCATACGAAATTTCATTATGTTTAGTATAAACGAACTTAACGAAAATCCAAAACCAAAAAACAAAAACACATGAGAACATGTTTCATACACACACAAAAAAACACTAATAAATAATTGGTTAATTAGCTTAGGACAATCGATTTAGATAGAAAGTAAAGTGAATACTTTGTTTTGTTTTTTTTTCATTTCTCTCTCACTCAACTCTTGTTCAAAAGTATTAATTAGACTAGATTTATAAGTGAATTGTTCGACTACATATGGAGTTTTAAAGATATTTCGATGTATACATAGAATCATTAGTAAATGTAGAATCAATTCCTTTTTAACAAGAGATGCAATTTTTGTATACTTATATATATATATAATTGTGTTGGTTAGCGAGTGGAACGAAGAGTGAGACCTCTCATTAGAAAAAAAGATATGTTCATATTAGTTCCACGTATTAAATTTCATATTTCAGGCCATCGGTATTCTATGGTTCACTTTATATGTACATATTACTCTCACTTAATTAAGCACACAATAACAAACATTCAATTCTTTTTTCTACTTTTCAACTTAATTTGACGTTTCTACTGAAAAATACGTGAAATACTAAATTCTTTGATTTTTAAAGATAACTTATTTGACCTTATAGGGTTATCAGTATAACTATATGCATGATATTTTAAAGTTCTTGTTCTCACTTGTTTTAGACTGCATATTTTTTACCATAGTAGATATAGTTGTATCATTATTATTATTGGTAGTAATAAAAGTAGTAATAGTAGTAGTATCCACACTTCACTAATCAACTTCCTCCGTTGAAAAATAAGATAGAAAAACGTAAGTACAATGAAAAAATAATTCAAGTTTTATTGTTCGTTGTCTTCTTATATATATATCTCAGGCATTTTTATGGATTTATTTAAAAACACAGGTACATGTTAATAAAATATACTCTGTTTCTTATTGTAGGTTGTCGTGAAGATTGCTAAATTTGAAGTTTCATATCCCATATTAACCTTAGATAATCATTGAAAATTATTAAGAACTGAACAGTTGTTTAGTCTTTGGAAGTATGTATCCATAACCGTATCAAAGATTAAAAATATACACTTCTAATAAAATTCAACCATTAAGATGTATTATTTATAGTAAAACTTAATTTATATTAACTACTTACCCAATCAATACTTACAAATTGTCTTATTATGAGGTTTGACTTACGTTTATAAAAGCCTGAACTCTATCTGTGGCTCTTCTACGGTTTCTACCGTTCCCAAGCCTGAGTAAAGGAGAAGGGCTAGGTATGGAGTAGGCACACCAAGCCCGTAGAAAATAACCTTGCTAAAAAGGCTTTAACCAGAATAAATAATTTAACGAAATATGAAAGCCTCAATGATTAAAATGAAGTATTTTGAACCAAACTCTTTTAGGAAAAACCATCTAAAAATTAAAATGTTTCATTAGGTACCCAATATTTATGAAAATCTTCAATCGAAATTTGATGAAGGTTTAAATAAATAAAGATTATTATTGTTATTATTACTAACCATTCTTGGGCTTTGTAATAGAAAGCAAAATCAATTTAATATTTAATCAAAATATGTTAGAACCCCATGTTGCTGAAAATGATGATGGTAATAATGATAATTCGAAGTAATGATTAATTTCCATTATTAAATATCCTCATATATTATCTCTGATAACATCATAACCATCACTTTTGAACTTCTATTTTATTCTCTTACTTTTACATCGTATTCATTTAAACACAAAAAAAAGTGAATAATAGAAAATTCATATGACAGTAATAAATTTCCTAAAATTTGTCATATGATTAGTAACACACTTGATAGAAGTGTATTATACTTCATTCTGTTCAAATTGTTTAATGATGACAAATACTTATAAATTAGAATCAACGTATCATTTTAAGATTAACAATATTCGATAAATTCAATAACACACATTTTAATAACAAAAAAAGTCTGAGGCAATTAGTTACATTTAAAAAAAAAACAAGCAAACAATTTAAGTATATCAAAATAACATTTGATTGATTATTTTTTTTAGAATATAATTATAAATTAATTTAAAGAAAAAAATAATGATATGAATAATTACAGTGAATTATTGTTTCAGAGAAAAACTTAAATCAAAATCTAACAGCAGTTTCTTGTTGTTTGACAAATAATAAATAAATAAAAGTACTGGGTTCGAGTTCCGAAGTGAACATCAATTCTGAGATTCAGGTACTAAATAGAACGTAATGCGTGTCCTAGATTCTATTACTAGTCACTATCTATCTTTGCTTATAATGCTTGTGAATTAAGGCAATATCGAGGTAATACGCACAGCATGTACATATACCAATAAGAGACTGATCAATTGCAGTGCTAAACATCAATGGGAAGATTCAAGTAAACAATACCAAATGAATTTAATATGTGTTTTTATTTAATAAAACACGTGTTCAAATGACAAAAGGTAGAAATTGTTTAATGAAAGCATCATATATATATATATATATATATATATATATATATATATATTTCTTTTAAATCACAGACATTGATGTACATACATTCTGCAGCTTTACTTGGATGACATATATGTGAATTTATTTGATGAATAAATAAGAAAAAAATATGAATGAAATCCATTCAAAAGTACATTTCTTTATTTAACTAAATATATTTACATTTTGTTATGAAAATATACAAAATAACAGTTAAGTTTCGATTAATAAATTTTATATCTTCAAACTTAGAACTATATTGAATTCAAATTTAGTGGAGAAATTAAAGAAATATTTGCGTTGAATGATATTGAGAAGATTCAATACAACATGGAATGTATTTGTAAAATTTTACAAATTATAATATTTGTTTAAATGACACACTTATTAGTAGCTCAACAAATGCAATGATAATTTTCTGTTATTTATTGAAACACATAAACATTGGTACGAGAAGTCACCAAATAGATGAGTGCCACATAAATTATTCTATTTGTATCAGGGCCGAGTGCCCAAACTGAAGCAGGTTGTTTACTTAGGAGGCAAAATCCCAGGCCTTTGACCCAAAGGTCTAATCCACAAGACAGTGAAACAACATTAATAGATGCAGTCCCATAGTAGCCAGTAACCAACAATGGGTTCATACGCCATTTGTCCCCTGGGGGTCCTGGAGCCCGTGTGCGGCATTGGTTTGGAAACAGGGTTTTCCAGATCTTCTAGGTGGATCTTCCATATTCACTAACCAGGTTAAAGCGCCAGGCATTCACTTTCCGTTCTTTCAATTTCGCAAACAACACTCCCGTTGAGAGAAAGTAGTGAGTGGGACTTCCCTGGCATTGGTCGCATGTACGTGACCATATGAAAACATTTCGATGGAGAGCTGACTCTCCCACTATCGGTCGTACCAGGGCATCTGGGGGCGATAGTGTACTGTAATGTTTAGTTATTCATAACTTGTTCTGACAACCAGAGCAACCATTTATTTAGGTACATGGAATGCTCGCACAATGTGGGAGACTGGGAGAGTTTTCCAAATTACTGCAGAAATGAGGAGATACAATTTAGAGGTGCTTGGGATCAGTGAAACACATTGGACGCAAGTTGGACAACAACGACTAGCTTCAGGGGAGCTTCTGTTATACTCCGGACATGAACAAGAAAATGCTCCACATACACAAGGAGTTGCATTGATGCTGTCCAAACAAGCACAAAATGCACTTATAGGATGGGAATCTCATGGACCAAGGATCATCAAAGCCTCCTTCATAACAAAGAAAACGGGGATTACTATGAACGTCATCCAATGCTATGCGCCTACCAACGAATACAACGAAGATGCTAAAGATCAATTCTACGATAGGCTGCAGTCAATCGTCGAGAAGTGCCCAACAAAAGACCTGACCATTCTGATGGGAGACCTAAATGCCAAGGTTGGAATTGACAACACCGGATATGAAGACATCATGGGACGACACGGACTGGGAGATAGGAACGAAAATGGTGAGAGATTTGCAAATCTATGTGCCTTCAATAAACTGTTCATAGGCGGGACTATATTCCCACATAAACGCATCCACAAAACCACATGGACTTCACCGGATCACACCACACAGAACCAAATCGACCATATCTGCATCAACAAAAAGTTCAGGAGGACGATGGAGGACGTGAGAACAAAGAGAGGAGCTGATATAGCATCAGATCATCACTTGCTGGTCGCCAAGATGAAATTGAAACTCAAGAGGCACTGGACAACGGGGAGGACAATATCACAAAAATTTAATACGGCTCTTCTTAGGGATACTGACAAACTCAATAAATTCAAGATAACCCTCAGCAATAAGTTCCAAGCCTTTCATGATCTACTCAATGGAGAAGGAACTACTATGGAGAGCAACTGGAAAGAGATAAAAGAAGCAATCACTTCAACATGTCATGAGGTTCTGGGCCAAAAGAAGCACCATCACAAGGATTGGATCACGGTCGATACACTGGATAAGATTCAAGAAAGGAGGAACGAGAAGGCAGCAATCAATACCAGTCGAACAAGAGCAGAAAAAGTCAAGGCACAGGCTGAATACACAGAAGTAAACAAGCAAGTGAAGAGGAGCATCAGAACTGACAAACGTAAATATGTGGAAGATTTGGCGATGACGGCGGAAAAGGCTGCCAGAGAAGGAAACATGAGACAACTGTATGAAACAACAAAGAAACTCTCCGGAAATCACCGTAAACCAGAACGACCAGTGAAAAGCAAGGAAGGCAAGATAATCACCAACATTGAAGAACAACGAAACAGGTGGGTAGAACACTTCAAAAAACTCTTGAATCGACCAGCCCCACTGAACCCACCCAACATCGAAGCAGCACTCACGGACCTCCCAATTGATGTTGGCGCACCGACAATTGAAGAAATCAGCATGCCTATCAGACAAATCAAGAGTGGCAAAGCAGCAGGACTAGACAGCATTCCAGCAGAGGCACTGAAAGCAGACGTAGCGGCAACTGCAAGGACACTCCAAACTCTCTTCAGAAAGATCTGGGATGAGGAACAAGTACCAAAAGACTGGAAAGAAGGACTTCTGGTCAAAATACCAAAGAAAGGCGATCTCAGCAACTGTGACAACTACAGGGGGATCACTCTTCTTTCAATACCAGGAAAAGTCTTCAACAGGGTATTGTTAAACAGGATGAAGGACTCCGTAGACTCCCAACTTCGACACCAACAGGCAGGATTCCGTAAGGATAGATCGTGCACAGACCAAATCGCAACTCTACGGATCATTGTGGAACAATCAATTGAATGGAATTCATCACTCTATATCAACTTCATCGACTACGAAAAAGCATTTGATAGCGTGGACAGAACAACCCTATGGAAGCTTCTTCGACACTACGGTGTGCCTCAGAAGATAGTCAATATCATACAGAATTTCTATGATGGATTAAACTGCAAGATCGTTCATGGAGGACAGTTGACAAAGTCGTTCGAATTAAAGACCGGTGTTAGGCAAGGTTGCTTACTCTCACCCTTTCTCTTTCTCCTGGTGATCGACTGGATCATAAAGACATCAACATCTGAAGGGAAGCACGGGATACAGTGGACATCTAGGATGCAGTTGGATGATCTAGACTTCGCAGATGATCTGGCTCTTCTATCGCATACGCAACAACAAATGCAGGAGAAGACAACCAGTGTAGCTTCAGCCTCAGCAGCAATAGGTCTCAATATACACAAAGGGAAAAGCAAAATTCTTCGATACAACACAGCATGCACCAATCCAATCACAATTGACGGAGAAGCTTTGGAAGATGTAAAAACCTTTACATATTTGGGCAGTATCATCGATGAACACGGTGGATCTGATGCAGATGTGAAGGCACGGATTGGCAAAGCAAGAGCAGCATATTTACAACTGAAGAATATCTGGAACTCAAAACAATTGGCAACCAACACCAAAGTCACAATTTTCAATACAAATGTCAAGACAGTTCTACTGTATGGGGCGGAAACCTGGAGAACTACGAAATCCATCGTCTAAAAGATACAGGTGTTTATTAACAGTTGTCTACGCAAAATACTTCAGATCCGCTGGCCGGACACTATAAGCAACAACCTACTGTGGGAGAGAACAAATCAGATCCCAGTGGAGGAAGAAATCAGGAAGAAGCGCTGGAAGTGGATAGGACACACATTGAGGAAAGCACCGAACTGCGTCACAAGACAAGTCCTCATATGGAATCCTCAAGGTCGAAGGAGGAGAGGAAGACCAAAGAACACATTACGCCGAGAAATGGAGATAGATATGAGAAAAATGAACAAGAATTGGATGGAACTAGAAAAGAAGGCCCAGGATAGAGTGGGTTGAAGAATGCTGGTCGGCGGCCTATGCTCCATTGGGAGTAACAGGCGTAAGTAAGTAAGTAAGTAAGTAACTTGTTTAAATCAAATGAATTCTATTTTAATATTGTACGGTTTATAAACAATTAATCTGACAATTTATTGTTATTTCAGAAAAGCTCATTTTCAGCTTTTTTTAAAAAAAATAATTTTGAAACCACAAATTCTTTAAGGGAAAACAGAATATATGAAACAAAATAGCTTTGATAAGCTTTCTATAGTTCTGTTTATTTTTCTTAGTAAGTAAAAGTTTCTTGAATTCTGTTACTAAAACTTCATTTTAATAAATATCCATCTAACAGTTATAATCTCTGTACTTTAATCGATTCATGATATAATCTATTTTAAATCTTTTGAGATAAAGAATTTATGTCACTGTAATCGGATTGTATTTATGTAGGCCCTCTAGTTAGAGAACCTTAGAATCGACTATTTATGAAATTAATAGTATTACTTGGTAGTAAACCCAAAGTTCTTTATTAAGTAAAGATGGATAGTGTCTAGGAATAGAATCCAGGACGCGCATTTTGTCCTATTTGGGACTCGTCAACTGGATCTAGAATTCCTTTAATTGCTGATTAATACGTTGTAGTTAAATGCATTCAATCATATTCAAATTTAATATAGATTTATTAATAGTAACGAATAAAAAATTTCAATGGTTAAGATCATGAGTCAGTTGAAGCTAGACCACCATGGAAAACTTGGAAGCACTGGACGGCCGTTTCGTCCTATTATGCGAAATTCGAACCCAGAACCTGCTGGTCTCGCGCGAGAGCACTTAACCATTAGACCACTGAGCCGGCATCCAGCGGTGTTAATATCTAACTTCAACGAATCCACGAAATCGAGCGACACATCCACCATTGTCTTCAGTGAGGTACTATCTCACAACAAACCTGGTTGAACTCCACTAGTCACTGCTTTTCACTAGAACTCCAGGAAATACCTCTTGAAGCCAGTCACTAGTGAGCACATTTTGATTATTATCAGAAGGGGTTTTATGGAGATTGTAGTAATTTCATAATAGGACGAAACGGCCGTCCAGTGCTTCCAGGTTTTCCATGGTGGTCTAGCTTCAACTGACTCATGATCTTAACCATTAAAATTACTACAATCTCCACAAAACTCCATCTGATATGAATAAGAAACTGTCTAATCCATTCTGCTGACTAAATTCTATTGATTAAATTAGAAAATATTCGCTTGACTTAATGATTTTACATCATTGCTTTGCTGATAGGTATCAGTTAATATGAAACCTAGATTGAAAACTCCCTGTGGATTACATCATTTATCGAGCCTCTTTATAAACAAAAGAAAAAGTTAACCTATTTTCATTAAAATAAAATGAACATAGATAAGTTTCAAAAGTAAGAGTTTAACATATTACCAACTTAAATTACAGAAAATATAATAAATGAAACGAGCGTTAACTGTTTAAGGATTCCTCTCTTTATATTTTAAAAGAATCAATCTGAATTGTCTTCTGTGGATTCATGCAGATTCTGTATGAAAAATTAGAAGGATTATAATAGAAGCATTATTATTTCATTTCTTTAGGTGGTATGGTCAATCAACAAGTCACCGAAATGATAGAACAAAATGACTCATTTTCTATTTATTATATTGTATAATATCATGTATGTGATGTTCTAGGTTTAGGCTGACAACAGATGGTATGGCACCGACTACAGTTGGTTAACTAATTTTTTGATTTGTAACTACAGTTTTCACTTGGAAAACTCAACGATATGCATTACCTATATCCAGCCGATATAATGAAAGTAAAGTGCTAAACTTACAGCATAAACACATGAGAATACAACAACATTCTATGAATCCCTTGATTTTTGATCTGAGTTGTAGAAAACAACTTTAAATGCCTAGATGGTGTATGGGGAACAGTTTACAAAATGACTGGTGAATTTAGGCAGATGAATCTACTGCTCATTAAATTTTAAGTGTCAAATATATTGAGATACTGTGACTTTCATTCTTTCTTCATGAATTTCTTCTAGGTTTATTTTCTGTCTCTGCTGGTATAATTATTCTCATTTCGATTTTTATATTCATATATTTATTCATTTAAGCTAATCTGAAATATTAAAAATTTGAAGCGAAGCACAATTAACTGAATCGTAATTTGTTTAGTTTAACGTTTCTAGACGCCAGTATAATCTTGAGAAAAAATGGCTTTCCCTGAAATGACAACATATAGGTCCTTCAAAGCGATAAAAAAAGAAATGCATAATTATATATTGGTAAGATAATCGTCATAACATTCTGTAGTCAAGATGGCATCATAATATCTAATCAACTTCAGGAAGTATCAGTCCATCAATACAGAACTAAGGCTCTTTGGAAGAAACACGAAGGACTGAGCTAACGAAAGTCAGTTCTTAAAAAGTAACGAAGAATTCGACCTTAAAGGTAACGTTTACTTTTCACATACACAATTTATGTACAGCACTTATGTAATCCGTTTTGATTAAAACAAATTGTGTTTTCTAACATTTAGATGTCAATTTAATCGATAAGAGTAGTTGAGTAATTTCATGCTAGTTTCAATCTAAAAACAGGTATTTCTGTGAAGATACATCTAAATTTTCGTTAATGTTATATGAAGTTAGTGTGATACGCTTTAGAGAAAATATGAGTAATGACTTATGAGCAATGAGACTCAGTACTAATTTAGTCCTTGAAAAAGCTTGGAATAGATTGTCAGGTAAAACATTGGATTTACTTGAAATTCATTCACTGAGATTTTACAAATACATTCTTCCTCTATAATGTCTCACATCAACTCAGCGTCCAAATACTGTGAAACTATTCGATAGAATTTAGGACGGTTTGATGTTTTTCTTAAAAAAAAAAACAACACATCAAATTATGAATATTGTTTTCAAATATAGTTGCATCTTTCCACCAAGGTTAAATACATCATAGTCAAATATTCTTTTGTTGAAACTATGAACTAATCCAAGTTCAATAATTATTAAAAACCTAGAAATGCTGGACATCTTTTTTATTTTAGTATAAAACTCTTCATCAGTGCAAATCCATAATCCCGTAACTTGTAGTCAACACCATGACCTTTAGTTTTGAATGTAAACCCTTAACTTCTAGATCATTAGGCTGGAACCAAATAGTACGCAAGTTTAACTTCAATCATTTTACTAATATTTCTTTAATTTAACAAAATCTTTAGTTTATAATCTATATAACTGACATCTTTTTCATATCAAATAAAATATTACAGTATTCATTAGCTTAATTCTTTTCATTAGATGTAAACAGTTTGTATTATATGATAAATAACTTATTAAAGAAAATACTGTGAGAAATTTTAGCACTATATTAATATTGGAAGAGTTCATTCATGAATCTCTTATACTAAACAAGTTCAAGTATTATTTTTATAATTCGATAAATAAAATATATTCACATTACAAGAATATACTCGAATTATTATCGATATTATTTTATTTTCATGTTTAAGTTTGTTATTATTAAATTGTGTTTTATGCATTATACATACATTTTTTTTTACTTAGTTTTTCAATCGATAATTTCTGGTTAGCGTTGTTTTTTTAGCGTTAGTTTTCTACGGGATGGGGTCGCTAACCTCATACCCAACTCTTCTCTTTTATTCGGGCTTTGGGGTCGGCAGTATACCCAGAGGGGCTACAGGTGGAGTTCAATTGATAACAGTATAACAATATTTATTATTTGATTGTATTATATTTTAAACTTGAAACCTTATTCCCTTTATTATTACTAGTTTTTTTTCCGATTGTTAATACTCTCGAAAATTGGTAAACGTTCAATTTAAGGATTCTCTATTCCTTCTATACTTGAATCAGTGTCAATATGTAGTGAAACAATAAAGTGGAAACTGTTTAAATATGTACTATAACCTGAGACAATGGGTGTAAGTGATGCTATAAATATCTGTTGATAAAGGTCATTACGGAATAAATTTGTTAATAAAATAGGAAGCACTTTGTATAGAATGAGTAAAATATCATACCGTTCAGTAAGAGTTAAGTTGATCATTCATATTTTAATGGATATTGATTTATCTAATTGTTGTCAATGCATCAGCAGTATCCCCAATCAAATATCTTTAGTGGTAGCTTCGTATATCAAAACAATCTATGCTGGCTTATATAATATACTCACATTTTGAAAGTACATTACAGAAGAAACTTCTTTGCGCTGTGTTTATGGAACTGTGGTTTTTCCAAGCTGAAAATACGTTTGTTAAACCACCAATGTCTCAGAAAAATTTCCGGTATTCAGTTTCAGAATCTATATAAGAAATGGTCGGGTTGATATTTTACAGAAATTAAATATATATTAATATCTTGAACCAACATCATCAGTGGTTTGATGATATTTCGTTTATGTCGCTCAAACTACTTAACTTATGAAAAAATTGTTACCGACGTTATAACTAGGTGTGACAGTTACATATGTTTTACGATATTAACCATATTAAACCGTAAAATGAATGACAGTTTCATTGATTTAGGTTCTCGTAGCACATTAAGATACCGTCGTTATGGTTCTAAATGTCATGCAATTCAATGGCTTAAAACGTCATCAGTTTTGACTCTAGATAGAAGTCAGTGGCAATGATATTGCAGTTTTTTTACTAGAATATCCGTACAGATGTAGTTTTTGACTGTATTAACTTAATCTTCTCCGTGTAAATGTGTAAACTATTTCCTGCAGTGATCTCACTATATTAATAGCATATTGTTTTCTCTCATACATACTCAATGATGCTTCTATAAAGATGGCCTAAACTTGACGTATATGTATTGATTTATTTTGAAATCTCTCTCGAACATTTATAAAGTAATGGGAAATGAAATCACTGTTCTAATACATGCAAAACGTTGTCCTGAAGATTAGACAAGTCTATAATAATTTTATAGCACTTAGGTTTAAATGCTGTAGATCATGTGATAATACAAAGTTGTAGCACCAACTATTCTTTGTCAGTGTTTCATGTATTTACCGTTTTTACTATACCATTTTGTAACTGACTTGGAGTCAACATGTCTTGCATCTTAATACAAATGTAATTATATCCCCATCCTTGGTTTTTTTCTAGACCCAAATTACCGAATCTCCGTATTATTGCTAGTGATCGGTCTTTCATAATTATTCTTGATTAGTTAGAGTAATTACAGAACATAAATATATTACTTAGTTCATTTGTTTCAGTAGCTTGATTAACACCAAGATATACTGCTGAATTAATAAACTGGTTAAAACATTACCTGTTAATAATAACTTATTAATATGACGGAATATTCATGGAAAGTATAATATAAAAGTGTTTATGTGATTGCCGATTGCTTTCATTTTATATAGGCTACAATGATGAATGGTAAAGTAATACATTTTAGTGATTACAGATACTTTACTATATAGCAAATTAGTTTCAAATGCCATACACTTATCCCTTGGCAATTAAGTCTATTTCTGCATATCCATTTTTTTGCTTATTCATTTATCTAATTCTTCGTTTGCTAATTAAATTAACAAAAATCAAAACAATAATGTGACGTTCCATAAACGTTTATTTCTCTTTAGTTTATTTGGTATGTGGTTAACAGTAGAATCTGGGACATACGTTTTGTCCTATGTAGGGTTCATCAGTTGTACATACTTACATCCTAGTCTAGGCCCTCACACTGAAACTCGAATCGAGCACTTTTCGGTTCAAATACCAGCTCGTTACCTACTGGTCTACTGGGCCCAAATAATATGCTTTTGTTCAAGAGGTGTGGAAGTAATAGTAAGTGTTTGTTATTTCAACAGGACATCACAAACCTGTACTAATTGATACCCTTGATATAAAGTTACATTCAGAGGTGGTTTGAGTTTGTAATCAAAAGCGACTGATCTTTGAGTAATAACCAATGTCATGTTCGTCTAGTACTATTAGTGCTGACAGAGTTCTGTTGAATAAGTTGCTGTGAGGTTACTAGTTAAAACCGACTTGACGTTGCATTTATGTTATTAAACTGTTAATGGTTAGAGGTAGCCATTCGGCACTCCTCAGTAAGATGTGTCATTTTCAGTTCAAGATTGTAGATACACCTTGCTGACGACTATCAAGTAGCAAGAAATATATGTTCGGGGTTTTCTGTTGACTACTTTCTAACATTTTTTCGTCATATCTGATTATCAGATAAAGGTTGTTGTGCAATATCTTTCAATTAAAAATTATATGAAATTTACATATAAGAACTATGTATCATGCATTAGAACGCTTTGACACTCAAGGTTATTTGAGGTCGTTTCTGCAAAATCTTTTAGACTAAATAACATGAAATACCAAAAACCAAAACAACATTTCCAAAAACCCTAAAATTATATTTTCATATCGTCCAAAAAATGTTGTGTATGAATATTTGCAGAAATTATTTTTTATAATATTGACTTTGAAAGTTATTTGATACAATCCACGTGAAATTGATTTCATTTTAAAAATGAATATTAGTAACAAAATACTTTGAGTTGAGAATCAGATATTGATTGTTTAGAGATTTGTTTTCGTTTCTCACTTGACCTTGTTAATCTCATTAAAGTTGATTTTATCTCTGTAACTATAAGGTAGAATTATATTTCTTTAGCTTAATGAATGATCATCCCAGCAGTAATAGGATTGGATTTTCGGCTCAAAGCTTAAGGAAATCTTTTGATAACAAATGACCATTTGTAAAACAGCTTGTAAATGTATTGATTCTATATAAAATCTTATTTAGCTAAGGAGTATAATAAGTCATAAAACTAGTCGTTCTATTCATGTAAGACTTCTATCTCAAGTATGTTTCGGTTAAATAACGATTCGTAATTTCGTCAGCATATTTAAACCCGTTTGATCAAAGCTGAGTTATAACAGTTCGTCATCTGTAGAATCTAGGGAGCATGGAATATTGTTTTATTATTTTTGAGGGATTTCTCAGAAGTAACTAACAAGATTAAGTATGGAGTATTTAGGTTTTTGTTACCATAATACCCCTCAATTACTTAGCCAGAGCTAATAAGTCTTTGTTATTTAAATTCTTATAATTAGCAATATAATATGACCATAATTAAATGTCATTAGTAAAGATCTGCTCAATGTCCTATTCATTAATCCACAGTTCATGGGCACTTATCATAATTTCTGAATATCTCTCACAAGTAATAGTTTTAGTAACCGTTTGTTCAAGTTTGTTCAATTTGAAAATACTTTCTCGTCAGGTAAGTGTTAAATTATATTGAAAATTGACTTTTAATTAAATAAAGCTTCACTAATTAATTAATTAGTAAAAAGCAGTACCTTACATTGGATTTATAAATATATGCAATATAATGCATTAGCTGAAATTTGAACTGCAAACTAAAGCTTTACCTTTCACCAAGAGATCTAAAGGTCTGATGTTCTAACATTGGTAGGATCATTGATATTCAATAAGTAGAAGTTTCAAATTAGAATGAAAAAGTTCTTCAGTGATATCTAGTTTTTAACAGTTACTTAATCAAAGTCATTCCGTGACAAACTAGGAAAACTATTTTAAATATCTACCGATATATAAAATGGTTGCTTGTTTTCAAAATAGTCGATAATGAATACTACAAATTACACATACTTTCCAGTAACTAATTCCTATTGCTGGTGGTTTTAATATTTTTCTAAAAACAAATATATGAAAACATTATTTTGTTTGAAACTATACGAAATAAGTACTTTACATAATTTTTTTTTTGAAAACCAAACATAAGTCCTGGATCCCACCGCTAGCCACTTTCTAACTTACAAATCTTCTAAGGTTCTGAAATAATTCAAAATTATCATTGGCTAATCTTATTTCATTACTAACAATTAAGATCACAAACGAGGTTTACAAGATCTTCTTTTATTATTACTTACTTTTTTCGATGGAGTTTTATTCTCTGAACTGGTTGGTCTAGTTATGAAAAATATGGAACGCTTCAGAGAACAAAACACCATCTTATTTACTTTTCTATATTATATACAAAAATTTGTGTGGATATTGTTCCTCTATGGTGAATTTATAGTTATCGTTGTTTAGTAATATCATAACATGCCTTTTGTTTAAAAAAACAACAAACGTAAATTGAGCGAAATTTAAGAAAAAACAAACAAACAACGGAAACCTTTCGCTTAATTGACATGTGTCAGATTGGAACTATGATTAATTTTGTATTTTCCTTTTTTTTGTATGTTGACAGAAATTTGACAGGAAATATTTAATATGTAAGGAATACAAAATATGGTAAAAGGTATTATTTATTATGTTGTAATAGACGTTTAATTGGAAATGAACAGACTGGGAAATGAAAAAGAAAGAGATTAATATCTAGTTTAAACTTATCTCAGTATATCTAGTTGAAGAAACTTAAAACTGTACCTTGGTTATTGTCAAAGTTTATAAAATTATTTATTATTGAGAAGTATATCCAAAGATCTTTATATATTGACTGAGACTGACCAATCCACTTTTGAATATCACTAGCGGGAAGTTTCAAACCCATTTAATAAATTAAGACAATACTAGTAGTACAGAGATTTGTAGAGTTAGTTGAAACGTCTTTGGTTCGAATCACGGATTAATCATAGTTTTTCATTAATTTCTACTCATTGGGATATTACAAATATATTATTTATTTATAGTTTTTCGTGGTCGTTTGACTTAGGTTTACCCTTATTTTGAACTATTCTACTTTAAGAGCCTTTTCTAAAATTAATGATAGATCGCAATAGTTTAGCTTAATGATTGGTTTCATAAAGATTATGGAAATAAGGTCTAGATTTCAGAGTTGTTATCAGCTCTTCATAATTACCAAAATTAAAATACCCCTCCCTAGTAAATTTTCTGGTTTAATAGTCATACTTTGTAGTTTATCAGTCTTGAAGACTGGTGACATGAATAATAAACTTTATCCAGTAACACTTTAATGTTTGAAGTGGAAGGTTACGGGTTCGAGTTCCGGTGTGAATAAGAATAGAAGACGTAGACATATCCAGATGATAGGTACCAAATAGTGTTCTTCATTCGATCGCTAGCCAACAATACATTAATACTTTTCGTTGCAATAGGTCAAATATTAAGCAAAATCAAGATATCTTTGCACTAAAAGTCTTTTTTTCTCATTAACGCGAACTGCATAACTAATAGTTTGAAATAACATATTTTTCTTTATAAAATGTATGTCATTCGGTCAATCTAGGATAAAAAAAATCACCTTATCAATGAATTAGTCAGGCAAATTATTATAGTTGTTTATCAAGCAACAGATTTGATAAGACAAATAACTATTTTCATATCGATCATTAATAGAATAAATTTGTTTATGCAGACTATTGAACTTGAATATATGCACAATAATAGACTGAATTCATCTAGACAACCAGTGAGAACCATGAGACATTTGACATCTTTAGACTAACCAGTTTTAATATAATAGACTTCATTTCTAGTGCCAATCACTTCGTGGCCTTAAGGAAGACTTCAGCTGATCTAGTTTTGTTAACACATAATAGTTTCTACGTGTACGGGTAACTGTGATAACATTTTTCAATTCATATTTCCACCCTGACCTTTGCTATCATTTGATTAGTCGTTATTTCTTTCAGTCTGCCGGTTTTACTGTCCAAAGGTCATATTTGATGCTGTTTATACAGAGTTGCTCTGTTTTGTATTTGACTCTTTTAAATATTAAGTCTATTCTTAAATACTTGACTTTTCTTCTATTATTTTGTCAGTGTTGTGTCAGTCTTCCCGTCTATCGAGTTAGCTTAGATCCAAGTTCACAATAAAAGAATATCCCAGTCTTTTGTAGTTTAGAATTACTCTAGGACATCTGAAAACTCAACACTGGCATAACCTGATCATTATCCAGTATCATCGATTATATCAGTGTCACTCACAACAAGGTTTAACTCTACGTACATCTACACCATCACTGCCTGAGTATAACTCAGGTTCTATTGACCTAAAGACAGAATGGGGTAGAACTCATTAGAACACACAGATTATACATTTTTATATATTCCGTTTATCCTATTGCTTATCATATAATTTAACCGTAATCATTCTAACATTTTACTCAATACATGGAAAACTAGAAATCAGTGAATATCTATTTTATATAGTGTTAAGGTTCCTTACTGGTATCTATCCATGACTTCACACTATATCAAATCCATATTCTTAAGATTTTTATTTGAACAGATTTTTGTTAAGCCACTAAACTGTAATCCAGTGATTTAAATTCTCTTTTTTTCATATAGTTCAATCTGAACCGTCGGTGACTTAATGATACTTTTAGTTGTTGTTATAACGATCAGTTGAAAGCTTGAAATAAGATAAAAAAATGAAAAGTATAAACACTAAGAAATATTACAAACTATAACCTCAACTGACGCATAAATCTAGTCATATTAAGTTGAAACGAAAGAGCCACCATTATATTTAAATAATAAAATGAGGATGAAATTGATTTGCAGCCAATAAGTCAACTGAACATCGAGAAATCTAATGGGTTAAGCTGTTTCTATAAGAGAGTTTAACCACAAATTTTGTACTGTTTACTCGGGTTGGGTCGGAAAACCTAAATACCGATGAACTCTACAAAGCAAAGTGAACTCGAATTCATTTTTTCATCAATTATTTTGAAAGCTTGGATAATTTGACTTCATGTTCACTATTCACTTGGTGACTAGGAATAGGAAATTACATACACTTATCTTCTTTTAAAGTATTGTTCGCGAAAAAATATGTCCTTAGCACTTTGCAGAGGCCTTTCTTTTATTTCTTTTTTATAGACTCGCCTTTATAACAACAGAAATGTTTATGAAAGCGTATTAGTTTGCTTGTTATTAATTCAATTAACATCTAGTTTTTTTTTGTATTGAAATCAGACTCATTGTTCTAAATAGCCCATTTTAAGTGTTATTTTAATTCTTCTGTCACGTTTTCATTAGAAATGATCATATTTGGTTGGTCGATGGATGAAAATAGGTTTTCTTGTTTACAGTTGAAATTTTAGGCATCCTGGGATACTCCTTTCTGAAACGCGAAACAAATTTTTTAAGGAATCCCTTTTTAGAAATCTCTCGGCGAGACTATAATCTATGGACGAACTAATCAGGTATAAGATAACAGGTCTCGGATTTCGGCGCGAAATTCACTCATCCATCTGATTAAATAGAGTTTTGGCATAATAGCTGATATCAGTTCGTGATGAAAATCCTAAGCCAAATTCCTAACCTCAACCATCAACTGTAAATAATAATTCTAATTCCGCACACTGGTTTATAACCCTCATTTGGTCCAAGACATTAGGTGAACACTCTCAAGGTCACTTTTGCTTCTCTTTAAGGTTGTCTATAAATTATTGTCTCATTAATCTCTTTTCAGTAATTGATAACCGCTTTCATTTTTCGAAACAATTATATATATATATATATATATATATATATATATATATATATATATATATATATATATATATATATATATATATATATATATATATATATATTAAAACTATCCGTTATTTATAAATACATGTTAATAACCTATTTGTTGACACTAAAGGGTGACTACTATTTTTATCGTAACCTTTATTTAATTACTGAAAACAGAAAACCATTAGAAGAGTAGCTTATTATGAGATGTAGATGTCAAGTTTATGAAATAAAAGCTTACATTAATAAAGTGTTGTCTTGAGTGATTACCTGTGATATAGATTTTCGACTTCGTAAATAGTCAAAATCGATAAGTTTCAATCACTTTTTGAATGATGAACTTTACACCAATAATGTTAGACAATAATTAAGAATAAAGTAACTTTGAGATTTTAAACCATCATCGTTATCGTTTTCTCTTCTCGATGTTTTACAAGTAAAACTCAACTTGAAATCTCGAATATACTTAACATAATAAAAGCTAATTATTTCACTTCAGTTCATTTGTAGCGAATGACCAATTTGTTATTTAATACAAAATTACAGAAGGTTTTAGTAAAATATGAAAATCACACATTAAATACATAATTTACACATCTTCCATCAATTGTTTCTTACGTACTTCACCGTTTCTTTATTCTTGTTTTTATCTTGATTGTTATCAGTTTCCTCCTCTATTCTCTTCTATTATCTCAACCTTCTATTAGCAGACACTCCACTTATGATCGGTGTTGTATAGCAACTCGCCTACAACCAACATCTATTATGATTAAATTTTGTTCCACTCTTGTTAACTTAACAGATAATGTTATTTGAGCAGTGACTATCTTGTCTGTATAAACTTGTATGCTTGATCACATGACATCCTACGCACATATATCTCTAGCTTAAATATTTCTCGATGAGTCATTCTCTTTCCCATATATATATTGTACTGGAATCTTAATAATGGCCTTCGCTTTGATATGCCCTTATGCGACTTAACTACAAATCCGCTTCTGTACTTGATCGCACATACATATTCATCTCTCTACTTCAAACTCGCTCGATGTGCTTGTAGCTTTGTGATCTGTGCTATCCATTAATAAACTGTAATCGTCGCTTCTTATTACATTCTGATCTTAAACAGCGTTGAGATTTATATAATAACAGTTATCATGGTGATTGGTTAACGAACCTAAGCCACTACAGTTACATACTACTTATATCTGTCAACATAAGTAGCACACATCACACATTGGAATGATAAAATTCAATTCATATATTATAAAAACTGAGTAATATACTACTGTATCCTTTTTCTACTAAAATTCAATGATCATATACTAATCTAATAAAGAAATAAACAATTCAATCAATACCGATCAATAATGTAATCATTTTAAAAATAAAAATATTGAAAAAAAGGATTTTAAACCGACTTCACTTCAACACCTATTATCAACACTGCTGTCATAAATGTTACCATATTTATTAAAATGCAAAAAAAAATAAAAAAATAAAAATAAAAACAATATTAACAATAATCTCATTCAGTATAGTTAATACAAGAATAATTCATGTTTTCACTAGTTCATAATTAAATTGAAAGAAAAATAATTTGGAACAAGTTTAATAATATTCTTGTTTTGTTAACCTTGAAAAAATTAAAGTACTCGTGTTTATGTACATAACTAAACAAGCGAATACTGAGAAACACGAACACGTTTACATTGTTTTATGTCAATTGTAAGCAAATTAATAATAATAATAATAATAATAATAATAATAATAATGATAATAATAATGCTGACGAAGTTAGTTTTAAATGAGAATACGAGTACGTAAGTAAAGGATGATGGATATAAACGCCATCTATAAATTGTACTTATAAATAAGCATTTACATCAATGAATCTATATAAATGTAATCAAGTATTAGATTTTAAGTATATGTATATTAAAATGAATTTGATCTTACGATTTACCTTGATTCATGTTATCTATGTTTAATGAACTGACTCAAAAATGATAATTTTTCATTTATTGTTTGTTACTTAATTAAATCATTAATTGTTATGGTTATAATGAAAGCTATTTTATTACTTTCAGTATGAATAAATTAACCATAGCATGTATATGTATATGGTTTGCAATCTTAGCCTTGGAGATTAAATGAAAATGTAATAAATCCATTGAGATCATGAATCGATCGATATTTTATCCTAGCATGAGACTCCTCAATGGTTTGTATTGGCGATCCCACATTTAGGACTCGAACCCAAATTTTTCAGTTTCGCATGTAAACGACAGTCTAGTGTTGCATGATTCTTAGCGGTGGTCTGACATTGATCATTTTATGATCTCAATGAAACGCAACCATCTCCATAACCCTATATGTACAATAAATTCACTTGAAATTTCATTAGTTTTGAGGAGAACGATAATGGTAGCTGTCATTCTTTTACAAATGAGTGACTGTCTTAGATTTGATAAGTATGTAATTTGGCCGATAATAATGAGGAAACTGTAGTGACCTACTTTTGTCAAAAGAACGCGATTGGTTCAATGAAAACAATTATTATTATAACCAATTGTACCAGTGATTGTTTTACTGTGCTCGTTTGTTTAACTGTGCTAATGACAGCCATTACACACTCACTCTCCCGTTGACTTTGAACTTGTACGAATTCGGTTACGCTTAGTAACCACGCTTGTACTCCTTTGGCACGATCTCGGTATTCTTTTGATACCACGAGATCGCCAACAAATACATCTCGACTACAGCCATCATCTGCCTTCTGATATTGGCCTACGGGGATCATATTGGTTAATTGGCACGTAGTCTTGTAGTGGTGTTCATAGTCAATCGCGACTCGACACCACGCTACAAAACATTTTACTATTCTGTGATGCGTGGGCCAAATGTCTTTTGTGTTTAATCAGTGTTGGCAAACTCGAAAAACGAAATTTTACTTCATTGTGGGAATTCATTGCTTTTAGTGGTTAGCAGTTGAATACTGTTTCTTGTCAATAGGTTGGGTGATAATTAACGTTGAGTCTATTGATAGTTGAATAGCTAATTGGTATTTCGGCTTACGACTACTTAATTCTTCATGTATATCACTATTTTCACTTTTAAATAGTGTCTTAGAGGAATCAAATAACTTTAGACTAACTGACCATTGATTAGCGATCAGTGCCATGTTTGTCAAGTCCTTCGTTGTTAATCGAATTCTATTTATCAAGTTGTGACGTAGTCACTGATCTAGATCACTAAGCATCGCGTTCACCATGTTTGATGTTAGATGAATACATTAGTCCTACAAAAAGCTAGTCAAGGCCCAAACAACTAGGTGACGTGGTTTTAAATTTCACAGAGGGTGTTAGTTCACTCAAAAATACAGATGCTTCTTGTTGACGAATGACAACCAACACAAAACTCAGTTTCAAATGAACATAACATAGGTCATTACTCGGTAATCAATCAATAGTTATTCAGTAATTCTTGATTTCCAGTAAATAACTAATATAGTATCAGTCCATAATGAGTTAAAGCAAATTATACTGAGTTTGGTTCTCACTATGAACATGAACACAGATAAGGATAGCGTTATAAGTCGTGGCCTTGTGCTCTATTAATATATAACGTAATGATACCGCCAATTAGAGAACAGTGACTTATCGACCGGATCAATGAAGCGTATACCCGTACTAGCAGTCTAGGATTATTGTCGGTGGTTCTTCCTACCTAACCCTGCCCATTAAGTCCAGATCACCAATCTCAGCCCCTGCAATATGAACCATGTATTTCAAACATACTGAGTTTATATATAAACCAAACAGGTCACATCGTACCATAAAATATAAAATAACATTTGTACAAGATCTAACGAAAAGTGGCTGTGAATTTGGGAAACTGTAATTAATAGACCGGTCATAACTCAAGAACGGTAAATCGCATAATAATAGTTTATAGGTCAAAATAAAACTTGTAATAAGAGGAATATAGATATACACAATCTAACTATTGAATAGTTATACATTAATAATATACGTATAATATTTGTCCATAAATAGTTCTCGAAAGCTACCATTCATAATTCTTTCAGGGATATAATAGATAGATCCATTTAAAAAATCCCAAAGAAGAATATGAAAAACTTATAAAACTTTATACTTTACTATGAATACAATAACAATAATTCGTATAATGTTTTTTAATGTATTTAGAATACATTTTTTTTCCATAAACTATCTTTATATTAACAGTATTCAAATTCATATTTGACTTACTGGTCGGTTAATCTATTAATATACATATATAACGCATACATATTTCTATTTCCAATTTTTCAGGCTTCGTTTTCTTTCTTTCTTTCTTTTGTTATTGTTGTTTAGTTTAAAAACTTCAAATTTAATAAAAACTCATTTTTTTTCTCTAATAATAAATAATTATACTAAATTGTGTTGTTAATCATAACAAATGGGATTAATTTCATTCATTTATACTACTTGATTTAACATATTATTTATATAAAATGTATACTTAAACAAAAGTTTAAGATGGTAGTTTAACAGGTAGAATTATGTTTTTGTTTGTTTGATTGTTTGTTTGTTTTGAGTTCCTATTTTATCACCATATTTTCATTAATTTGAAATTTTTAAGATCTATAGTTAAAACAGATGTTAATCTTCATTAAGAAAATAGTAAATAGATATGTATAAAATTAATAAGTGTATATACAATTGTTGTTAGGATAATAATTTAGAATGAAAAGTTAAAAAAAAGAAAGACAATTTAAACAATTGTTTATTTTTAGTATTAGAAAAAGGGTCCATCCAATGCTTTCAGGTTTTTCATGATGGTTTAGCTTCAATTGATTCATGATATCAACTATTAAAATTATCTATTTTATTTGTGTCTATGACGAGAAAATTATTGATCTTGATCTTCATCATCATCATTATCATCTTATTATTATTATTTGAATATCCTTATGTAGTATAATATTTAACTGTCATAAATATAAGTTTGGAGTATTTCAGTGTTGTCTATGTCTTTTTTTAATTGTAAGTGGTACTTATAGTGTTTATAAATGAATTAAATGAAGCTTATATTACTGCAGAATACTAGCCATAACAATAAATAAATAATAATAAGTAAAAGATACTTGACTATTTGAAATCGAATGTATGTTGTTGTTTAACAATGTTTATTGTAGTTTGTAAAGTTAAATTTTCTTTTTTTTGTTCAATTCCTATCATGGTTTTCTTTGTTTCATTTGTTTATGCATAATATTTTTTTAGACATTAGATTATTTTTGTCTTATATAATATTAACTTTTTGTGAATACTAAAGTTATTGGGAGTACTAAGTGAAATATTCAAAGTGGACTTCATAGCAGAATGGATTACTTCATATAGCATACTTCTCAAGAGGTTATATATATAATAGTTGAATTCACGAATCGATTAACGCTAGACCACCATGAAAAGCCTACAAGCACTGGACGGCCGTTTCGTACTATTGTGGGACTCCTCAGAAGTGTGCATCCACTATCCCGCCTTCCGCGAGATTCGAACTTTGGACCCATCAGTCTTGAGCGCGAACGCTTAAGCTCTATACTACTGATGAGGGTGGCATCCAACGGAACGACACATCCACTATTGTCTTCGGTGAGTTACTATCTCACAAAAAAAACCAGTTGAAATCCACTGGTCACTCCAGGAAATACCTCTTGAAGCCAGTCACTGGTGAGCATGTGTTGATTAGTGTCAGAAGGGTTTCTTGGAGATTGTAGTAGTTTGTGACCGTTAGATGCTGGCCGGGTCAGTGATTTAAAGCTTAAGCGTTTGCGCACGAGACCGAAGGTCCTGGGTTCGAATTCCCCGAACAAGATCGTTGATGTGCACTACTGAGGAGTCCCACAACTGGGCGAAACGGCCATCCAGTGCTTCCAGGTTTTTCATGGTGATCTAACTTTAATCGACTCATGAATTCAACTATTATATACATCAAGGCATATCTTCCAATAACTTATCTGTCCGCAGAGATTGATTAATTTCAGTTCTTAATATCACTGGGCAAGCGTTAACCTGGAATCGTGAGGGGAAACGAAATAGAGGAAGGCCGAAGTACACATTGCGTTGGGAACTGGAGACAAACATGAAAAGGATGAATAGCAACTTGAAAGAACTGGGAAAGATCTTCCAGGACAGGGTTGGATGGAGAGTGCTAGTGGCCGGCTTATGTTCCTCAACGAGGGGTAACGAGGGTTAGTAAGTAAGTAAGTAAGTAAGTAAGTAAGTAAGTAATATCAAAACAAAATCTTAGAAATGGTGAAGAAATATGATAATAATTAAAAAATTATTATTATCATAACTTTGTAGAGTAGCTGATAAGACTTTGGCTTTTCAAGCAAGGTATAGTTATAATGGATGTATGAATTTAGTCAATTTAACTGAGTAAATAGCAATGGTATGGATGGATTTTATTGCATTATCATGGTAGTCTTTTTCGTTATTTGAATTGATTAATTGTATTTCAAGATCGTTTAGATCATTCAACACTTTTTTGTTTTTTTTGTTCACCGATTATTTTTTCATTGAGTTCAGGTTTCATTTTTTTTTTACCAAACTTCAGTTAATTAGTTTATTATATTTTTAAGGGTATTTTTAATTCATTTTTTTCTTTAAACTAATTCAAATATACTGAGTGTACACGTTATAATCTACTTCTTATATTTGTTTTTAAACCTTATGATATAATTTTAGAAAGTTTACTACTAACTGTAATAAGCGCTACTCATTAATAATTTTTCTACATTATATTGAACAAAAATGAATTAACCATGTATGGTAGGACTCCACATCAAGCTTTTCTAGGACTACTGCATGTAACTAGCCCGAATAAAAGAGAAAGATTGGATATAGGTTAGCAACCTCATCCTATAAAACGCAATCTTGCTAAAAACATTAACGAGAAAACATAATTTAAAGCATTTAAACTCTGCACCGTTAGTTGAAGGGTCAGCATTTAGGAGAATTATGACATCTCATGGTGAAAAACGAGATTCTTCGGAGATCACGAAACCAATGTCCCTTTTTACAACCAGAGTAACAATTAATATAGATGCATGGAATGTCCGGATAATGTGGTAGATCGGGAGGACCAATCAAATAACAGGGGAAGTGAGATGCAACTTGATGATGACCAGAATAAGTGAAACCCATCATACACGATGTGGACAGAAAGATTAGCTTCGTGAGAAGTGATGTTGTATTCTGGTCATGAAGAAGAATATGCTTATCACACACAAGCAGTTGCATTAATGTTGTTCAAAAATGCACGAGAAGCACATGTGTTGTGGGAGTCTCATGGATTGAGGGTCATCAAACATCATTCAAAACGAAGAAGGAGGAAATCAAAACAAATATTATCCAGTGCTATTCACTCAACGGTGATACCTTCGAAGACGATAAAGATCAGTTTGATGAGAGGCTGCAATCGATCAAAGAGAAGGTATCATGAAACAATGCAAGAACCCTAATGGGAAACCTAGATACCAGAGTCGGAATGGACAACTCCGACTATGGAGACATCATAGGAGGACTTGGATTGAACTGGAGAAAGAAACAAGAATGGTGAGTGATTTGCAAATTTATGTGGCACCACATTTCCCACAAACGCATATATAATGCTCCAAGTATCTCAGCTCATCACATTACGGAGAACCGAGTCACTCATATTTTCATTAATAAAAATTTCGGAAGGTCAATGGAGGACGTGAGAACAAACAGAGGTGTTGACATAGCTTCAGATCACCATCTGGTTGTGACCAAAGTGAGATTGAAAGCTAAAGAACCAGTTGACAATTGGAGAAACAGCATTACAAGTGTTCAATGCAAACTTCATTCAACATACTGATAAACTGAATTAATTCAACATAGCTCTCATTAACAGGTTCCAAGCCTTACTAAATTTACTCATAAATGGGGAAATTATAATCAAGATCAGCTGGGATAGAACGAAAGACCCGCAAATTTCAACGATCCAGGAGCTGCTAAACGTGAGAAGCACTGCATGACGAGTGGATCTGTATGGAAACTCTGTAGAGGATTCGAGGAATGAAGAACAAGGGAACAGCAACTAACAACAGTCGAATAAGAGCAGAGAAATTCAAGGTACAGACCGAATACACAGAAGTAAACAACAAATGGAATGGAGCAGCAGAATCGATAAGAAGAAATATGTGGAAGATCTAGCAACAACAGTGGAAAAAGCTGTAAGAGAAAGAAATCTGAGGCAACTGCATGCTGCAATTAAGAAACTAGTAGAGAAATATAATAAACCAGAGTGACCGGTCAAAAACAAAGTTGGTTAGCCAATCACTGAGATTGAAAAAGAGTGGAACAGGTAGGTAGAGCAATTCGTACAACTCTTGAATAGGCCAGCACCACTTGACCTATCAGACATCGAAGCAGCACCTACAGAACTTCTGATAGATGACACTACCAACGATCGATGACATCAGGATTGTCATCAGATAAATGAATAGTGGGAAAGCAGGACCTGGCAACACATTAGCTGAAGCACTGAAGTCAGACATAGAAGACTCTCCACATTCTATTCCGGAAGATTTAGGAGGAGGAACATGTACCGACAGACTGGACAGAAGGATATCTCATCAAGGTACCAAAGTTAGGAGTTTCGGCAAGTGCGAGAAATAACGAGGCATAACACTACTATCAGTACCAGGAAAACTTTTCAATGAAGTCTTATTGAACACAATGAAAATTTCAGTAGACGCCCAACTTTGAGGTCAACAGGCTAGATTCTGTAAGGATCCATCGTGTACCGAATAAATTGCAACATAACAGTTTGTTGTTAGAAGACCAGTGAAGACTGGTATCAGCTAAGACTGCCTACTCACCCCTCCATCTCTTTCTGACAATTGTTGACCGAATTATCAAAATCTACACATCTCAGTAAAGTGAAACACAATGAACATATTGAACACATATGGGCGCTTCGGAATTTTCAGATGACCAAACTTTGACATCACACACACAGTAACAAGTATAGATTGAGACTGCCAGTTTAGCCGCAGCCTCTGCATCAGTAGGTCTCAATTCTCACAGGGTAAAATGTAAGATCATGAATTACAGCACAAAGAGCACCAACCGAATCACCCTTGACGATGAAGCTCTAGAGAAGATCCAAGCCTTCACGTATCTGGTTAGCATCATTGATAAACAAGAGGGATATGATCTGATATGATGTTGAGGGTTAGGAAAGCATGTGCATCATTCCTTCAATTGAAGAATATCTGGAACTCAAAAGGATGGTAACAGAGGACTAGAGTCAAAGTTTTCAATACAAACGTGAGGTGGTTCTATTGTACGGAGCTGAAACTTACGAAACCACTTAAACCACAATCAAAAGGTTACATATATTAATAAATAGCTGTCAATGCAAAATACTTCAGACCGATTAACCAGAGACCATCAGCGATGACCTACTATAATAGAGAACAAAACATCGTCCAGATGAAGAGGAAATTAGGAAGAGACTGTAGAGGTGTATCGGACTCACACTGCAAAAATAATGAAATTTCATCACTAAGCAAACCCTTATTTGAAATCTTCTGGACTAAAAGAAGAACAAGGGAAATAAGGTATAGTAGATGATTTCCATTATGCCATAACAAATTATGAATGTTAAGAGGCACTGTCATGCAACAAACTTTTAACTCTACATGATTGCATTTCTGCAATGAAATTAACTCAGATATAATAAGTTAGGAATCGTGTATGCATCAGAGAATATTTGAACATCGTCAAGCTTCAATTTATATTTCATAAATGTTGAAAATCTAAATCACCAAGTTTCAACATGATGCGTGTAAATTAATCACAAAAAAAATGATAATGAATTTTTTCCCTACAGTTCAATACAAATCACTGATAGAATAAAATATAGTTGAAATAATTATTAAACCAACGTTTGAAGATAAAACTGTCAGCAGAATATTATCATAATCTTGGAAAAGGAATTATAACTATGAAGATCTTCGTCACATAACTCTTAACAATATTTACAGGATTTTATTTTTTTTTTTACTTTACGAGTCACTTCAAATGTATACGAAACTATCTAACCAATTTGCATAGATTACAGTTGAATTCTATTATACTTTGTTTATAATTAATTTTACTAAGCAGTGATTTATTTAAGTAAGTAATATCAAGTTTGGGTGTCTACAGTGAATTGAACAAAGGTGATAGTAGTACGAAAATAAAACTACCACATTATTATTGCTATAGTTTGATATAATCTAAGCGTGTGTATATATATATAACGTGTGTTAACCTCTGTCGTACGAGTTTTTCGTCAAAACATATTTCAATGTTCTATGTATACAACGAAAGAAAAGAATCACTGAGTTTTTGGTCAATTTGGGTTGTAACTACTTTTATTCTGTTCTGTTTCTTATTTATCTCATTTCAGCCCTACATATAAATTACTTGGTTAGTTAGTTACTTAATTTGGTAATTAAATATATCTTTTAGCGAAAAAAATCACTTTATCAAGTTATTTCTCTCATGATAACAAAATAAACAAACAAATGAAAGTGTATGAAAGCAAACAGTTAAACTAGTAATCATTATTGTTATTATCATTGATATACATTTATATGTGATAATCTTTATATGTTTAAGTGTAATATTATATATTTCGATTCCAAGTTAGAACAAGAATTAACATTTCAATAGACATATTATTTATGATGGAAGATCATTAAGTAGCATTGATTCAGTATTGGATGTACGTAATTTAAAATAGTTGAATATAAATCAATAATTAGATTATTCTTTGAAATCTTCATGTAAATAGATCCACTGGGAAATTATTGATAAACAATAAAAACTGAACAAATATTTAATCCTAGCATAGAATTCCATAGTAGTAGTGGTACACTGAGATACCTGATAAAGATTGCAGTCAGAACCTTAAAGTTTTAAGCGGAACAATTTGCACTTAGAGTAAATGGATACAATTTGAGATAGTCGGACGTAATAATTGAGTAAATTATTTGTCTAAATATCCTTAAGATTGAATCTGAAGAGAATATTCACTTTAGTAATCTATTCAAATGGAGAAAATAGGAAAGCTAAAAAACGATTTTTAATAAAAGATGAATGGTGGTTACCGGTAGAATCTAGAACGCGTGTCATCGTCCTATTTGGGACTTGTTGGATGGATGAACCTGAATCCCATAGTTGACGTAAACTGAAGGACTCGACCCCAGGACCGTTCTCTTCAAACGTCCCAACGTGATCCACTTTATTACTGAGTCCAGATATTTACTGGCTTGTGCAATGAGGTGATTTAATGACGATATCGAGACAAGCAGCACGGAATGCTTTATGTCAAAGCAGTCTGATCAATTGCAGTTTTCAACTTCAGTGGGAGGATTCAAATATCTAATACATATTTATTAACAAACAATTGTATTATTATATATTGACGATTGATTTTATGGGGATTTGGAACAGCTATATAGTGAACTGACATTAGATGATGGATCATCAAAAACCAGGGAGCATTGAATACTACTCTGAAACTACTCGACAGTCACCTCACAATATTATTTATCCACTAATTTATAATTCAGCTGTTTACAAGTTCTTAACTTTTGTCAGTTTATGAGTTACTCTTTCACACCACTGTAGCGTCTCAAACGATGATGAAAACATTCTTCAAGTGCTTCATATTGTTTTCATCAATTGATGTCGTTTCATAAATAAACGTTCTCTCAAGTTGCCTTTCATTGCTATGAAAATATTTATATTGAGTATTTGGATTTCATATCTGCTAATTAAAAAACGAAATACATGTGAGGCGTTCACACAATTTAGAGAATTACTCTGGTAGTATAAACATAAAAATCTAACTTTTATTGAGATCACGAACTGATTTAAGTTAGACAACCAATAAAAACCTGGAAACGCTGGATAACCGTTTTTTCTCAGTATGGGACTCCTCGCTAGTACACACCCTGAATTCGAGCTTGGGACCTTCGATCTCACTAACGTTTAATCTCTAAACTACTGAACCGGAACCCAATGATGTACAAGTTTAACTTCAGTCAATGCACGACATTCAATCTACTCATCTGAAAAAACTGGCCAACTATTCTCTTATAACTTATATTTTTCAAATGTCATAAATTGATTTATGTTGTGACAGATAATTGCTATTTAACTTTGTCGTAAATATGCCTGAAGAAAAATCTATTAACTTGCATCGTAATTGTAGGTTCATTTTAATAGAAAGACCATCTACTTGTAATCAAACATATCAAAGTTATGATATTTTAAATGAGAGATATACTATATTAAATATTCCTTACAAATTGATGAAGTTTTTTTTATAGATTTGATGTAATCAAATTTAAGACTTTAAAAAAACTGATAACTAGAAAAATGAATGTTAATGCCCTTAATATGAAATTGATCATTTGAATGATCATATTTACTTTTCAAATGACAATCTCTTGATTTAAAGATTATTCGCATTATAAATTGATTTCCTTAGGACACCGATGGAAACGAAAGAGAACTGGACACGTGTTTCTTCCAACCATGAAACTACTTGTCAGCGGGTACCCAGAAATCAAACTCTCAGCACTAAGGTCACATACGGAGTACTTTATATCTAAGTGAGTGTATCAGAGTTGATTGTTCATTGATCGAGCCTCATTCAATTCATGATTTAGCGTGACAGTTATCTAAAAATATTTTTCGAGTTTTTACTTACGTTACAGTTAGAGAAATTCTTGCAAAGGACATTCTAATCGAACAATGTAAATAATTTAACTTAAAAACTTGTTTACCAGACAGTTGTTTTTCATTTGATAATATATCACATTTTACAAAGAACTTTTTCAATTTTACGTTAATCATTTACTGTATTTACAGAATTCGACCATGTTTTGTTTGTATTACCTCAACAATTCTTATAGGTTAGTATTTCGGTGAAAGATTATCATAATAATCTAATGGTATATATAATTATATGATGTATTTATTCGGTTTCACTTATTCTATATAATTAATAAATCTGAAGGTAGTTTCAAAAGTGTGATCCTTATCATTCATTATTGGTATTATATTAATAAATAATAATATATATAACCATTAAGTTGCCTTTTAGTTTATTTGTATATAAATTGAATGTTAAGATAATACCTCTGTACTACAAACATATGGATTCAGTACAGAGAAAACGAATAGTTTAAATATGTTCATCTTATATAGGGTGAAAATTAAAGTCTGTTCAAAACAAATCACAATTGAGAAATATTAGATACCAACTTATGAAAAATGTTGTTGCTACCTACCATTAACTAATATTTATTAACAATAATATTTATTGCTCTATAAATAATGTTATCAATCTTAACAAAGATAGTTTAACTAAAGTATTCGATAGAATTAATATAAAAGTCACACTTATCATCAATCCCAATTAATACAATATTACAACAATTGAAATAATGAGTCAATGGAAGCTAGACCATTGTGGAAACCTGGAAGTACTGGATAGCCGTTTCGTCTTTGTATGAGACTCCTCATCAGTGCACATCCAAGATCCCGCCCCCGCCCGCGAGATTCGAACCTATGCTCAGTGGTCTTTTGGTTAAGCGCTTGCGTGCAAGACTGATAGGTCCTGGGTTCGAATCTCGCGGACCGGGATCGTATATGCGCACTTCTGAGGAGTCCCGCGACAGAACAAAACGGCCATTTAGTGCTTATAGGTTTTCCATGATGGTCTAACTTTAAATGACTCATGATCTCAACTATTAACATTGCTATAATACTCATAAAACCTCTTCTAATAATACCATATTACTTTTATATTGCAACCTACAAACACTTACAAATGCTAAAAAATCTTAATAGTATAAAATAAACAATAACAAAAATATAGAGTTCATTTATCATCAACTAATTAGTTACATAATAATTTATACTATAGTTATTATCTATTTTAAATCTGACAAATTTATTGTAATATAAGATATTTGAAAATATAATTATATTTATTTTATTCAATAATAAATATGTTAATAATATTTGTTTTTGAAAGTTTCTTTAATGACCCTGACATTAAATATTATTTATAATAATTCAATTTTATATAACTTTGGAATTTAACCTAAACGTGAAATTTTGTTTACCGAAATACTATTATCACTATTAATATAATCACTACCGGTTGTCAATATTCTATTATATATATATATATTCTTTTAACATAAATGGTAAAATCTCAAATAAATTTCAATGAATCAAAGATATTTTTGGCGGTATTAATATTATTATTATTATCAGGTCTATGTGCCAAGACAACTAGTTTATTCGGCTTATTACGAACTATTAAATTCATTAAATTTTAAAATGTAAAAATCGAAGCCTAGAATGAATAAGACTAACACAGTAATACTATTTTTTTCTTATTTCTTTTCTCTTTTTTTTTTGGTGAAGAATTCATTGACTTTTTATTGAACATTAAATGAGAAGGAATATGTTTATATTATTCTTTTCAACCGGGTCTGTTGTGAGATAGTAACTCACTGAAGACAATGTTGGATGTCTCGCTTAATTTCATGGATTAGTTGAAGCTATTCATTAACACCGTTGAATGACGACTGGCTCGAAGGTGTAGAGGTTAGGCGTTCACATGCGAGACCAATAGACCCTGGGTTCGAATCATACTTGGCGCGCTCGTGGGTGTGCACTGCTGAGAAGTCCCACATAGAACGAAACGGCTACCCAGTGCTTCTAGGTTTTCCAATAAGGTTTATCTTTAATTGACTCACGACCTCAACTATTAAAAATTAGTATAATATCCACAAAACCCCTTCTGAAACTATGAATTTGTTTTAGTGTTATTCACATAAACTACTATTCGTTTTTTTTCATGATGTTATAAATGTAATTACTTCAATGATATAATTGGTATATTATTCGATAATCTGAACTATGATATCGATTTGCTACGTTTTTTATATTTATTAATGTTTTAATAAACAAATATTTTATTAGTATACTTAACATATATCTTCATAAGTGAAAAATAATTATTCGACCAAACAAACAGAATAAAGACTGAAAGTTGTACAAATAATGGGTTAAAGAAAACTAGAGCATTATTAATTAGACTGTCTAGTAGTTCAGTAAACTAGACACCGATATATATATATATACTCAACAAGTTGGGGTTTTTTTTGTTGTAAAGTATTGAAAAATTAAGTTTCATTTTTTTAAATGATTTTTCTTTTATTACTTTGATTTTGATTAATGATGATCAAAGAATATTTACAAATATTTACCATTTTTCGAGCAAAAGACAATCAATATACAAACAATAGATGATTCTGTTTCTTTTCAATCCCTGTTGTTTGTTGAAGCTAACTGATATGTATATCGGTTTCACATGGTCTAATAAGAATGGAATATCAAGGTTCAAGTCTACATATCTAATATAATTCATTCTTTCGTAAACTTATACATTTAAATTCAGTTGATCTTATTTATTTTTAGTGTATTTGATGAAGTTAGAAATAGTAAGAAAGTAAAATGTTCTTCATTACTTTTTAATTAATTAAAATAAAGTTTTGTAAAGGAAAAATTTCCGTGATGTGCACTTTTTTTCTTCACAAGTATCATGAAGAATATTACATTGGTTATGATTTGTATTTTGAATATCGGTCAATTAGTCATTTACAACAAAGGACCAGGCATATATATGCATTGATTAAAGTTGACATACCTCATCAACACAACATGGTAAACATCAAATTCATAGAGGTAGTTACTTCAGTGATACTAATATACAAAAGAAAGATTATGTGTAAGGATATAATACAATGAGAAAGAATTGTTTGGTAGAAAGAAAGATATAAAGAAATTTTAATTTTATGGTTCAAGGGAAGACAAAAGCGTATACACCTACGCTATTGTGATTGATTCTGATCCATGTCACTCAGAGTCTCTAACCATTGATTATGATAGTCGCGCGGACAACAACCAAGTAGTTTGCATTTATCAACATGGCTCAGACTGAAAGTTAGTGATATTAAGGACTGGTGTCACGTTTTGGTATGGCCGCCCTCAAGTTTCTTCCAACCATCCCCAACACTAATCAGCATTATACGTCGTGGTAATCGGTGTTCAGGCATAGGGAGCACATAGTCCAAGCATCTCAGTCGATATAGTTTCAAAACCTCACCAACTGACAAATGCAAAATATATAAGATAATTTTAAAAGCCAATTATAAAGTGATGGAGTGATAAAATTGACAAGATACGTTAAGATAAAGCTTTTTATTGTCTTACCTTGTCCTCTGGTTAACCATAACGGATGATACTCCAAAGTACAGTGATGTATTTTTATGGTTGTACGCAAAAGAGTTACTTTCGAACCTTTAATAAGACCATCTTTAGTTTACCGAAATAGTTGAGTGATTCAGTTTTGTAGTTTATCTTTCGAACTACTGATCTGAAGCCTGTTTGTTGAAATCGATCTCTTTATAACAAGAAAAATGAAAGAATAATCCTGATAATTTCGAGATGTTTATTATTATCTTGTTTTCGACTTATTGAAAGATCTAGATTTTACTTTTTTCTGAAACATTTATACATTGTGGTTAGTATATATGACATGTAACTAGTGGCGGAATACAGGAGGCGCATTTTCTCCTGTTTAATACTCTTCAGCTGGATATGCTACAAATGCATTCCTGATACTTACATTAATTCATATGAAACACCTCTAGTTTCACATGTCAACATATTATTCACTGAGCTTATGATATAACACCAGATCGAAATAATTTGTTCGGCAACAGAGGTCAATCACTTGTAACCCTAAATATAAACGAGAAAATTACAAGCCCCTACTTATTTATATATGGGGCTTTTTAAAATAATATAGTTGTTAAGCCTATTCCTGTATCGAAAATTAACTTATATCAAATAAGTGAGTAGTAAAAGAAGAAAGAAATATATTATGACTACCATGGTAACAGAAAAAATTATAACTTAACTAACTTATTGTTATATGGTAAACTAGGTCGATTCGGATATGTTTGCGTGTTGAAGAAAAATTAGTCAATAGATTTTTTGACAGTTTTAAAGATACAATAAGACCTTTACATACATAATGTACACCTGGTATTTAAATTCACTGGACAATAGAAGCAGAAAAAAAGACTAATTTATTATTGTAAAACTTGTAAATTTCTGACTTCAACTTTCCTTTAATAACCAGGAGATCACTACCAACTGTCAGGTACAATAAAAGTAATGATAGCTGAAATGATAATAATAATAATCGTAATAAATATGATAACAGCAACAGTGTTGACATGATGATCAACAATAAACATGAAACAAATAAAAAGTAACCTTAGCTACTAAATTCTATTTGAATAAATCTAACATATATCTATAATGAACTCAAAGATAGAGTTTTTCTTTTTTCAACGGTTAACTCGAAATAATGAATAATAATAGATTGAAAAGAGAAGAAAAGAAAAAAAAAGTTAGATATATTAAAACATTTGATTAGTTATTACTTTCTATATTTAAGTTCGTTTCACTTCTCTCCTACGTTTTGTATCGTATACAACAGAACATAATGAGATGTAAATATATAGAAAGTAGTATTATTTGAACTTCTTCTTATGTAAAAAGTGGTTTATATATTATAATCTTATTTCCTATAAAATACAGGTCACAAATACATTACTGTTTTGAGCAGTTTTATAAATGAATATAGATTCCACTCATTTATATCGTATGTTAAGGTAATAAACTGATGAGAAATCTAAAATTAGGACGAAATGATATTTTTTTTAAAAAATGAATGAGATTTTAGGACTGGAGAGAGAAAAACGCAACTATATGCATTCATTTTCTTAGTGATTTAGTGTAATTTTGTTGCTGAGTATGATATTTTATACTAATTAATCTACTGTGACATTTCTGTTTACTTGAATCTTGTTTAGTGCAATACATAAATGCATCTAAACAACAGTTATTCAGTTTAATAAGTTTCTATAAATAGTAGTTATTGAGTTTAATTATTATATAATTAAATGAATAAGAGTGAAATTTAGTTCTTAAAGAGTCTTCAATAAGCTTTCCATTTAATTATTTGTATACTGAAGGAGTTAGGTTTAAAGAGTAAAGGTAACTGTCATATTGTAGTTCGAAGTAACGTTAAAGTAGGTGTTAGCATTATATATCATACCATAAGTCATATCAAGTGTTGTCAATTTCCTGACTGTTCTCTAGTTAACTTCAGTTTCTGTATTAAATTATGAAAATAATCTTTAAAAAGAACCACTACTTAGCCAAAAACAAAAATTGATGTGAAAATTTAAAGACATTTTAATGACGTACACCAAAACTCAAAATTATAAAAGTAGGTATTATTGATTTTCTAGGGAAGTATAGACTGAATTTTCACATAATACATATAAATTTGTTTCTTTCGCTAATTGAAACGATACATTTAGATGACTACTCTGGACATTTTTGGAATGAAATACAAATACAGACTCTATATTCCTTTTTATATGATTTATATACATCAAAATAGTTTTATTTAGGGCACGAAGTTTGTTGAGATCATTCGTTGTGAAAATAGTCATTACTATGGAGTGACATAGACTAAAGAGCCATTAAACAGTTGAACAACTATTTTAGTAAGACTCACAAGTGTTTGGTAACTCCTATCCTCGACAACATCAACGAGGGGCAAATTTAGGACCTTTATTTCTTTGAGGCTCAAATAAGATGCTTATACCACTTGGTTTAAATTCGATGATTCATATTTTTAACTTGACTGCAGACATTTGGACAAAAATATGTACCTCAATGTCATCCTGAATAAGTTCAGCAGTTCTCATCCGTCAGTTTAGTCAACTTTAGATGCAGAATGAAATCCAGCATTTGATTTCCTTGATGTTCAATTGAAAAAAATACCTGATTGCTCTTTGAAGAGATCTATACATGGAAAACCAAGTTGGAATAGTCAAGTTAAGAGTTTCCAAAGCTGAGTTCTGTTAATTAAAACGAGAAATCTGATTCAGTCTTTGTTCTTGAGAACTCCAAAGATGCAACAGACGACAAATTATTTCATCTGTAATAAATACTCACCAGAATTGGGTAACCATGCAGATTCATCGATAGAAACTCGACATCAAAACTACAGTCTGGAAAATCATCAACAATCCAAAAATAAACTCATAAATACCAAATTTTAAAGAAACACTGTTAACGAAATCTTACTAAAAAGAAAATTGAGTTTCTTGAAATAGAATATTCCACCCAGAGACGCTCTGTATTATCTCCCCTATCCTGACTACCAGTTATGGGTGTGTCAAGAATGAACCTTGGCTCTGGGAATTGAACATAGCCATCAATATCACGTAAAGCACTTAACAATAAGTGGATAGAAGAACCGAGGACGCAGTTAATTAGAGATTTCTGAACAAAGGTCTATCCTTAAGGCGGGGTGTAATAGGATTAAATAAGTAATTAAGCACAAATTGACCAAATCGATATCCATTTGTAAGTTTGTTTAACTTTATGTTCAGACATCATTGGTACTTTTCTAACCGTTCTATATTTTTATGAATAGGCGCTAATGATTCCACTTTAGTGGTCGACATGTGACCTCATAATTAGCTAATTTAGTATTAGATTATTCAACATTTAAATTAATGCACTTGGTAACATTTTGTATAGTTAGTTCGATATGTGTTTTACGTTTAGTGATAACAGTTTCATGAAGATCATATCATAAATCTCAAATTCGAAAACTATATTACATACTGAAAACATTGTTTTGTGAGATTTTGTCGAAATAATCATGATTACTAATGTAGGTACATTCTGAAGAGCTCGTAAGTCTTTGTACAGCTACAACCAATACAAGAACAGTAGAATAAAGGAAAATGTGCAACAGTCAAATGAAAAAATATAGTATAGATGAAAAATAAAGGAGTAAAATTTGGAGGTTGTAATAAATACTAATTATAAAGTTTATCATGACAGAAAGAGAAATTGAACAATCTTTTTGTGTATATAAAGATCAGGGTTGAACCGATGAATTTTTAGAGCCTTTACAAAGCACAAGTTTTTTAACCACACACCGCTTGACGTATTTCATTTGATTGAGTGAATGATTTTCAAAAATAATTCTGCTGGAGTGATTGGATGAGAAATATCTAAGTGAACGAGAACCAAGTTCTTAATTGAATTATGTTCTCCTTTAGACAACTATACAAGGGAATATCAACAAGAACTTTTGGAAACATCTTGTGACCGATGTCACTTGACTTTCAAGTGTAAGAAAGCATATAGATACAAATGATTATGACGTAAAGTTGGAGTTTAATATTAACATCACGAATTAAAGGATGGCTGTGAAAGATAATACAAGATAATAGTATGGTATAACGCTTATCTCAGAGATCTCGAAAGTTTATTTTTCAGAACTTGTGCTGCATTGTTCATTTTAGATTAAATGTTCATAAAAAGCTTACTTTAAAACTAGGGTTGACCTTTGACTTGATTGTAGTAGTTTTTCTCAACGAACCCTAAAGCATAGCCACTTTGATAAGTACTTTCCCGACTCATGCATTTTTTTTGCCAGTTGTATCGTTGACACATAGTTCTCTGGCCCTCAAAAAATAGGAAACGTATCAAGCTAAAATTCTAAGTTTGTAGTGCCCTGTCGTTAATGAACTTCAAAGAAGTACATATTGACTTAATAAAATAACTCAGAAATACTTTTCATTACATAGTGACACCAGATGGAGAACTTTTCTATAACATGGAGTGATAAACAATTGTTCCATCCTACCTATGGATTTGTCAATTCAGTACACTTAAGACCATACATATAATTGATATTAGGGCCCCAAAATCCAGCGTTCAACACTATGTAATTTAGGACATTGAATCAGAATCAATTTTTACACATTTCTAATTCATTTATACATAGTAGTGTATTTCAATTCACATCAATATTATTACTAAGGATCTACTGTATTACTATCCACTCATTCATAATTGAAATTTATCTTTTATTCATATGAATTCATTATATGACATCATGTAACCTGAATACAACTATTAATGAAAATCGAAGTATATCATGAAGTTTAGATATCATCAATGAAACTGCTATCTTAACATATTTATTGATTTGTTCAATTCTCAAATCAAATAAAATTTGATCATTTCATAAAGTAACCTATTCTATCACATCTTAACACTTTTAATCAATGTAAATAAGTATTAACAAATAGATGAAGATGATTATGATGATGGTTACTATTACTTAAAATGATCATACGAAAAAGAAAAAGAAAATATTGATCAAAATTATGAATTGTTTTTTCATTTCGTTCTTTTTTTCTTTTCTTTTTCTTTCTAAAATGTTGTTTTAAATTATTCATTGTCATGTGTTAAAAATGTGCATAATTTGAATTGACTTTAATTTGAATAATACAATTTTAAGTATACTAAAATTTGTAACATAATCAACGTTTATAATTAAAATCAATTTTGTATTGAATTAATTAACATAAATAATTATATAATAAAATAAATAGTCAAGTTATTGCTGAATGAATTTCTAAAAAAAAAATTAATTTGATTTGACTAATAATACATTTTATTATGGATTATTTATTTATTATTTATTTGAACACATAGATATTGGTATAAAGTGGCACATGTATACATATGTGCCACACAAGTCACTTGATTTGTGTGTGGGCTGTGATACTGCCCAGGTATCCAGACTAAAGCAGGTGGTTTTCTTAGTGGGCCACACCCGGAGCCGTCTACCTAAAGGTCTACTCCACAAGGCAATGGTTCGACGTTACAGGGTTGCATTCCCATTGTAGCCGGTGACTAATAATTGGTTCATTTGTTCATTTAGGATCCTGGAGCCCATGTGACTATTGGTTTGAAATCAGGGTTTTCCAACTCCCATAGGTGGATCCACCATATCTACTAACCCGATTAAAGGGCCGGGCATTCGCTTTTCGTTCCCTCATCTTCGTAGAAAACACCCCGATAGTGAGTAGGACTTCCGTGGCAGTGGCTGTATACGTGTGTCCATGTGAGAGCATTTCGAGAGGGAGGGTTAACTGTCACCAGGGCATTAAAAAATTCTTCAGTTCATAGAGATTTTGTGTTAGAACTTGTGTCGTAAGAAAATTTGGCCAAAAAATGTTTTAATATTACAGTCAGTTAGTTGAATGATCATTTAAAAATAAGAACTAATAAATGATACACGACACTTTATCGACTTAAAGTTATTCCTATCAAATACTAACAAATATTACTTTTCTTGAAATTATAAACTAGAAAACTTAAAGCACTGGACGGGTGTTTTTTTCAACATAGAACTACTCTGTAGTACGCATTCACGATCCTGGAACCAAGAATCCAATCCAGAAACTTCAGTCTCACGTAGGAATCCTTGACCTTTAGATCAATGAGCAGCGATCCATTTATGTGCAAGTTTAACTCCAATCAACCCATGATTTTGTGTAATCAACTTCTATGGTCTTCAGTGGGTACTTTTCTAACTCAGATTGATTTGTCAATTCAATCAAACTTAAAAGTTCTGATAAAATCAAAACTGATAAATTTTTATCTGGTTTCTGGAAAATTAACCTAAGCTACGAATGTTAGATCCATGTAGCTTCAGATAATGATTACGGAAATATAATATAATGTGATAATAACGTTTTTCTTCTGTAAATACCATTCTAAAAATCATTTTTTTTAATCGTTAGAAATATCAAAAGTAAGATGTTTTAACATTAGAATTAAAAGCTGAGCTCAGAAATAGAAAATCATTCATCAGTAAATCTTATGAAACTAACACTGAAAGAACTCATAAAATATTTATATACATTAAAGAAATCAGCTGGAATTTCTAAAATGTAACTCACTAAACCGTACTTCTTAACTGTGTATTTTTTTCACAGCTAGTATTGCTTTATGAACAAAAGATAAATCATTGTTAAAACAAAAGACTTGTTTAATCTTCAGATCTTATCTGTCACAGATTGATATCAGTTGAAGCATAATTGAGACTTTTATGAGAAATCAAAATACTGCATACTTCTCGTTCTGTTGGGAATTGAGTCTAGGACTTTCAGTTCTCTCAATTTTCGTTCTCTTGTTCACATTTCTATTTTCAACTGATTTATGATATAGAACGGTGTTTATCTAATGGTACTATTGATGACTCCATCACTCCAGATGGAACTTAATTTACTATATGAAAAGTTTTCTACTCTAAGTAGAATTATGTTTCCGTAATAAGTGAAATTTCATTTATTGAATAGCGCATTGGTGTAGAATGTTTGTTGATAGATGTATTAATGTACAATACTTTGAACAATCAATACATAAGCACAGATTGTTAACACAAAATTCTTTTTGATCTTCTATATCTCTCATATGTTCTTTCAATAGATTTTAGGAAATGCTTTTTTGTCTATTTAGATAATCAATAGTATTAATAGTTATTCTGTATAAATTATGTAATATAGCACCGAAATAGTAATTGGTTAAGTATTTAAAAGTAGGTTAAGCGTTCGCGAGCGAGACTGAAGGCGATGAGTTTGAATCCCACGAGCGGGTTCGTGGATGCTCACTGCTGAGGAGTCCCACAATGGGACGAAAAGGCCGTCCAGTGCTCCCAGGTTTCCAATGGTGGTCTAACATCAATCAGTCTACAATTTCAATCAGAAACTTAGTAATCTTCGTAACTCCTATACTGATAATTAACATGTGTGCTCACTAGCGACTGGCTTCGTGAGGCAATTCTCGGAGTTCTAGTGAGAAACCAAGACCGGTGGAGCTAATCCGTGTCGAGTAGAGGCAGGTATCTACCCCAATACAATAGAAGATGGTGGCGCGATTTCGTGGATTGGTTGATGTTAGACATTAACACCATTGTATGCTGGCTCAATGGTCTAGTATGTTAAGCGTTCGCACACGAGACTGACGGTCCTCGGTTCGAGTCCCGCGGGCAGGATCGTAGGTGCGCACTACTGAGGAATCCCACAATAGAACGAAACGGCCGTCCAGTGCTTCCAGGTTTCCAACGGTTGTCTAACATCAATCGGTATTTCAATTCGGTCATTTAATAAGATTACTACCTCATATCAATAATCAATCACTTATGTATAGAAATAGTTTTTCAATCTTATTTTATATGATTTAAATGAATGTTATTTTATCTTTTAAATGAAAGATAAAAATCAAGAGTTTCAATAAACAATATCATTTATATGTATGTATAGATAATGTACTATAATTTTATGGCATTTACGGAATGTAAAAACAATTATAAAACTTTTAGAAGAAAAAAACACTGATGAATTGAATTTTTTTAAACACAAAAACAGATCATGATATGTAGTTGAATAATATTCTATTTAAACAAAAAGCCGTTGTATCCTTTATAAATAATGAAATTACTTAATCTAGAAACTTTGCAAAGAGAATTCCTAAAGTTTTCAAAACCACTCATGGTTGATGTAGTTGTTTTAGTCATGTCAAAATATTTTATATACATATGTGTTTCACTGAATGAATTGTATAATGTGAACCAATTGATTAAAGTTGAAATTGTTTACTAGTAGTTCCAAACTTGGTCGTTTAAAGGTATATAATACTTTCGATATGATTTAAAATATTGACTTTAATTCTATTATATGATTGTTGATTAGACAATTGATTGTTGTTTCCAAGTTTTCAGTAATTTTCTAATTGATGAAAATTAATTGTATAATAATCATTTCTAGTTGAAATACTTGTTGAAATACTTTGTGTTGAGAATTCTATATTATACCAAAAATATAGTATTGGATAAAGCTAATGATAATAATAAATAATCAACTAATTAATAGCGATATTGATAATGATAATAACGCGTTGACTAATTTATTAAGTGCAAATTTACGTCGAAGGATTCTAGTCGCATTTTTCTGAATGAGGGATCATGATACTTGCTAATTACCTAAACTAAATTAAATGAAACAGGATCAAAATAATCGAATCAGTCAACGGATGTTGTCTTCTTTGTCTATTAAGTCCCAACCTCCATTGTTTTAATGAAGTGTGATTATTGTTTTTTAGTTTAACAAGATATGTTAATGGTGTAGAATTATCTAAACAGAATAAAAAGATATAGCTTAACTTTTACTTAACCTAATATTGTTAATTAGAATACTATGAGAATACGAACATCTGTTTAGTTTAAAAAAGCCTAGTATTAAAACCAGTAGTAAATAATAGTTTTTCTATAATTAACCTTTAATTCATCCTGTTCATGTGATTGTTAATTGACCGGTAATAATAGTATCCATTAATATTTAAGGTAGCTTACAAATTTTCACAGTAGAATATTTGCATTTCAGTAAGCTGTTTGATAATGTTTTAACGTGTGAATGAAAATTATCTCTTATCCTGACTCCAACTTTGCAGTGCTAAGCATCAATTTGTAGATTCAAGTAAATAATACCAAGTGCATTTCAACTTCACCCTATCGCACAGGCAAGTGGCTATCAGGGCTCAGTAGCTGAGTGGGTAACGCGATGGCGTTTGAAGCGAAGGCTACTGGGTTCGAGTCCAAGAGTAAACAAAAAATCTGAGATGCACATACATCCAGTTGACGAGTCCCAAATGGGACGAAACGCGCGTCCTGAATTTCACTGCTAGCCACCATCCATCTTTGCTTATAATGCATGCGAATTAAGGCAATATCGAGGTGATACGCATAGTATGCACATATGCCAATAAGAGACTGATCAATTGCAATGCTAAACAATTATGGGAAGATACATATATACAATACGAAGTAAATCTTTTAAGGATAGTTGTTACATCCAACTGAAAAACTATCCTATGTGATTCATGTCGATTCCTTAAACTTTCTTCATTTTTTAGATATCTAACGAGTAAAGCTTACATTATTCTGGAGACACGTACTTTCCTTAAAATACTGTTGAATGAAAGTGGTTATTATAATTTAATTTAAACTCTTGATAAAAAAGTTAATGGTCTTTCTATTGACCAAAAACAATTCATTCCAGTTTTATTACGTATGTAGAAAAGAAATTTTTGTAAATTATTGGACATATAGTAGTAGAAATTTTTCACTTCAGTAGTTCTTCATTAACAGATTTCACATTAGTTGATTATCCCAATATTGTGAGAGTTTAGTTAGTAAGAGATTGTGATGTTACATATCTTTATGTCATAATACTTTTTATCCTATTTTCTCCAGTTGTTATTCTCTGTAATATCTATTTTCTAGTCTAAAGTATGATGAATATCAGTCTATCGGAGGAAAATAAGTTAGAAAAACACTACTTACACATGCTAATTACTTCTCTTTTGTTTACTAGTTCATGTGTGAAGTCATGTGTCTCTCGTGTTGTTTGAAATTATACGAATTCAAGAAATAAAAATTCTGAATTCTCCCCCATTTGTGGATAGCAAGACAGCAATTAATCACAATCACGTAATTTGTTGCGTAGTTGTCAGTTGATAAAACTTATTAGGCCAACAATCTAACCAGTAGGAACAGACCAATCAATTCGAGCTACTGTAACAAAATAACCAATGAGATTAGACGAAATGTTTTACTGAACCAATAATCGTATGGCCCATGGCAGGGGACTGAAGGGTTCGATAAATACATCGATTCATTATAAATTCTATTCTTAGTGTTATATTTGTAGAGAGAGGGGACGATGATACACATTCGCAATAAAAACGAACTTAAATGTTTCGACCATTTCATTGGCTTTAGATCATGAAAGAAAAAAAAATCTGTAATTTGGCCAAACCACACATCGATTTGCCTGCCCTGTCCGACTCAAATTTTTTTGGTCGGATGTCTACCTCTCAACTCCGGTTTGCCAATGTTCGAGGTTAAAGCGAATGTGGGGGCAGAAAATGGGCATGGGGGTGTATATTATACAGACTTGCACTCGTCAACTTCGTCTCTTCATTTTTAAAGCGAAAAAACAACTTGAAAAGAAAGAAAGAGTGAGTTAATTTTCGTAGCCAAAACATTGTGAAATACTAGTTTCTCTACGAAACTTTAAAAATCCGGATAAAAACATTTGCAGCATTAATTATCGAGTTATCTATCACATTTACATTAGTTACTTTGGTTTCGATGAAGATTGTCTTACAAATTTTGTAATACCATCTATACATAAATTACATTTTCAAATAAATTAATTGGATCTGCTAATGACAGACTCACAAATTTTACTTCCAATAATGACAATTAAAGGACATGAAATGGACAATACATTACATATGAATGAATCAGTAGATAATGAAAATTATATCGGTGATTCATGTGACAATTTAGATGATGATATGTCGTTTACATCGAATGATCTATCACAGAAGGTAAATCATCAACATGAACATGAACATGAAGACAACCGTGATCAACATCAATTCAGTGTTCAACAACAACAACAACAACAACAACAAAACTCTTCGTATAATCTTGAAAATGAAGATGGTCACGAAACACATAATTCTGACGAAATATTATCTAATATGACTGAGATAAAAATGGATACAATGGAAGACATGCAAAAAGATGATAATTCTATGAATACTTATCGAGTAAATAGTAAACAACAATTTAAAGACAATCAATCATCAAATTGTCATCAACAATTAACAAAAATTAACAAATTATCCAATAGTCCAATTAGTACTAACACACCAACGAATACTACTAATACTACTACTACTACTGCCACGAAAGCATGCGCTAAAAAGTCGTTTGTATGGAAATATTTTCATCATCCTGAAATGAAACACGGTATACCAGATCGTAGCCGAACACAATGTATTCTATGTGATAGTCAATTAGCTTTTAATGCATCCGGTACAACAACCACTATGTTAAATCATTTAAAAAGTCGTCATGGGGAAATTGCTGAACAAGAAGAGACATTACGTCGATTTAATCGTGATTCAAGAAAGAATCAACTACGTAATATGATTTTATCATCTAATGATTGTAAATTATCACAAACTAGTATAAATAGTAATAATACAATAATAAAAAATGAAATGATTAATTCATTTAATGAAAATACACAAACTATACGAAATATATCAACAAATCTTATAAATGGTAATAACAAGTACAATCGTGGTACATTATCAGTTGGACAACGTGGTCGACCTCCAGGTTCAGGTAGAAGACAGAAATCTATGAATTGTCCTAAATTAAATGAGAATGTGGATTTTTTAAATCAAGATACTATAACGAATGGCAATTTGAAAGTGGAAGGAAATGCAGCTTATCCAGTTGTAAGTGTATATCATTTTTGTATTCTTGTAATTTGATATAGTTTAAGAAAATAAAAGTCTTCATTTATAAAATCTGATGTTTGAAACAGTGTGACTTGTTTTATAATGCATAAAACCAACACTAATTGGTATTATACTCTTACATCAGTACAATTTCTATTCAACTACAACTGAAATAATTATGATTCCTAAAATATGGTTTATTATTAGTTTTAAATGTTACTATTTTCTAATCTTGACATAACTAGTCTGTTATACAAGCAAGATTTTAATGTACTTCAGATATGGTTGATTATATGCAGGGTTGTTACCGAAATGAATCTGGTATCACAAATGTTACACGATTATCCACAATGTAGAGTCATTTTCATTCAGGAGCAAGGTTCCTGCTTTGATTATATTGAATTACATACTTATTTGTATGCACCAATTAACTTCACTAGATTTTAAAATATATACATTTCAGATGGTTAATCTTTAATTATTTTCTAATTCATTCCAATAAATTCATTATTTAGTGCGATAACTGTTTATTGCTACTTATAAAATTATCAGTACAGGGTTGTGGAGATTGTTGGGTTTCAATTTATATCATGAATGGATAGATATTAGACCACCGTTGGAACCTGGAAGTACTGGACAAACGTTTCATTTTAGTACGGGACTCCTCAGCAGTGCGCGTCCCCAATCCCGAACTCAGGGTTCGAACACAGGACCTCCGGTCTCACTGGTGGACGTTTAACATCCAGACAGCTGAGCCGATATCTAATGGTAGTAATGTCCAACATCAACCAATTCACAATTTTGCGCGACCTTCGGCTATTGTCTCGAGTGATTAACTGCCTCTACAATCTCCACAACCCTATGCTGATAATTACCATATGCTCACTAGTGACTGGCCTCAGGATGAGTTTCTTGGAGTCTTAGTGAGAAGCTGTGGTCAGTGGAGTTCAACCGCGTCTTTTATAGAGGTAGTAGTGGACGGTCGCGCAAAATCGTGAATTGGTTGATGTTAGACATTACTACCGTTAGATATCGGCTCAGCTGTCTAGAGGTTAAACGTCCACCAGTGAGACCGGAGGTCCTGTGTTCGAACCCTGAGTTCGGGATTGGGGACGCGCACTAGGATGAAACGTCTGTCTAGTACTTCCAGATTTTTAATGATGATCTAACATTGATCCATTGATGATATCAAATGAAACTTATAAAATTATTTCGCTATCTAGTTTCCTAGTTATATTTCAGCTGATTTCAATCAATGATTATCATTATTTCCAAAACTAAGCTAATTTACATATTACTGTCTAATTAACTAATGAATTGCCTATTTTATTGAAATTGATAAATATATCAAATTATTACCTAATAAACATTATTTTGTATATATTTGTATGACTAAGTTACATTACTATTTGAACTTTTAACAAATAATCAATTGTATTGAAATCACTCAGATCTTTACTTCATATCAAATATTAGATATATTGTTATACATATTTATCTTATGTTAACTAAAACGTAAACTAATCCATTTACACTAGATCAGTCAGAATAATGAAAGAGATATACAGACTACTCAGTAAACTCTCCATTCTATTTAAAATCTAATAAAATCATATATGAATTACCTAAACCAAGTAGTCAAACGTATATCATGCTGAGTACAATTTTATTCATACTGCGAAATTTTAACTAATTATAATTGTAATTATTATTATATAAATTGAAGTTTCAGGTAAACTAACAATTTAAATGCTATATAGGAATTTTTATAATTTATACTACATAAATGTGCAATTCGAATATGTTTTGAAACAAAATTTTAGTTGAATGTAGGAGATGATAAATGGAATCCAGTAAACATAAATTCTGCTGGTAAAAAGTTTAGGAAATCTTTATGATATTAATGCTGTGCCAGTAATTCATCTCCTGTGTATATTTCATCTGGTGTAACGAGAAAATATCTTCAATCTGCATACACAAAAAGAGTTGGAACAAAATGAGTACGTCAACTACTACTTAATTATTGAATCGTGTAGGAAAAAGCTTCGAAAGTTGACTTTTACTGCCATGTTGGACTATATCATCCACTGTCATATAAAATGATAATCATTTTCCTGTATTACTTGCCACGCTTACAATTGTTAAGTCAATTTTAATAAAAAATCATAAAACCTGTATTGAAGTAAAGAGTTAGACAGTGCAGTCAGTTATAAATAATGTAGAACCAGACAAATATGTGCATTTGTACAATTTTCCACATTACATCAGCACAATGAAATGAAATTATTGAAACAAATCCCTGACTAGTAGAAATAATAATAGTATCAATGATAGGAAGAATAGTTTGTGAAGAAAAAATATTAATGTTGAAATTCAGAATCTTAAAGGAGATAAATGATGAATGTATCTGTACCACTATGATCTATTCTGAGCTATATCCTGCAAAGTCTGTAGTCATTGATTACAATAATCAGGTGGACTATAAACAGATACTCTTAACTTACTAGTACGAATCAACCCAATGGCCAATAGCTTTATGAAATAAACATGAATAATTAATTTATATTAATGTTGAGAATAAATGAAAAAAAAGATCAGAACTTAGCAGTCTTAAATAAAAACGCCCTCAAATTTAAGACTATGAATCTTAATTTCAGCAACTGGGTAGATGAACAGAATAACCTGTTTTTCCCTCTTTCTCCCTCTCTTTGATCGCCTGCTTTAATTTCAGTTATATGATTCCAAGTTATAATTGAATAATTTAACTATTTATATGTAATGATATCTATCTATCTATTTGTTATATGATTAAGATGATTTATATATTACTATCTATGTTGTTTTATTCAATGACCTTTTTCCTGAATAAATGTTTCTAATATCAAAAGAACACAAAGTTTTATTAGTAGTATCTTATCTTAAGATCATCATAAAATATAATGTTATATATTATATCTGATATACATATAATCATTTTGTTTGTTTGCTATAACACTTGTCAATTTGTATCATGATTTTATATTATAATTTGAAGAATTTCACCTGAACATTATGATTTTAATTATAAAATAAGGGTTAATAATAGAACAGATGGATGGTTTACGATTTTAAATAGCTGGTATGCATAATCAGGTTTGATGAATGAAAGCGAATGACCGGTTCATATATATATAGGTTATAGGTGTACACTGCTGGAGTGTATTAAATTATGACGATAAAATTGTCTATTTTTTCATTTTCGATAACACAATGAGAAGACGGAGTTGATCTGACGAATGATGTGACCAGCTTTTTTGAAATATATTGCGCAAATGTACCACATTTTTCAGATCAACTCCATTTTCTCATTGCCCTATCGAAATTTATAGAAGGAGCTAATTGATTACAATTTTCCATCTCTTCTAAATAAATTATGAACCATCGATAAGAGCCATCTTCTAATTATTTTCAGTGAGATTATTGAAGTGATGTAGATCATGAGCTCCAACGTTATCTCTTATTAAGACTTTTTGAACCATATACTCAATTTTTAGTCATTTCGTCATCGTTACTACCACATTATTTTAACTCCTTTCCTATTCATATTGTCAATTTCACCTTGTCCTGTTTTATGGCAGCCTAGGCCAATGTACATTTTTCAAGCCTATACGTTGAATTCAACTAATAGACTGAGTGAAATATATGATCAACATTTGACTGACCTGTTTTGTACACCTGTAGTATAATTTTAAAACTATTTCTCATAAAATATACGCTTCGAATTAGCAAAAAATGTCGTAGTCGGTCTTATTAATCGATTTATCAAGCATTAATAGTTCCTGGGTTCAAATCTCGCCGGGCGGGATCATGGATGTGCACTACTGAGAAGTCCGATACCAGGATGAAACGATATTTCTGTGCTTCCAGGTTTTTCATGTATTTTTCATGTATATATGAAAGAAGCTTGATGCTTAATTTTTTGTACTCACTGGATCTTATAAAATATTTATTCATAAAGCTCAATACAGTATCACAATCTGAGCGTTTCAGTTGTAAAAACTTCTAATACAAAGTTATGTATGCTATGAGTTTAATTAACTGAGTTTAACTCTAACAAAGCTCAAATTGTTTCCATCATATGCTTTCAGTTATTTTGAATCCCAAACCATCGGTATGATTTCTAACACCGCTTACTATCACTGATATAACCAATTATAACTATGTATTTGTCCTGTTGACCTGACCTCATTGTGATAAAAAAATAGTGTAAGCATTTGACTTAATGCATATTTGTGTACCAGGTTCTGCCTCGTTTAAAAATGCCACCATCTTACCATTCATAAATAGGAATTTACTAATATTACCATTATAGTTTAAAATCTCGTTTACATATTGAGAATCAAAATATTTATTGACTCCGTTTTTGAATAAATTGAATATTAAAAATTTTCTTCTAACTAACTTCTAAATCTCTCTTACTTGTTTATGAAGCAACAAGTTTATAAGATCTGAAAAGTGTATGCTTGGTTGTGTTTTTGTATATTACAGGCGTCTAGATTTCTATTATCATTAAAATACTTGTTGAAATAAATGAATAAATAACACATACAATAGAGAGAGGTTTTGTGAATATTATAGTAATTTAGCGGATGAATTCATGAGTCGATCGAAGCTAAACTACCATAGAAAACCTGGAAGCAATAGACGATCGTTTCGTCCTACTATAGAACTCCTCAGCAGTGAGCATCCAGGATACCGCCAAGCAATATTCCAGATTTTCCATGATGGTTTGGCTTTATTTGACTCTTAAAATCATCTACTAAACTAATTTTATTTAGTTAAACTTGTCTACAACATAAAAGTTATCTCCAAAAGTTAAACATAAAATATAAACTATACTATATCAATTTTAATAATTGAGATCAAGAGTCAATTGAAGCTAGACCACCATGGATAACCTGGAAGCACTAGATGGCCATTTCGTTCTATTTCAATTTATTATACTTAAAATTATTATTAAAATTTTTCCACATACGAAATAAACACATGCTCATATATATATATATATATATATATATATATATATATATATATATATATATATATATGCCAAGATATATAAAGGTTTTCATATCATAATCATATATCAAATGGATTCACTAAAGGTGACAGTAAATGTTATTTAAAACCGTTTTCTTTTTGAAAAAAATTCACTCAATGTTCAATTTTACCAACGAAAAAAAACAAGATACCTAAATTGATTTTTAAATGGTTTCAAAAACGTTTAACAACAATAAAACTAAAAAAGAATAGGGAAAAGACATCTATCAAAAATCTATGATTGTTTTAACATATTTCTCTTTATATTAAGAAATTCATTTTAAAATAAATCATATTTAAATACTACAGTGTTAATGTAATAATCTTCAAACAAACAAAAAAAAATTTTTTTTAACGAAACGTTCTTTAAAACTAAATATCAATATAAACAAAACAAAACGAGATAGTGTACCCCTTTCACTATCTATCTCACCAATTCATTATTTCTTTATTCATTTAGTTCTTTGTCAACTATGTTGACTATGTAAATATTTAAGAGAAAATTAATATAAACGTAAATACAATTTAAAACTTCGATATCCCCCTCCATCATCATATCGTTTTGGTATAATATTCTCGTTAATCTTGGATGGATCAAGTTTATTTGTTTTCATATGAAAATCAACAAAGTTTATCTATTCGATGGGATAGAGAGTATTATAAATGACAGTTTAAGTGATATATATATCTATATAGGGTATATCGAACTACATTAGAAAGTGCTTAGTAAAATATATAAAGTATATCGGCTTTTAACGTTAATGTGTTTATATATAGACATATCTTTTGTGACCCTTAAATGTGACCATAATTACCTTAACTGAAGTTGACAGTTTTTAAGAATTGAATGTGATGAACACAGTTATAAGTCCTTTATTCTAATATAATTTCAAAAGTACTAATAATCAGTTTTTTTGTTCAACTATGTGAATAGTGCCCCAATCAACTTCATGTGTGAACTTCAACTTCTAAATCCTTTTTTTGGGTGTTTATGATTCATTATGTTTTGTCTTGATTCAGCAGTTGTTGAGTAAATTATATTACATATTTTTTGCATGCTAGAACTTGTTTTCTGTCTCTATTAGATAAAGAATTTATACATGGATGAATAAATGCATTGTTTATATTCTAGATTAAGTATACTTTAATCATGTCATCTAAATGGGCAGTTAACATTACAGCCATACTATGAAAGAGTTGATAAATTTTGTAAACATTGATTTCACTTGATTCATTACTGTCATGTATAAATTTGATTTCAATTATATTAGAATAATCATACATTTGTCTCTATTATATTGTTCAATTTATCTCTAGTTACTTATCGACATATTATTTATGATGAATAGGAAAACCTGTTGTTATGATTATTGTTTCAGAAATATAGGAAACTCTTTAACCTGTGGTTAAGGATAATATCTGGGTTTTTTTCTGGAATTAGTTACTAATGAAAGTTGGAGTTGTGAAAATATCTGCTAATACAGGTGTATCAAGTACTTTGTTATGTTAAAGTCATTCTACGTGTTAATCTATCTAAAAAGATGATCAAACTCTTTTAAATTGATCATGTAAAAATTATATGTTTTTCTATCAAAATCGCTTCCAGATTATGAAGTTTTGATCTCCTATCAAGTTTAAGTTGATTGAGATTATTATGCGTTTATATGACAATCGCTAGAACTTATCATTATTCTAGCTAAATACACTGGACATAAAACCATTAGACAAACTTAAGAACTATTCCATGGACATACTATACTCAACATTGTATCTCTCTTATTACTCAAGAGAATAATGACATTGGAACTTAATGAAAGCCTATGGTTCTCTTAAGATTCCTATTCTCATTCATACTATTGAGAAAAAATGAAACAGTTCCCTAGTTTTGAGTCATATATATATATAAAGATAGTGGGGGAGAGCCATAGTGAAAGACGAATTAATTATTTTTACAACCATATATGGTGACCTTTTCTAATCAGAACTAATTAATTAACACTAGACCAACCTTGTCATGGTTCTTAAATGTCGTCCATTCTGTAACTGTTTGTAAAATGTACTACACAAATACTATTTTAATTTTAAACCATCAGCTAAGACTTATTTTCTTTCACGAAAATTCATTAAAATATTATCGTCATCTTTTTCTTAATAAGTAATAGAAACTGCTTGTCTGGTTTTGTTTACCACTTATTTCCCAGATAAGGATTTATGTAGTCTACTTTGAACATATTCTAGGTTGAAAAGCTAATGTTATTGCCCGGTTGTTCAAACCAGAGTCGATGAGGCGAGGTTCGAACGTCGGAGAGTTAATATTCAAATGACTTAACCACTAATACATCACTTTACATAATCAGATAGTGTATAGTAATATGACATTCATTTAATGTAAAATAATTTGTCATAACTTTTATGAGTCGATTTTTCATACTTGACGACTATCTTTCGCCGTTGGCATCTCAACTAAAAAACTTCCTTCTATTAATAACAAGTTTAAAGTAATTACATGTAAGTAATATGGTTATGAGATTTGAAAGTCTTTAGTATTGTGCTAATGGAAAAACACATATTTCAACTCAACAACCTACTTCAAATAGCTCACTGATAATTGTAAATTATTGTCTTCATTTTATCAGAAAGAAATCTTTGAATGTCATTTTAGAAAACACAGAAAAATGACAATGTCAGTCTCTATATAAAAAAAAAGGTTATTAAGTATATATATATATATATATATATATATATATATATATATATATAGCGAGAGTATTATTATAGACTAGGAGCGCCAATATGTATTAAATTCATTCGATAAGCCTAACATTAACAGCATGAATTATGTTCAGTGTATTAGTTCTCTATTTAATCAGAAATAAACATCATGTATGTTAAATGAAATGAATTTTTCTCACAGAATTGTTTGTCCCTGTGAAAAGAATACATTAACAGGTTGTTTTCTTTCTTTTGTTTAAATATTACTGAGAACATTTGCGAATTATTAGTATTTACCACAAAATTATTATTATTATATTGTTTATCAGACATCTTGTGCTGTATAATGAGCAGTATATACTGTAAGCGGAAATGTACTTCATTTAATTATTTTTAAAAAAATATTTTTATTATAAAAGTATGAAGTGGTAGCAATTCCGTTGTTTGTGTATGATAGTATCAGCATATATATATATATATATATATATATATATATATATATATATATATATAGTCAGTGAGGAACTTCAGCTGACTTTCGAAATTAAATTTCTCATAGATATTGAAAGACAGACACAGGAAGAATTGAAAAGACATCAATGGGATATGGTATAAAGTATGCAAAATTAAAAATAGGGAACGAGGTCAAATGAAACGTTTATTTTATTTCTTCCTTTCAGACAAAAATAATATATATATATATATTTGTTTAAATGGATTTCTGACTTACTTAGGCTACCTATTTATGCTTATTTTAAGAAAAGAAGATTAAAGTATAATGATAATATTATAAAACATTATGTGATTCTGCCGGAAACTTCGCTTCTATTTTTATTTATTTATGTGGAATAAATTTGTAAGTTTGTATTACAGTGTAGATGTCGCTCTCTTTCATTTAACTTTACCAACAGTTAATTATCTGAAAAATATCACATCTCACTTCCTACTAACCATTTAACTAAATATTCTTATTGTATCTCCTTTTTTTTATTCAATCATATATTACTTCATATCATTCTTATAAATCCTCCATGATCTCAAAAAGAACTGAGGGTACGTTCAGTGGAAAATTTAACCAGGGGGTCTATTAATTAATTCATAACTGAAAGTATTTTAAACTACAAATAACAGTTATAACAACAAGAGCAGATATCGAATTTGTATCCATATGAGTAAAGTAAAGCATTGTGTATATGAAATGTATAGATAACAAGCCTTACTCTGTTATCGCGTCACATAATGGTTATGTTACTAAGTGGAAATAATTATTGGTGTAGGACTGTTCATTATTTTAAATTCTGTAATGATGAGCTTAACTAATTGAGTAAAACTTAATACATAAACAACTTCACATTGCAATAATTCAAGTCCATATCACTCAGATCAAAGGAAGTTTGTCTAGTATTGATACAGGTATCCTTTCCAAATAAAATAGCTGTGGATTAGCTAATTCGTTTTTAAAACGGAACATATAAGCAAGCAATTGTTTTAAATTACATTGTCATCAGGCTTTACTCTAATATACATGATATATTTATACGAATATTTATACACTCAATGAGTTACTGAAGTCTAATGCGCGTCTCACAGAAGCGAAAATGTGCTTAGGATTTGCTATAAATTGTATACAATCTAATTCGTTTTGACGGTAGTTGATCACGTAGAAAAAAATATTTAGTTGTTGGTTTATTTAGTATAAATAAACGTGTATTTGTTTCCTTTTTACTTTTAATTTAAGCTCGAAGTCTCTTTAACATGTACATTACTGTTACTCTATTTTTCATTTTAACTCTTACAGACAAATTATCAGACAACATTATCTGATCAGCAGAAAGCTTTCTTGAATGAAATGTTACTGTCAGCCGCTGCAGCAGTGTCTGCATCAACAGTCAGTGTATCAAAAAGTGACAATCGAGTGAATGGAAGCTTCATTAATCAAACATCATCACCATCAATAACTTCATCTCCGTCATTTTTTGCATCACCTACGTTACTGGGACAATTACCGTCAAATGATTCAAATCCTACAAAATCACCATTTACATTATTGAATAATATTACGGGACTACCAAATATACCATTCCAACTACCAGTTAATACACCACAAATCAATTGTTCATCTGGAACGACAACATCAACAACATCAGCTATTCATGAATTATCACCATCATCCAGTTCTGGTTTAGGTTTAAGTAGTGTAAATAGCCCATTTGAAACATCAACAAATACAGTCACTACATTAGCTAATACTGTCTTCATGTCATCACCATCATCCTCTTCATCACCTACTAATTCTCTGGGATATCTTAGTATTACATCACCGAGTGGTTGTAGTGGTGGAGGACAATCAAATATTAATATAAGAAATAATCTATTGTCGAATATGCGAACAACACATAAAAGCCAAGAATTCAATCATTTACATACAAATAATATTCTAATGAATGGACAATCTTTAAATGTAATAGATTCATGTAATAGCAGTAACCAAGAAGTTACTAATTTACCATTGAATATGCAAAATATAACTCAAGATAAAGAAAAATTCTTAAATTTAAGTAATGAGAACAATGAGAATATTTTTGATTTAACACAATTAAATAAAACACCAAATTCCTCTACTATATTATCAACTGGAATCAACACTAATAATATTAATTCACTATCCATGTTAAATTGTCCATCAGATATGATGATGTCAGCTTTAGGAAATTTTGTTAATTTAATGCCATCTGTTAATAATCTATTAAATGATACTACAACTAACAATTTCACAAATAGTAGTATAAATAACATGACAGCAATGAATCGAACTGATGAAATCAATCAATCAAATCATTTTACTAATCAATTATCAAAATCTATGGTACAATCAATATCTCCACAACAACAACATCATCAACAACAACAACAATTATTAATGGCAAATGCATGGTTAACTAATTTAACAAATGGGAAATTTTCAAATTATTCTAATAATTTAATTGATCCATGTATTATGTTTAATTTATTAAATTTAAATTCTAACACAACTATAGGGAATAAATTAAATAATGAAATTTCAAATATATTACCAACAACAAATTTAAATTATTCAGAAAATTTAAAATTTAAAACAAATACTACTGATAATAATAATATAAATTATCCAATAAATTATTTAATAAATAATCAAAATAAAAAATTTAACGAAGAAATTACAATGAATTGGTCAAATAATTTTAATAATTCATTACCTATTAATGTAAATAATTTAAATATAAATAGTAATAATAATAATAATGAATTATCTCAACCAATAACAAGTACATTTAATCAATTCAATTCATCATTTCAATTAAATAATAATAATAATAATGAAACATCAATAGGTATGAATTTAATAAATAATCAACAAATACAAGATGGGAAAATAAATGTTTTCTCTTCATTACCCTCATCATCATCGTCGTCATCGTCATCATCATCACCAATGAATAATGAAGTTGAAAGTTATTCACTAATGTCGAAAATTTCACTTAATAATAATAATTATGTTAATCTTAATAACAATAATAATATGTCTTGTTTATTTCCTAATTTAACTTATCAATCATTGGGACAAGATAAATTTTCTTACATGAATACATTACCATTTATGATGAATGGTATTAATAAAGTAATCGATATGAAAAATCAAGAAATAAATGATATTTCATTAGATTTAACAACAACATCTACAACTGTCAATAATCATATTGATAATACAATAATTACTAACTCTAATAGTAACAATATAGATGGTACTAATTATAAATATAGTAATAATAATGATAATGATAATGATTGTAATTTTGACATAATTAAAAGTATAAAAATTAATGATAATAAGAATTGTATTTTAGATATGAGATCAAATAATCAATTAACGAATCATAAATATTCTTCTCTTGAACAACAAATGATTAATTCATCATTATATTCTTCAACAAATTATACAGTATCAACAAAACGTAAACGTTCACGTCCTGTTTATATTTCACCAGAAAAAGAATTAGTAAGTTTAAATGTGTATATTCTGAATTTTCGATAATGTTTATACATATATTTAAACGTACTATGCTTATATAATTTTGAGATGGTAGAGATGATTTGTAGCTCAGGTAAATGATTTTTATGGAGTTTTGTTCTCTGAACTGGATGGTTTAGTAGTGTATGACAATATCTTTTCCTGTTCTGAGTTTCTTTAATGCTTTTTAATCTTGTGAAGTCAGTTGGTTGTTGTCCTACATCTGTTGAGTTTGTCTTATTTCTTGTTGCGTTTTATCACTTATTTCGGAAGTTTTGAGTGATAACTCTAGTGCTGCGAAAAATTTCAGTTTTGAGGCGTCGCTTGTTTTGTAGTTTAATCCCTTCCTTTTATGTATAGAACTATCGAGCTCAGAGAAAAGGACTCCATAAAAACATTTAGTAAGTCAATAATTAAATACAAATTTGTGTATTTGGTTTTTGGAAGACATTTTAAAATACAAGAGTTGATTTTATAATAAATACACTTCCAAAGCAAAATCTACGAAATAAGGTCTAAACCTGTAACTAAGTAGATAAAAGTCAAGTGCTTTATCCACTTTGGCCACAAGTATATATTTAGTTTACTAAGAGGATGGCTTTCAAACCATGGTTTTTATTATATAATTTATTGAGAAATATTGTCACATGAATTTGACCATTATTTATATAACATTAACTTCATTAGGGTTTTCTGTAGTTTATATCACAGGTTGACATTAGTTAGATAGTCATTAAAAAATAGGAAGCGCTGAACTCCTGTTTCGTTATGGCATAGTACTCAATAGTTCACGTCCACGAATGGGCTAGGGGTCGAACCCAAGACATTGGCGTCTTGAATAGAGTTTTCAGCGTTTAAGTAACTGGGTATATATCCAGTGATTTATGTTTCTAAATTTATGTGATTTGCGATATTTCACGACTGTCCTTCAATATCACGTTTTTAGCATTTGAATTCACTGCATTTGTATGCTACTATCGAAAATTTTTTTATTTAGCTTCCCCGATTGTTACTACACTTCTGTAGGAGCATATCAAGTATAAAATTTGATTATTGCATATTAACCTATATCATGATGTATTTAAACATTCCATATAAAACCATTAAATCATGGCTATTCAGTTCAGCACTTAAATAAAAAATTTTATAACTTTAATCTGGAAAAAAATACAAGTTGTTAGAAAGCATTTCAATTAACAAGTGATTCAGGTTTTAAATTGGAACATCATAAACATTAAAATCATAATGATTAGGGATACCATTCCCATATAAATAATTGTGTTTTTTTATTTATTGTTATTGTCTATTCAATGGTGGTAATATGAATAATCATCATTGTATACAATTGGATTCATATTAGATAAGATAAATTTACATAACAATTGTTAGTTGAAATTGACCGTTATATGACCAAGAAACGATTGGTGACATTATTACAGTGGGATATGCATCATATCTATTTATGTGTGTGTATAGATTATAAATCATTATTTATGTGGATTACTTATCAACAATTTTCCCAGGCTTCAGTACAAATGTAATTAACAATCTTAAATGTTTCCCGTAGGAAGTTCTAAACAGTTTGAATATATATGAATTCGAATAAAATCTACTTAATTTCCTAGGACCTGATATGATCAAAATGATATGTGTGTTTATATTTAAATGATACTTCAAATATTTGGATTTAATTCACCTATATTAACTATGTACTTTCATTATCCCATACATGTAATAAACATGGAATGTGTTTGTGTGTGTTTACGAAGTTAGATTAATAACTCAACTACAACACATCCTACTAGTAAAACAGAGTAGAAAGTTAGACGATTTATTGGTAACGAATTTGAATTTAAGCGTCTACTCATTTATGAGCTACTGGTCATTCCATTGTCATTACTTTTGACAGACTTACATACTGTGAAAGTACTTTATTTATTCAATTTCGATTTTACTGAACTAGGTTATATCAGTCTAAGTGGAAAAAAGAAAATAATAATAATCTCACTTTCATATGAATACTCTTTGGTGTAAAATGGAATGGGAAATGATAGAAAAAGGAACTACAATCAATTTGTGAATAGTTTTGCAAATAATTACATTATAATCTGTCTAATTAAACAAACTCCATCAATGTAACTATTACTTAAATTATTAAACATATATTATCTTGTATTATTTCAATTATTAACTGAGATTACCTGATATTTTTCAAGTAACCAAATTGTGGATATCATAAATTTACAACAAGTTATATCTATTTAAATAAACTTCAGCTCAATAATCATTAGTAAGTTTATATAACTTGAACTAGGAATGCCATAGACGAAGATGATTTTAGTTTATTCATTCGACTGTTTAGATTTCAACTAGCAAACTGAATGACTATAAACTGTAATGATTAATAATTTACCTACCTAATCGATCCCTTGGTTGTATTAAATAGATTTTCTTGAAATTTTATTTATTATTCATATTCTATGTAATACAGTGGATCAGTGTTAAGTTGATATTTAAAGTTGTAAACCAACAATTTATTCAAATTTTATAATCAGTAATTAGAATGTTTTACTGTTAGTTCAAACACATCTGGTTACTGAAAACTATAAAAGATGCCATTTACAGCTCAAGTAAAATGTCACCATATTCAAATGATAGTTCATTTGTAATTTACTTGATTTAAATTGTCTGAACTGGATATATTTGTTCTTTTCATTGATTATACATGGGGCATTAGTATTCAGATCTTTATCGCCTTTTAGTCAAGGACACGGTGAAATAAACTATTCAGTGCATGATTTTGGTGTAGCTTGAAGAAAGTCCTACTTATTGTACTTTCGTGGCCGATGTGTTGTCTACGAAATTCAAACGACTAAAGGCGAATATCCAAGGCTTCAACCAGGTTGGTGGATATCAAGGATCAAACTAATGGAGTTGGAAAACACTGATTCCAAACCAATGGTGTACACTGGCTTCAGCATCCTGACGGAATAGATGACCTACGAATCTATTGTTGGTTACCGACTACCATGACACTGCATCTCCTAACGTTGTCCTAGTAGCTCATAAATTAGACCTGTAGGTCAAAAGTTTGCGGAATGACCCCTTAAGGAAACCACTTGCTTCGGTTTGGGCATCCAATCAGTATGATAGTCCTCACACAAATCAAAAGATTGTGTGTTGCATATATATTTGTTGCTTACTTGTACCTATGGCTATATGTTCAAATAATTAATAATAATAAGTAGCTTTATATACGTCTATTCGATTTACGGTTTGTACCCGATGTGATATCCCCTGTATAGATACTGAATGCTAAGCACTTACTTTCATTATTTAACAGAAAAAGAAGTAATTCTGTAGGCAAATGTAAAACAATTATACTTATACATAATTAGATAGTGTTAAGTTGTGGTATGATGTCTGCTTAAAGAAAAACTAGGATGACGTAAACCACTTTACGTTTATTAAATTTATTTCACTGTATTTACTTTATATGATCTAATCATTGATTTTTTATTATTTGAACTATGTTGAAATGTAATCATCAAATTATATAAATACATAGATCTTTTATATGGCGTCATTTTGTATTTTCAGTATTTCTTGAACTTTTTTTCTTATTTTCTTTCCATAGAAACGTGGCTCCATTGAATCGAACCAATCATTCGATGGTGATGATATGAAAATGAAAAGACATCATACAGAAAAGACTAATTTAAGTATAAATAATCATAATAATACTGACTCGTCTATTGATGATAAGAAATCCTGTTGGGAAATAAAACAGAATGTACAAAATATACCTGAACAAGATATTGAAGAACATGATAGTGATGAAGAGCATAGATTGACTATTAATCAGTCATCATCATGTTCGTCATCATCATCTTCTTCATCATCAATGTCATTGACTAGAAATACATTTATGCAGTCGAAATCAAATACTATGGTAACACGTAATCAATTATCCTATCATGTTGCTCAGTATTTAATTAAAGATATGAAACCTCCTGAGACAATCGATGGGGAAGGTTTTCGGGTATGTCGGGTTTGAATTTGTTTAAATTATATTACTATTAGATGACAAAACGCAATCTGAACTTACTTTGAATAAGATAAACATATTATTGTTTTATAATGTAACATATATTTTAATAAGCTATCATCATATCACAAGCGAATGATATTAACACCTTTAAGACAAAATGACAGGATTTAGCCTAGTGGTATTAAATATATGATGTTTGTAGAGAGGCTTAATTATCCTCCCTCAAGAACATAAATTATTGATGATACAGTATCTCAACATCACATTGGTTTTCTAGCAATATTTTTTTTAATGAAACCTACTATCTTTGAACGAAGAACTTGAAATATCTGTAGAAATCATTAGATCATATTATTATGTTTTCGGATGATAAGTTATAAAATGATGATATTCTAAATGTGAATAGGTTGTGAACTAGGCTTAAATAGTGTAAACGAGAGGAGTAAAAAAAACAAGTATCGATAACCATACAGTATAATTGATTTGATTTATATTCGTATGGTAAAATTGCTTCAATAGACTTCATGTGTTTGAACAAAGAATTCCATCACTCATTGGTATTAATCGAATGATACATTTCTAAAGGATCAAATAACATTGGATAATTTAAGAAAAAAGTAACATTTGATTATTGTTAACTCATAACTTTATTGATAACGTTATTAGTCGGAAGTTTATATTAACTGTGGTTGTCAGTTAAAAAATAGAAGAAATCTAATCTAAATTTATGGTTATAAATATTTTACCAATTGAAACTAAAGATAGTTTTTTACTATTCACTTTGTAACTACGTCGGAACTACTTTAGATGAAATAAAAAAAACAACCTAATAATTGTGATTGTACAAATCTGAAGATTTAGAAATGATTTTGTTTTCTATAGTACATTGAAGTAACAATTTAAAAAGATGAAAAAAAATCTGCTTATCTTGGGACGGGATCGTGGATGCACACTGTTGAAGAGTCCCATAATCGGACGAAACAGTTGTCTAGTGTTTCCAGGTTTTTCATGGTAATCTAGTTTCAATTGACTCATGAACTCAACTAATAAATTACTATAATATCCATTTTTCTGATAATCATCTTTATTTTTCATAAATCGTTATCCAAAATAATCACAGGTTACTAATTTAATATTATTCATAGATAGTATTTTGACCTATATTTTGAATTGAATAGTAAATGTCGAAAATTTTATTCATTTCACTAAATACTGTTTAAATTTATTTTTATCTTTTGTCATCAAATAATACATTCATCTATGTACACTTTGATGACCTAAATTGATTTCCGTTTTTTGATTTTTCTTAAAAATATAGTCTGTTGTCAACACAATACAAATGTATTGTGTATCTACTTCGCTACTTGATACGCATGATAATTTTGCTAATTTTCAACAAATTCTATTAGTTACTAGTTGACTATATTAGATGAACTATGAAAAAAACTAACATACATATGACTAATTACTTATTCATAATAATGTTGATGATTTTAATAATTCTAGTTTTCTCGTTCTTTCTCTTTATCTCTTTCAAATTTACTTATCCCTTCTTTTTCTATTTCTTAGGTAGAGTAAAAATGAAATTGTATTTTAGTTTTAATTCAACCCGCATTTAAATTATGACAAGAGTAGTTAAAGAACTGGCAGTAGTAAGGTTGATAATAGTAATACAAATGATAATTGTTATTGTTTAGTTGTGAATATTTTTTTCAATATTCTAGTCGAAAATTAGATAGATATTGTTAGTCTCTACCCGGAGAAGTCGTAGCAGTGATTTTTCTCAAATGGAAATTTCAATTATTCACTTTTTTTTACCATATCTAATCTAACTAAACTGAACATGGTTTCGGCCATGGTTGTCATGATATGATTTTCTTTTTTTAAATGTTGTGTTACAAACTTACTGTTTAAGGTTGGTATACTTTCACGTTGTTTTTTCTTCATTGTCTGTCCATTGTTCTATCTTCTTGTTTCTTCTGTTCACTAGTTTTTATTTTTTTTTTTGCTAATAGATTCTCGTATTTAACGTCTCATCAACATTTTCTCGATTAATTTATCTTATTTATGATACGGGTTTTCGATACTTATTGTTAATTTTCTTCATTTGTTTGTGTTTTCGTATTATGAGTAGATTGATAGAAACACTACTGTTATCACTAAAGCTACAAATAAAAGTTGTTTCGATAAAAAATAAAAGAAGATAGAGAGTGAGCATACATGTATGTGTATTTGTGTATGCACAACTACAAGGTTATCTATTGTACTGGTATGTATTGATGGGTTTTGTGACTGTAAGATACATACATCTGTCGAAACTTAGAAACAATCCATCTGTCTTTATAATTTTACTTCTAGGAATTGTTTGACCTCTGGATATATATATATATATATATATATATTGCTGGATTTAATTTTTTTGTTTATTTTTTGAAAATGTTTTCTTTTCGTTTTCACTAATAGTATATATAGTACTAGTAACAGCACTAATATAATTGTCTTTTACACGTGACTAATCACTAAAAAAGAATGTATTTATCGAATAGTATACTATCAATAATTTTAATATATGAAAACAATGAACTTTATTGTATCATTGCTCAGAAAAGTAACTAAGCAAAACAAAGTTAAACAATTTGACAAATTCATGTTAACGGATTCATTCAATTTCTTTAATAGAGGATAATAAAGTTCTTTGAGGAATTGAATATCAAAATATTGTATAGTTTTGAAAATGAGATGGTCAACATATTTACATTATATTACAAATACAAGTACTTTGTGGAAACTTTTCATTTTGGATTATTTGAGATCAGTTTCAAAATCACTGAAAGACAAAGATGATGTTAGTGGTAATAGAATTTGAAACCACAACTCAGGAGTCAAAAAGGGTGCAGTGTCCTAATCACGTATTATGAACGTCTTAGGTTGACTCTATTTTACGTTATGGATGGGATAAAATAGCTTTCTGATGTGTTTTAGTTTTCAGCACCTTCTTGGCTAATGCCTTTTCATGGCATCAAAAGAATTATTTGAATTTTTAAAACCTTGAAACATTTTGTTTTACAACTGAATCATTGCTGTTTTTATAACACTCTTATCATGTAATGGGTGATTATTTTAATTTTCCGATAGTGAATAAATCTGAATTTATTTTAACTGAAACATACTGATGTGGTTTAACATAAGGAAGAAGACAAATACTAGTTACAGATGAATATTTATCTTAGATTCAAGTACTAGATCTTTGTAAATAATATCTCAGTATTCAAATTTACCTCCGATTGATTATTAGCTAAATTTAAATAACTATAACCTAAATAAACATATTTAATAAATAGTCGTAATAATAAGAATGCAAACTAACATCATACTGAATTATTCCATAATCATACGTTTGATTTCTCTGTAATGTGATTGCGTAACTAAAGTGTTACAATAACTCGCATTATTTCCGTAATTATTATAACAGCCATGATATTGAAATTACATTTGTTGATGGTTATTTTAAGAATATTGAGTACTTTTTCTAAAATGATGACAGTGTAATGTACAGTTCTCGAATGGTAATAAATATTTTAATGGTTGAGATCATGAGTCAATTGAAGCTAGACCACCATGGGAAATCTGGAAGCGTTGGACGGCCGTTTTGTCCTATTTGTAGAAATACTAAGCAAATAAAAAAATTCCTCCAAAAAATCTTCAATACAATTTTAAAGTTATTGAATTTTCATTTGTTTTCTATTTGATTAATTGAGTACATTTGACATTTCCCCTAAAAGTGTTTTGGACTTCAACTTCATTGTTATCCGTAAAAATAAAATAATCTCTAGTATTCTATAGTATTTTCTTTTTCCAAGTTCACCTATGGTTAAGCGATGTATTTATGGGATAATAGAAATCGATTTAAAAATACACATCATCAGTTCAAGACTCATCCATTAATTAAAACTAATAAGTAGCATTAAATGAAAAATTTTTTAGAACGTCAGTCAGTAATCGATCAAATCTTAGTATTAATAAATTAATATTTGTATCAGAAAGGGTTTCTTCGGATAATATAGTAATTTCAATAGTTGAGATCATGGGTCAATTGAAGCTAGACCACGAAGAGGTATTTCCTGGAGTTCCAGTGAAAAGCCGTGGAGTTCAACTGGGCGGACGGTGGCGCAACTTCGTAGATTGGTTGAACTTGTACATTGACACCGTTGGATACCGGCTCAGTGGTCTATAGGTCAATCGCTCGTGCATGAGGCCGATAGGCCTTGGGTTCGAATCTAGGGAGGCGGGATCGTGGATGCGCACCACTGATGAGTCCCACGATTGGACGAATCGGCCGTCTAGTGCCTCCGGGTTTTCTATTGTGATCTAGCTTCAGTTGACTGATGATCTCAACTGCTCAAATGAATATTTTGATTGAATATTTATTTACCTCAGTTTTATTATTATTTTTTCTCTGTATTATTTCCTAAAGAAACTTTTGTCATTATTTACAAGTCATAAATTACCAACCATAAAAGAAATTTCCGAAATAACATTCCCTGAATTATATACTAAAATAGAAGATCATCTAAATAAATTGCTTGACAACAGAATTATGCAATCCAATTCATTTAACTCCGCAATCAGCTTTTCAGTTGAATTATGGAATACGACAAACAATGATAATAATAATAATAATAATAATAATAATAATGTATCTAAAGATTGTATAGTCACAGAAAACAAGCAACAGTTTGCGAACATTGGTGTTCATTACAACTCTAGTCAACCAACAATAACACACAATTATTTATATAAATGTATACAAGTAAGTATTTTCAACTGTGTTGATTTATTTTATGATTGAATTCATGAGTCAATTGATGCTAGACCACTATGGAAAACCTGGAATCACTGGACGGCCGTTTCGTCCTAGTGTGGGATTCCTCAAGAATGCGCATTCACGATCTTGCCCCGAAATATTATTTTCTTATACTACACTTCAATTTAAATGGGTTCTTTTGTTTAATATTCTATTAACAGACAATTATCTTCACAATGAACGACAATCTACCAGTGAGAGTTATTAACAGATTCACTCGATTAACATAGTTAACAAAATCAGTAATACAGTCAAATTCAGTAATGATAGTTAATACAAAGATTGAAAGTGCTGTAACATAATAATAAAGAGCTCACCTATTTCATCAAATATGATAAATACTAGTTAATTTACTCTGAAGGGTATAGAAATAAAAGTGATTTAAATTAATCAATATGAAATCTTAAAGAATCGTTAATGCGTTTCTAGTATTTCCTACTTCTCAAAAATTCGTGGGTTAGATTATTGTCAAAATTGATAAATATAAAAATTTATTTTATGTAAACACACAAAGAGGTACCAAGTATATATGCAGCACATTTTATCTTCCGATTTGTGTAAGGGATGGAATACCAACTGGGCGCCCAAACCGAAGTAGGTGGTTTTCTTAAGACGTCACTCCTCAAACCCTTGACCTGCATGTCTAATCCATGAGCCAGTGGAGCAACGTTAGGAGATGCAATGTCATGGTAGTCGGCAACCAACAATAGATTCGTAGGCCATTTATTCTGTCAGGATGCTGGAGACAGTGTGCATCACTGGTTAGGAATCAGTGTTTTCCAACTCCATTAGTTTGATCCTTGATATCCGCCAACCTGGTTAAAGCGTCGAACATTCACTTTTGTTTGTTCAAATTTCGTAGACAGCACATTGGCCAGGAAAGGATAGTGAGTAGGAGTTCCTTGAGAGTGGCTGCAGATGAGTGACCATATGATAGCATTTAGAAAAGAGGAGCTGACTCTCCACACCCTCAACCGTACCAGAACATTCGGCGGCTTAAATAGTCTACAAACGTGAATAATTGTCAAGTTAAATTCATCAGTTCCAATCTTCATAACAATTTATCTCAAAATTAACGAATGAGTAGATTATAACAGAAATTTTCCAGCTATTTATTAAGGCAAATCAAAGAAGAAAAGTTGTATTGTCTAACACAGTATTTTATTAATTTATTTTATAAAATAATTAGTTACTTTAATGTAAAATATGCATATTAATAAGTAATCTAGTACATGTATCAATACTTCAATAATATTGTTATTATTTAAGAATCCAAATGGCACAAATTTAATTGAAGTTGTGGATAAATGTCGAGCACGTTTATTATCTAAACTTCAACTTACAACAAATGAAAATATGTCAGAAATTTCATCAACATCTTCAGAAGTAAATACAGTTACTACTACTAATGCTACTACTACTACTACTACTACATCATTGTCTGAAACTACGTCAACGGGGATTTCTGATAAAAATATTCATAATAAAACACTGGAACAATCTCAGTCATTATTAAAAGTTATGCAATGGCCAGTACCGATCATAACTAATGATGTTGAATTTCTAAAACATTTAATTGATGAAACTGAATCAAATACTATCATATTACCATGTTTGGTATCAGAATTATCGAAAGCTTTATTAGTAAGTATATTATATTTTTAAATCTGATATAAAAATATAATTTGTGGGTATAATATGAAGAATGTCAGAAAACATAGATAAAATAACACACATGTTATAAATAAACGCAGTATATTATTCAGGGCATCTCAGTTACCGATATAAATATATACTAACTTAAAAATACTGGGTATCATTTAAAAAAGATCAATTTTACATTTGATATCTTAATTTGTTTTTAAGCAATATTGTGGTGTGTGCAATTGAAGTCGACAAATATAAATAGTATTTATCATCAGTCGGAAGTGAAGTGCCTGGAGGCAGAATGTTAAGGAGATCGAAGAAAAGAGAACGAGAACAATGAATGATTGCTGTGGAAATGAAGGAACAGTAATGTGTGAGACAGTCGATTAACATTTTGAGAGATAAATATTAACTGTATGGTTGTCAAGTTTTTGTAGGATGCTCTGTAATTTTGTGTTCAAATGCAGTCGATTGCCCCCACGTGTATCCTCGTTCACTACAATATCATGATTTAGATTAATTCAGATAGGTGATTTAAATATAATTTTTGATGAATTATTCATACAGAAAAAGTTATATTGAACCATCAATCAAGTAAAAATTTTCCTATAGTAGACTATAGTAAACATCTTAAAACTCTTATTAGAACTATCATAGTTAGATTGTGACTAGAAGTGGAATTCAAAACACACATTTCTCTCTATTTAAAACTCATCAGTTGTGAACGTACCTGGATTGAACCGAAATCCAGTTCATTTCATATTAAGCGGTAATATATTATCTGTTGAGCTAATAAGTTTAAATAACCATTATATTGTTCAACCGGTATGTTGTTTATTCATGAACTATTAAACAACTATTTCTCTACAGTCTGATCTGTTCAGTGACTTGAGAGTGAACTATTGACAAAATCTTTTAAGAAAAATTCAATCCAATCAACAAATATAATCCTTAATATGAACAACTATAAGACTCAAACCTTTCTATTTAATTGGAATTGTAGAGAAAAACAATTGACTTATAGTTCAATTTTACATATAGTCTCATTTATTACAATAAATGTTTGTCATAGATTTTAAGGAAGAATTCACTAATTAACAAATCCTTTATGTTTACTCTGCTATAATAACTAAATATACAGTAATCTATTGTTGAAATAGTATATTTCATTATAAACTATTAATATTATCTCTAGTTTAGTAGTTGTAAATAAACAGGATTTTAAATATTGTTTTGGTGTTATAATATAGATTCGTATTAAAAGTACATTTTATAAAAATGATATCATTAGTTCTACATATTTATAATATAAAGAAATATCTGTAATCCATACTACTACCACTACTACCATTAGCAGCAGCAGTAGTAATAGTCGTAGTAATAACAGTTGTACTTTAGAGATCTTATGTAATTGAATGAAATTATTACAATATTCACATTCCAAATTATACTTATTATCATTACTAATATATATATATGTATTTTCTTTCACTTTTCTCACATTGTTTTATTAAATTTATAAGATGAAAATGTATGCTTGTTTTTATTTGAAACCAGAGATAGTGAAGAAAAAAGCAGGTGAATATTACAACAACAACAAGACAAAAAAGAGAGGACTAAATTATAATTACTACCATAATACTACTCATTTCTGTGAATAATTTACTAAAAAAAAACAACCTCAATTACACATGACTTAAACAGAATAAATGGTAATAATAATAATAATAACAATAATAATGATGATGATGATGAGAAAAAAAATTGTGTAGCATTCCTTACAGTTTTGCATTAAAATAGACATTTTCCTTGATCCAATTTCTCTCATAATTTATATTAATAGTACTACTGTTTTATTCCAAAAAAACAACACATGAATAGTTCACAACGATAACTGTGTAATTATGAAACATTGTGCAAGTGGTGCACATGTAGAATTCATGATAATTACAATGATTCATATGCTTATTATATTTTAAAATGTAATACTAAATGTAAAGTACGTTGTAGATAATCCTATAATAAAGATTAATATTATTATAACCATTATAAGAATTTAATTTATCTTTACAATATATTGAATAGAAATATTATTCAAGAAGAATTCCAAATAAAGTTATTAAAGAGGAATAGAATGGATTTGTAAACTCATAGAGAATGAATGTCTTACATTAATTTGGCGCCCAATCACTATAAAACTATTCAACAAAATTTAGATGAAAGTTCTTATATAAAAAAATATTGTTAAAATTTCATTATGAATCTTGATTTTGTAAATTTTAATCAAGGACTTTTCAGATTAGAAGAAGGTTAAGATAGTCAACTTAAAAAGAGAATAATGTCTTAGATTAAGATGAAATATGTTGAGTTAAGAGAGAGAGAAAAAAAGAAGCAAATAAATAATCATCAGCATAGAGTTATGGAGATTGTGTGATGTGTGACATGTGAGGCAATGAAAGATGGTCGTGCAATATCGTGGATTGGTTGAAGTTAAACATTAACACCGTTGGATAGTGTTCACAAGCGAGATCAAAGGTTCTGGGTTCGAATCCCGTGTGAAGGGTCGTAGATTCGCATTGTTGAGAGGAGTCCCACACCAGGACGAAATGGCCGTCCAGTGCTTCCAGGTTCTCAATAGTGGTCTAACATGAATTGATTCATGACCTCAGTCAAAATAAATAATTAGTTATTTAATCCAGTTCTAAAACATTGTAAGTGAATATTTCATTTCTTAGTTACAGAATAAAACACTTAATATGTTAGGGAATATATACTATCTATACAATTAATAATTTAAAACAATTTCATTTCAATAATTCGAACAAAAATAAATGATTTCTGTTATTTATCAAAGTCTTTTTTTCTCACTTTAAACGGTATATACAACAAATTACATTTTATAATTAATAGTTTATAAATAGAAATTTCAATATATTAAACATTGAAGCATATTAAACTCATTATAATTCACTTACACTAGGTGGAGAAATGTGAGAATTTTAATTTCCCATTCATTGGGATATTGCAAATACTATTATTTTTATTTCATTATCATTATGGTAGTAATTAACTTCATGGATTAACATCAGTTATAGTGTCATTGAGGAGTATTGTATAACCGTGTTGTTTAAGTTTTGTATCTCTGAATAATACTATTTGTCTTTCTATGATTCACCGCACTTTGTTTGAAAATATATTGAATTTGTTTCTAGAAATCATTCAAATATAAAATTCCTATCAGTTTTTGCTTTGTTAAGAATTGTTATTTACGTGTTGACTGCTGAGTAGCAGTATTAGTAACCAGTGGCATACTTGTTTATTTCACTTAAAACTGATCGAATTGTGTTAATTAGTTTACATAGCAGTTCAAGTGAACTGAGATTGTACACACTATGTTTGCCATTTTAGGTTACTCATAGTTAAAACAATCGATCGATAATATCTATAACTTTAAATTTAGGCCAAGTATGTCCACTTTAAAAGAGAAACACCAATTCTCATAAAACTATTGTATTAGCTAAACGAAACATACCTTGAGCTTTCTGGTAACTATTTATACAACTATCTACTATAAAGAAGTAATAGTTATAATTCAATTTATGTAAAATATATCCTATCTCAAAATGAGCATAAATTTCACATTTAAACATAAGTTTACCATCATTGATCACATAGTTTACTTTTTAAACATACTAGTCAAATAATATAAAATCTACTTATAAACAAATTCGTGTATCTAATTCTTGTGGGCATTAGTCCATATAATTCATAATGTACAAATTGTATTGCTACAAATGAAAACGATTTTTCAGACTTCTAAAACGTAAGAGACATCAAGGTTGACATGAGATAACTAGATTTCGTAAATTCCGTTGTTTTATAACAACTAGCTCTGCTTAGTAATAAAAACTGGGAAAAGAGCATTTATATAAATTGTAGGGGCTGGTACTATGTCAAGCCCACATAACTAATCCCAAGCTTTGGACAGATCAATCTATTCATTCTACTCAAGCTACATTTGACCTTGTCACCTATTTGCTTATCAACACTGATTGCTTTTTATACTGTTGAATGTGCGCTAATTACATACTCTATTCATCATGTATTTGTAAATTAATTTTATCTGACTATAAATATCGATTCACGCTTAATTAAGTAAAGTTGACTTACTCGCCTTCTTCATTGAGCGTCATTTCGATTTAGTTCACTTTCCGATCAATGATTGTACGAAATATACATATTCGAAATCTTTTCTCGTGTTTGACTTATTTAATTCCGTTATTCTCTAAGGCGAGTTAAGTCGATGATAATATACAAAGATTGGCGACATGTATATTGCGATAGCAATCATCCATCCTATCTAACCGGAGTCATATATATATATTAAAAGCCTAATCAAATAAAACTTGTTTGATAGCTTCAGCTGGTACTAATTTTTTTTCAAAATTTTAGTATATTAATCTGATTAGAAAATTATTTTTACCAATGGATACAACATTTCTTATGATAATTATGTGATAAAAAACACTCTCACTTGACTCCACCCCCATTTTAGAGTTAGTTACTATTTCTTTAAATTTGTCAAACTGATAACATTATCATGAGTATTAATCATGTAGATAAATTTCTACATTAACAAGACTTTTATAAATCCATGGCTACGTGTATATATATATAAATAGACACATGCTCAAACAATTAATTTTACTAACATACTCTACTCTTAGATATTGAACAAGAAATGAGGGTTATACAGATAAAAATCAATGATTAATGATTTTATTTATTTTTATTTATTTATTTATTATTACATCGTAGACTATGTTTATATTAAAAATAATTGAGAAAAGAAAATAATTAATGAGAGCTATTCAATAATAAAAAGCCAACATGTACTAATAGGATTCTTATTTATTAATAGTAAACAAATAAGTAAATAAAAATATTTATAGAATAAATGAATTTTAGATAGAAGTTGAAATGAACCAATCTAAATAGGATGAATATATGGTAACTAAGATTGATTGAAATTTATCAATAAGAAAATAATTCAAATTCTTATAAATTAAATTTATATCCATTACATGAGCTAGTAGCTATTTAAACTCAACAACTTAGTGGATAACTCATCAAATGTTTTAATTGAAAAGTACTGGATTCAAGATCTGGTGTAATATTTAACTCATATTAATATACATTCAGTTATTGAGTCTTAAACTGAATGAAACTTTTATGATGGATTACAATGTTAACTATAATTTAGCAAACTATTGAACCAATCCTCACGAAATGTACATACATATGCCAACTAAAACTGATTAAGATTCATTTATGAATGTCAGGATTCATATAGTTCATTAGTGTATAAATTAAATTAGATACATTCATGATTTTATTATGATTTATTGTTATTATTATTACTATTATTCAATAATATAATTTTTCTCTTTTTTTAAAATTTCTTTTTACAAAGGTAGGACTTAATACCGATATAATTCGTAATTTAATAAAGAATTTATTAAAAGTTTATCAATATAAAACAATGAAAACTGTAACAGAATATTCTATTCATAAATTTAATTTAGATGAATTAAAAAAATCGAATTGTTGTAAAGCTGTTTATGATTTATTAAATTGGTATTTAAATGAATATTCACTTGATAAAAATAATAATGAAAATAATATTGATGATGAAATTATCAATCATGGTGACAAGAAGAATATAAATGAAATTGATCTAGAAACTATAAAAGGCATCATTTCTATTTTAGATGTAAGTTTATTTATTTTATTATTATTATTATAACTATCATAATAATCTATCCTTTTTTAATATATTTAAAAACTAAGTTGAGATTTATTTACTCATCTTTGAGTTACATCAACTATGTATGAAACTACCTGGTTGTTGAAATCGAAATGAGTTTGAATCTGGAACTTACCAGTTGAAAATTGAATATTAACACAACTGTGTTAGTAGTATTAACAATAAAAATGTTGTAGTAATTTGTTGGATTAAAGTAAACGAGATTATTGTGAAAAGAAACTCTATGCTAAAATGAATCTAAGTTGAATGTAGAGTTTATGTACTGCATTAGTAAAAGTATTTGAGACATTAATTTGATCATTTATAAGGCAATCTCTGTGTCTTCTCAACATAGACTTCAGGACGTTTGTTTGACAGATGTTAGTATTTCCGATATAATGCTAGTAAACCACTCGATTACTATATAGTATTGGGTGTTTACCAGGTCTGTTCAGGAATTCACTGAAATATCATCATTAATATTATGGTTTTATCCCATCTATCCATACATATTACTTTTATTATAGGTTTTTTTAAATTAAGAATAACTAAACCTTTTACTATTGCTATTCTTGTAACAGAACACATGCTATATGAGTTGTAAGAAGTTTTCTTATAGCTTATTCTCATTTATCATTATCAGTTAACAGAATTATTATCTGATCAATATATTTTGATTTCTAAAAGACAATCGGTCAAACTTTGGAATTTATCCACAAGAAAGATCTTATTCTAACTGGTTCAATGATTAAGCCAATATTAACAAACTTATGTGACACACGTCTCGCAAACGAATCATCAAATTTAACTATAGTTGAAGAATTCAAATCAACAATTGTATCCTATTTAATGAATTCTTTTCCTAACAATGGTGCCATTTATGAAACATTATGGATTGCCAGTTTATTGGATCCACGTTTCAAAAGTCAAGTACAAGACAAGAAGCCGACAGTGATTAAATTGTTGAGAATGAAGGTAATTCATATTTTGTGCGTTCATCGAAATTTTAATAACATTTTAGTTAACATGGTAAATTTAAGTCTACTTTTAAACTTATCACTTTATAGAATATATTTAACAAAATAGACTTATATATCTAACTAATGCTCACGTGAGTATATATTTATTTCCGTTCCACACTTTTTACTATTCTTTTCAGGTTGACGCCATGTTCACTCAATCTCCTACTAGTAACATTTGCAATAATACACCCAAATCAAATTCTGATAATCAATTACCGTCTGAGACAACAACATCATCTATTGATTCAACTATCATATCAAACAAACATAGTGAGTTAGAAACTGTATTTGGTTTAAATTATTTTCCACGTACATCTTTATCAGAAGTTGATCGTTATCTTCGTGAAGATCCAATTGGATTAGAAGAAGATCCTTATCAATGGTGGCAGATAAAATCATCTAATTATCCAAATTTATCATTATTAGCTATGTATTATTTATCTATATCATTAACATGTATTACACCAGAACGATTAAAATCATTAAATCATTTTGATCCTAATAATCAATCTATTTCAGATATTAAATTAAATTTATTAACATCAATATATGAAAATACAAACAAACAGCAATTACCTTCAACATCATTGTTATTATTAGATTTACCAAATATAAATGATACATTTGGTCAAGGTCGTTTAAATATTAATAATGAAAATCAAATCATGTATAATTATTTATGGCATAATTGGCATTTGACAAAATTTATTTAAGTCTACTTTCTTTTTATTTGTTCGCTTGATCCTTTCTTCCTCTTCTTGGTCTTTTCCCTTTTTTAAGAAAAAAACATTTTGTATAGACCATTAGTTTTCTTTATTGAATATCATCTTGTAAAATTTCGTTTATTGCATATAGTCTTTGTTTGTTTGTTTTTTTTGTTGTTGTTGTTTCAAATTGACTAATTCTACTTTACTAATTTTCTTTGCGTTTATTTACCCCTGTGATATGTAAATTAAACCCTATGAATGTTGAACTTATTACTATCTGTCCGTTCCATGATGAGTATATATATATGATAGACACTCATATAAATGTAAACACTGTTAAGTAATGTTTATTCGATGCTATCATTAATAGTTGATACAATTCCCATAAATAGCCTTGATCGGTTCTTTACATACTTTTCGTTCAATTTTTTTTGTTTTTTTCACCATATTTTAAAACATCATAAAACCAATGATTGTTAATTTGACATTAATTTAGTACTTCTAAAAACATTCCTCAGAGTGATGTAATTATGTCTAACATAAATAATGTTGACAGTTATTTTTGTTTAAAAGAGAAATAAAGAAAGTATAAAGGAAAGTTAACCGAAAAAAATAACAATACAACTTCTTTTCTTTTCTAAAGATTTTTAAAGCTTTTCCTTTCTTTGAAAAGGATATAATGAATTTTTATTTTCTTGGTATAAAGAAACAAAAGGTAGGAGTCAAGGAACCTGTAAATTTCTTGAATAATTTTATTATAAATGAATATAAATTCATCTTTCATATATATATATATATATATATATATATATATATATATATATATATATATATGCCCGAATATATTTCCATTTTCTCTGCAGTGTTACCATAATATTTACCAGCAATTAAGAAAATAACAAATTGTAAATTGTTTTAATGTGTTTTTTCCCTACTTCATTTTATTATTTTACTGTATTAAATATTGAAAATAATTTCTAAACAATGATTAAATAGTTACATCAATTCACATGTAATACAAATGGTTGCCAAGTGTTGTTATTGTGATTGTATGTACTGTTGTTGTTGTTTTTGGGAACTATAAATAAGTTGTGTTTTCTATCTTCATTTTGTACAGTTTATCATACAGTTTATCAATTAATGATAAAATATCATCATCAATGAAATAAAAAAGACACAAAGAGAGAGAATAAAACCATTCAATAAAAATGTACAATTGTCTTTTTTTTCTTCTTCTTTAAAACCATTAATTGTGTAGTGTGTTTTTAAAAAAAATCAATATCCCACACAATTTTATTCAGTTTATTTTCTAAAATGTATGCTATAGTGTGTTTCATTATTATAGATAAATAAATAATTACATGAATTTCATTGTTTGTTTTAGGAGATTATCACCATTTATATCTTAGAGAACTATTGTAGTAGTAGTGTACTAAACGAGAATATCGGTGAGGACAATCAAATGTATTTGAACACAAAATTACAGAACATCTTGATTTGATATTGCACAAAATAATGAATTGATTTTTATCACGAAGTCTTCTTTCACTACAATACAACTAAACAGATATGTGAATGTGATGTAAGATTCGATATCGTCCAAGACATAAAAGAAAACAGTTACAAGTAGTAATTTATTAGTCTGAATATTGCATTAGATAAAACTACAGTTGTCTAAGCTATATCATTTAGCTTGTTAGTCAATTTAGTTTTTCATGTTATATATTTTAGTAATTACGTACGTTATATAAGAGCTTAACTGTTAAATTATACTAGAAAATTGCCATTCGTTTTTATAAAGTTTTTTGAGAATAAAAAAGAAAAACATTTTAGCACACCATTTTCATCATTCTTTATACTTAAATTTCACAATTAATCATAGACAAACTTTATTACTCAAAATCTAACTAATAACTTAGTTTTTATCAAAGTGAAAAATCATTCAGTTAAATGGATTTGCCATTTAATCCTGATATGTAGTGAACGAGAAAATAAATGGGGACAATCGAATGTATTTAAATACAAAATTACAGACACATTAGTAAATTCTGAGAACCATGTAGTGAATACTTCATTTGCAAACCGTTAGTTAATTATCTTAAACTTGACTGTTCCTTCTGCAAAATGATACATACTATTTATATCTGTCGACATCATTAGCACATATCACAGTAGTAGTGAAAACCAAGAGGTTTTGTGAATGGCTAATAATAAATAATTTATTCAATGAACCAAATAGATATTCAAAAGCAAATTATTAGTATCCTATTGTCAATTGAAAAACCCAAGAACATGAATTTTTCTGTCATATCTCAATGATATAAATGTCTTTTGAGTTTTCACGAACCTGAGGTAAATGAGGTAGAGAAACCGTTTAGAAAGTGGATATTTACTTCCATTTAGATATTGGAAATATACATTTAAAAGAAACAGGTGCCTTGAACTTTCTGGCGATCATCATCAAATATTCAACATTAAATAAAGTTCACGAGGATATTGTCATTTTGACTGATGAATATATTGTAAACTGCACCGATAGAATCGGATTGTCACTAAGCAATTAACAATATTATGTCAACCAGAATATTATTAATAAATCAGCCTTAAAAGCGAAATTCTTGACTACAATAACCCAAATGATATGCGTAACATGAATTTATCATATGTAAACATATTTCAGTTCTGTAAAAATTGCAGTTAATGAGTGAAAACTATGTTTCTAGCTTTTTATCATGAACGTTCAATCATCTAGTTACTTTATTGAATTAAATCATTCACTTCTCTCTGTGTTCATCGTTTATTACACTTTAAATAAGATTAACGACGTTTTGGCGAGACTACAAATTATGGATGAATCAATCAGGAATAAGATAACTGGTCTCGGATTTCAGCGCGAAATTCATTCATCCGTTTGCCAAAATACCGTTTTGGCATTACAGCTGATACCCATTCTTGATGAAAACCCTGCATCTAATTCCTAACCTTAACCATCAAGTGTAATTCTTATTCCTCACACAGGTTTATAACCTTCATTAGTCCTGGTTATTATGTGAACACTCTCAAGGTCACTCTAGTGTTGCTCAAAGGTCGTCCATAAATTATGGTCTCACCGATATTTTTTTAATACGAAAGGTATCTTGATTATTGTTAACTATCGTTGATCGAGTTCATCATGTGATTTTGTTTACCTCAAAGCTTCAATGTGTTTGTTTACGTGAAAAATAAGTGAAGAACAATATTCTTTGTATTAATAAAACTTATCGTCTAAACTCAAACATAATGTCTTTTGAGAATTCCAAGAATTTGAGTTAAACAGAATGTAATCATTTATGTTCTGATATGAAAATATGTTAAGGAAATTTATGAAAGGTTTCTTGCTTAAATTATTTGAACATTTTCAAAACCGTTTATTGGAATAAGTTTTTGAAAAAATAAGCAAAGAAGTGAGATTAATATTCAAATAGGCTTAGATGGTAGAAAGTGGTAGTACATATTGTTAGTCAACAACTTTACTTAGGACCAATGTTAACCTGAGCAGATCATCTAACACCAGATTTGTATTAGGCAGAGTAGTCCGTATAGAAATATCCTTTAAATTACCTTTTCTTTTTCTAAAGCATGTCCTTTCTACACCAAATATTTGTAATGCTAAATATTAATATGATAAGCTTTATAATTGTATTTGACGAAATTTTTGATATTGTCTAGAACGACAATGGAAGCTCTCGAATTAAGCCAAGGTGAAAGAATTTAACAAAACCTGTGACACTCCTCTGATCCATAAATCATCATCATTTCTTAATTAGTTAATAAATTCACCGGCTCACTAATTTAAAATTTAATGTTAACAGGTTCATCAGTTAGTAATATATAGTTTATAAATAGAAGAGCGTTTCAACTTAGATAAATACATTATAACAGATAGAAATATCTCAGTAGAATATATAAATGAACATGATGAAAAGGAACTTTTTTGTTGCATCAGATTTACGTCCAAGAAAACTATAGATTTTTAATTTAGTAACATGAATAAATTTATCCAAACAATTAACTCGAATTGGTCGAAAGTCACAACCTTCACTGTAGCATCAAAAGACCCAGGTCTTCAATTCTTAGCGATTAACCTTTTTCTCACTTATGAGAAACGATCAAGTAACGACAAAGCATATATCCAGAAATTCTTGCTGACTGTCTCCCTTCACTTAACACATGTATGTTAGTAAAATGCCAAGAGTTTCTTCATTTCCTCCTTTCTAATAAGAATAATTCAAATCGATAGTTTTGACAAAAATTAGTAAATCAATATCGGCTAAAGTTTTTTAACCGGTTAAGTTTAAATTCAATTTATATTTGTAATAAGAATTAATTAGATCATAGTAATTCTTTTCAAGTACACAAGGTTTACTTTTATACAGATTCTGCTTTAAATCAATTTTTTTAGGCAAATATATAGGAACAGACATATGATTTTACTGTTAACAGTATTGGTTACCATAGTTATGTTATCTTATCAGGCTTCAGTCATATTAGAATACTTATCTGTTAAAAGCTTATGTATTTGAGGTTATTACATAATTCAAGCAAGTAATTACTGGTTATATGATAATAGTTTTTAATTTAATGATGGATATCATTGAAGCTTTTTATAAGTAGGTTTCAATGGAAGTGAACTGTTCAGCTTACATGACCCTCAATATTTTAGGAAATTGTTGATCAACACAAAGTATCAATAAAAATGAAAATAATGTAAATATCTACAGACCTGACTTAAAATATGTTGTTAAATTTAATTGTTAATTGATCCAGTAAAGACTGAAGTTATTCTGAATATTTAAATGGTTTTTAAAACAGTTGAATTCATGAGTCGATTAATGCTAGATCACCACGGAAAACATAGAAGCATTGGATAGTCGTTTCGTCCTAGTGTGGGACTCCTCAAAAGCGCCCATCGACGATGCCGCTCGCAAGATTCGAACCCACAACCGTCGATCAAGCACACGAACGCCACCACTGAGCCGGCACCCAACGGTGTTAATGTCTAACTTCAACAAATCCGTGATATTACTCCACCGTCCACTATTGTCTTCAGTGAGTTTCAATCTCACAACAGACCCAGTTGAACTCCACTAGTCACCGCTTCTCACTAGAACTCCAGGAAATATCTCTTGAAGCCCGTCACTAGTGAGCACATGTTGTTTATTATCAGAATGGAAAATTGTGGTAATTTGATAGTTGAATTCATGAGTTGATTAAAGCTAAACCACAATGAAAAATCTGGAAGCACTGGATAGCCGTTTCGTCTTAATATGACCCACCTCAAACCCAATATACATTTTTTAGACTCCATCAAGTACTGTTGTTTTAAGAGACTGGCAAATCTATAAAAAGAACAACTTCTAGTATTAAGAAAACCAGTGACATATATACACTAAAGCGCTTTCTGAGTAACTAAGCTAATTGTCGTAACTTAAGTTTATCTGTAATCAATTAATAATAATGAAACCAATGCTAATTCTACCATACACTGATTTGTAGAAGATTCAGTCTGAAAAATCTCTTCTTAAATAATCTAACTAATAAAAAGTATAATTATCTTTAAGAACTTCGAGATCTTGATCAATAAATCTTCTGCTCAACAAGATTTACTAATATTTGTGTAAAAGATAAAATTACTATGAAAATCCCTTTGTATATTTTTACGTAAGGTTGCGAGCTGTCAATTAGAAATATTAACTGAAGAAATTAGGAGTGGAATGAAATGGCTACACAGCGCACTGCTGAGGAGTCCCACAATAGGACGAAAAGGCTATCCAATGCTTCCAGGTTTTCCATGGTGGTCTTACTTCAAATGACTCATGATGTCAACCATTAAAATTAAATATCAATTAAACTCATCTTGTTACTGATAAAAATTATAAACTAGGAGAGTAGTAACCAAATACAAAGAGGAGTTTAGAAGTATTTTACTTATACAGACTAATCTTAACTATCTTGAAATAATTGAATCAAGTTATTCCCACGTTATGTTAGCTTATACCGCTAGAAATTTAACTTAATTCATGATTATTAGAAACTAAAATGTAATCTATCAAAAACGTATAATCTACAATCATGAATATTATATAGTAATCAAAAAACCCCTTCTGATAATAATCATTATGATTATTGTCATTACATAACAATTAGATAATCAACTCGTTTACAGTTGTTTTATTTTGTTGTTATTAAGGGTTGTTTTTCTCATTCAATTTTGCATCAAGTTGTTTACTCAATTATGTAATATATTACACAATTTACTGAAAAAGATTTCTTCTGTATATTATTGAATCATATAAACAGATACGTAAACAAACATTATTAGACTGTAAGATTGTCAATTGTGATTGAAAATGTATAGATCTATTGTTAGAAAATAAATATTAAATAAGAAAATTAATCAGAATTTTTATAAACTATACATTTTAAAAGAACATGTTCAAACGAATCCATTGAAAATGTATTAGGAGAATCTAGCTATAAAGAGAAAAATATATTGTTAGAATAAGTATTACATTATTATTTTCTCAATTTATTAATTTGAATAGTTGAGTTCATGAATCGATTGAAGCTAGACTACCATAGAATACCTGGAAGCATTGGTTGGCCAATTTGTTCTAGTGTGGAACTCCTCAACAGCGCACATTCACAATCCATTAAATAAATTTTAAAAAATTGATATAGATAATCGTTCATTAGAATCTATCAATTATTCATAAATTCTTGCAGGTCAGTAATGAAAAAAACAGGTTACTTATAAAATTTATATGAATTATGCAATATTCAAGTCATAAAAGAAAACTCTTTCGAATGTTATCAGAATGAGGTTTTGTGGATATTGTAGTAATTTTTTAATAATCCTTGTTTCAAGTCCCGTGTGCGAGATTTTGGATGCGTACTGCTGAAGAGTCCCACATTAGGACGAAATGGCCATGGTGACCTAACTTTAATCGACTCATGAATTCAACTGTTAAAAGTCTCTTTCGAATAGTCAGGACAGATTTGGGTTATACTGTTATGCCTTATTTATTCTTTCGTTTATTTGGAAAACGGAGAAATTCTGTTAGATTATAATTATAAACACTAATTAATTATTAAGTTTGTTTGACAATATCTGAAAAAGAAAGAGTTTATTATAGGCTGATATACCAGGGAAAACTATTAAGTTTTGGAAAATCATCTATAAATACAATCCTGTGCGTGAATATATTATCCAACTACAATTCATTCCACAAATAAAAACAGCTTACATAAATCCTGGTATGCTCAATAACTAACGATACTATTTAAGATGTGGTATGAAGTGAATAAATTTAATCAATCATAGAAAATAATTTGAAATAATGAAGTGAGAGTAGTAAGATTTATGGTGTGAACAGTGAGTTCTTCAAATTTAGTTAACATTATAAGTCACATTCAGTATAATGATAAATTATCTAAATCACTACTCATGAGATGAATGACAATGAAGTTTATCAAAGGTTTCTTGAAATCACTAAAGTAACTTAAAGATGATTACTACATTTTTTCCGAATTAATCATCTCAAACATACCGTTAAAAGCTCTCCAAAACTTTAGTCATGAATTTACATTTTTAAAATCAAATGTATAATAACAATGCTAATAAGGTGATTATACTTGGATTATTTACCCCTCGAGGAGTTGCATAGGTTTCTAACCAGCATTCATCAACCAACCCTGTCCGGGGCAATCCTTTCCAGGTGCTATTCACCCTTTTCATGTCTACTTTCAATTCTCGACGCAGTGTGTAGTTTGGCATTCAACTCCCTCGTTTTCCTTCAGAATTTCAAGTTAGCACTTGACTCGTGATGCTGTTTGATGATTTCCTCATTGTGTGTCCTATCCAATTCCAACGTTTTTTCTTAATTCGGTTTATTCAGCTTGTGCATCGAATTTCCCCGATCTTGCTCTACTGTTTTTAATCGCTGCTCTCTTCTTCTTCTTCTTCTTCCTTACTTGAATATTGTCTAGGGTTTCGATAGAGATGCACTCGTTATGATGACGCTTGTAGCAGACCAGAACCTCCTTGCGCATTCAAGATAGTGCTTCTTTGATCCCTATTCCAGTTGTCCTCCATGGTAATATCTTCTTCTTTGAGTTGTTGCTGTAATGCTTGGAACCTGTTGTTGAGAGTTATTTTGAATCGTTGAGTTAATCAGTATCTTGAAGGAAGGCTTTATTGAAACTTTGTAATGCTGTTTTCCCAGTTGTCCGATATTTCTTGGCTTCAGTTTAATCTTGACCACAACCAAGTGATGATCTGAAGCTATTTCAGCTTCTCATGTCTTCCATTGTCGTTCAGAATATTTTACTGATGCAAATATGATCTATCTGGTTCTCCGTGGTGTGATCCAGTGAGAATATTGTGCCACCAATAACTGATTTCTTCAATGCATATAGATTTTAAAATCTCACCATTCTCGTTCATTTTTTCCAAGTCAATCCATGTCATTCGATGGTATCGTCATAGCCGGAGTTGTCCATTCTGACTTCGAAGTTTAGGTCTCCCATTAGGATTCTTAGGCTGTTTCCCGATCACTTCAGTCGATTGTAGCCTCTCAACAAACTGATCTTTATCGTTTCCAATGCTATCATTGATGTGCACACAGCACTGGACGACAATCATTGCGGTTTTCTCCTTCTTTGTTTTGAACGATGGTTTGATGATCCTTGATCCATGAGACTCCCATCACACAGCTGTATTTTGTGCTTCTTCGGACATCATCAGTCCAACTCCTTGTGTGTGCGAAGCATCTTGTTCTTTATGACCAGAGTACAACAACACATTTTACAAATCTAATTCTTACTACACCACGTCGTGTAAGATGATTTAACCGTGAAGTTGTGCCTCTTCATTTCCGTTGCTATTTGATTGGTCCCAATGGTCTCCTACATTGTTCGGACGTTCCATGTACCTATAAAAATTGTTGCCCTGGTTGTTAGGAGTGACGTCAGTCTCATGACTTCCGAAGAATCTCAGCTTTCATCATAATGTGTCATAATTGTTCCTTGAACTCGAAGGTTAGGGTTTAAATGGTTTAATTTGTTTGATCTGGTTAGCGTTTTCTAGCAAGATTTTCTTCTACGGGTTGAGGTCGTCGACGTCACACCCAACCCTTCTTCTTTGTGTAATTTTGAAACCAACAGTAACCCTAGAAGCGCTACAGGCGGAGTTAGTGATAATAAATTTCCGATAGTGAATTGACCTTCTAACTGCTGTTGATCCATATGCTTACATCAACCCGATTTCAAATTAATTTTCTATACCCATGATGAAAAAATGGCACCATTCATAATGACCACGTGAACTACCTATATGAAAGCATACCATGATGTGACTAAACAAATGCATATTTTATGGATGGAAGCCATAGTACTAAATGTAGGTCAAGTCAGATATTCAGTCACATGCAGCATGGAACCTGGATCATAAACACACTGGTCCAAGTTACCATAACACATTAGCACAATAAAATAAAATTGTCAAAAAATTCCAGGGTAGTAGAAATCGTAACAGTATAAGTAGTAAAAGAAGCGACTAATCATGGAAGGAATGAAAAAGGCGTAAGAAAATTTTGACATTCATATATAGTGACGAAACACATTCAACTCACTGTTAAACAATGATCTGTACTGCCACGATTCAATCTGTGCATTCTCTGTTCATGTTCAACTGATGTTAATTGGTTTTCTCCCGTTCTTCATTTCTTAAATCCTCCACAGGATTTCCATGGAGATCCATCCTTTATATAGGGGCTTCTCACGTATAGCACCTCATGAAACGTTGAAGTTGGAGCGTCTTTGATCCCTTCACAAACGTTTTCCATTGTAGTTTTCACTTCTGTGAGTAGAAATTGTAAGGCTTGGAACCTGTTGTTGAAGGCTATCATAAATTCGTTGAGTTTGTCAGTATGTTGAAAGAAGACTGAAATAAAACTTAATAATGTTGTTTCTCCAGTTATCCAGTGATTTTGCAGCTTCAGTATATTCTCTGTGGAAACCAGGTAGTGATCTGAAGCTATATCAGCTCTTCTTCTGGTTCTCACATCTTCCATAAGAGAAAATCAATATATAATCTATAGAGAATAAACTCTACATATATTATTACTAACGTTGTAACATGTACATTATCTTAATTCATTTTAAAATTCATATTAAATTTTATCAGTGTTTCAGTGAATTTAATAGAATTATATTTGTATTCATTAACTATTTGCTGACAATATATGATAATATTTTATAGTTATATGTGCTGGTGGGAGGCCTATGCTCCTCCATGAGGTGTAATAGTTGTAAGTTATAGTTATAAGTTTGTAAATAAGTAACTACTTGTTGACAGTTACATGTAATTTTTATTTTATTTTACAAAAAAAACAATTATGGTTTGGGTAATTTTTAACTGGTAATACTTTGTTCTATTCAAGTACAGTTATAGTGATAGAACATATTCCTGTTTACATATATGTACATGATATACTGATTACAAAACTAGTGCTAACAATATCTTGTGACTTTTCTACAAAAACAATAGTAATTACATACAGTATTATTGATATATGTAATACTATATGAATAAAACAACTTATCAAATGGATGAAATAAACAGGAAATGAAGTAGTTAATCAGCTGAAGTTAATTTTAGACAAAACTGTTTAAGATGTTTTGATAGTAAATAACTTTTTTATTGTAAGAACCCTAATGTTGTGTCATTTTTTTATTTCCAAGTAAACATTTGCTAAAAACCACTTTTACAATATAAACCAATTTAATGCAAATGAATTTTAAAGTGTTTTAATGATCACATCACACGATGACATATTACATGCAGTAAAGAACTGTTGTTTTTTATTGGGATCATGAATCAGTCAATATTAGACAGCCGTTTTGTCCTAGTATGGAACTCATCAGCAGTACGCGTCCACGAACCTTCACACGGGATTCAGACTAAAGACCTTCGATCTTGCGTGCAAACATGATTGATTCATTATCTCAATCAAAAACCCAACAATCTTCACAGTCTCATACTGATAAGTAACTACTGGTACGTTTATAGATTTTTGTTATCCTTGAAAAAGCAAGATATTTCATAAAGTCTTTTAAGATAGCGTAATTCCTTAAAGTCCTCATTTTCCATTACGTATATGTCCATGTCTCTCATAGATATAATGGTTGTGTTAGAAACTAAAGTTAGATAAACCCATGGTTTGTTTATTGTGGTCAATATGAAACCTTATGTAGTCTTGTTGATTGATTTGAAATGGATTTTTTTGAGTTTTTAGTATTTAATAGGTCTATTTTGATCTACACTAACCTGAAATTAAATAAATTGTTGATAATGAGATGAACTTGCCCAAAGTTTATGAACTTGTGAGTTTTTTTTCTAATATTGAGTAGCATTTTTTATTTGCATTGAGGTCAAAGATATTTTAACTTCAGTTGATTTGCTCTGTACTATACTGCATCATGGATGTCTGGATTAATGTGATAATAATTGTTTAAAGAGATGATTAATTAGTATGACATCATTGAGGGTACAACAGCTTAGGTACGCATCAATTAAGTTTAAATGATGTTTTATGAGTGATGTATATTTTGAACAAACATAGAAATGTTCACTTGGTATTGTTTGCTTGTATATTCCCATTGAGTTTTTAAGACTGCAATTGATCAGTCTGTTATTGGAATATGTGCATACTGTGCGTATGCCTTGATATTTCCTTAATCCACAAGCTTTTATAAGAAGGGATGGATAGTGGCTAGCAGGACGCGCGTTTCGTACTATTTGAGACTCGTCAGCTGGATGTACCTACATTTCAGAGTTGATGTCCACTCTGTGACTCTAACCCAGTATTATTCGCCACTATCCATCTTTGCTTATAAAAGCTTGTGAATTAAGGCAATATCGAGGCATACGCACAGTATGCACATATCCCAATAACAGACTGATCAATTGCAGTCTTAAAAACTCAATGGGAAGATGCAAGCAAACAATACCAAGTGAATTTAAATTCACTCCAATACACAAGCAAGTGGCTATCGGGACTCAGTAGCTGAGTGGATAACGCGATGGCGTTTGAAGCGAACGGTACTGGGTTTGAGTCCAAGAGTGAACTTCAAATCTGAGATGCAGGAACATCTAGCTGACGAGTCCCAAATAGGACGAAACGCGCGTCCTGGATTCCACTGTCCACCTTTGCTTGAAAAACATAGAAATGTATTTCATAAGTGCAAGTTATGAATGTTATTTCAATTAGAGGTAATATTTTATATTCTGAACAGTGTGATATATATCTAATATTGAACTATATAGATAATTCATAAATTAAGTGTTATTCTTGCTACAAGGAAACAATAAAGATATTTATTGATTATTAAACAGTGATATATATTAAGTTTATCCGGTTCTTAGTGTTTATGAAAATATACCTATCATGTTCCAACCCCATATGATGTATCATTTGCCACAAGATTGTAAATAATCCTTACTGATCAGTGTCAATTAGGATGGAACCTAGCTTCAGCCACCTAAATTTTAAAAAGGACATACAATTAAAATTTTATTAGTTTTTTGATCGATTATGATATGTTATGAATACCTCTCAAAAGACGAAAAATAAATTGTTAAGCTCTATGATAGTAACCAATTATGCTTTGAAATATAAAGAAGCACAAATAAAATGTGGCTGATATTGATTATTCACGTAATGAGAGTATTTTCCTTACTTAGTTTTAAAGTGTCATGGACGTTATTAGTGGAACAGTACAGACAGGGTTATACCGTTTTAAAACTGAAGGGAATTTCTTACTCATAATTGGCCCGATATTTTATATAAATGAAAAAATTATTAATTCACAGAATCAGCATTATACAATAACATGATGAAGTTGTTGAGTAATGTAATAATCTCCTTGACATATTTTAAAATAACATATATTGAAAGCTAAAATCCCATTAGATTTAATCTATGTGAATCTAGATCAGAGTATTTTTCACGCTAATCAATTGTATAGATATTCGTTATCATAATTAGCACAAAGTATTTTTATTTTCGGTTTAAACACTGACAATTTGATTTATTTTCATCATTAAATTGACGATGATAAAAGAACACACTACTTCATTTGAAAAATAGAATGTAATTTACTGAAGAGAAATCTTACTAACTTATTCCATAATTTATAAAAATACAGTCCTAAACAACAATAAAAAATTACAAGCAAACAATATCAAAAAATTTAAACTTCACCCTATTGCACGGGCAAGTGGCTATCAGAATTCACTAACTAAGTGGATAACGTGATGACGTTTGAATCGAACAGTACTGGGTTCGAGTCACAGAGCGAATATCAATTCTGAGATGCAGGTATCTCTAGATGACGAGTCTGAAATAGAAGGAAACGCACGTCCTGGATCCCACTGCTAGCCACCATCTATCTTTGCTTATAATGCTTGTGAATTAAGGCTATATCGGTGCAATCCTCACAGCATGCACATATGCCAATAACAGACTGATCAATTGCAATCCTAAACAATAATGGGAATATACAAGCAAACAATACCAAGTGAATTTAAAATGACAGTGAAATGATTTATCTTAAAGAAAATTCTTCGCATTGTTGACGAAATAATTTAGTTTGAAATTCCAATCGAAACTTTTGGTGTATTGATTCAACCAAATTGGAAGTAAAAACAATAACTCACTAATGATTCTAGACAATAATTATATTACATGATTGAATTCAAGTACCATTAATTTTGGTAAGATGTAAAAATAAATCATCAGAATATAAATAAAATCACAAACGTGTTGAATATATGGTTTTGAAGATTTCAATTCTGTATACCGTTAATAAATATTGTACCATTAACATTATACTCTCTACGAGTGGCTTGGAACTAGTACAAATAGATTGGAACGAGTAGTATACAACAAACGGCAGTTAAATAACAATGTAGTATTTTTATTTCATTTTATTGTATAAGGAACAACTTATCATTTTATACCTGTCGATTATTTTTGAGAAACATTGCTGGTGTTGTTATCGAAGGACGGATTTGAAATATAACACAATATATAATGGATAATTTCACATTCACATGACTTCATTATCTTTTATTGTTCGTTGTTTGATTGCAAAATAAAGGAATAAATAAAAGAACACAATATTGATGATAAATTATAATATAACATTTACAAATAATAAGATGGTTTAATCATTATATCATTGAATATATACTAGTTTAAAACAACAGACGTGAAATGTTGTTTCACACTGTATTCATTACAAATGTCTTTCAATAAACTCTTTAGACTTCAATATGTTACTGGTACTTCCTAACGAATCATTTGTTTCATAGTTTCATCTGAAGGTAAATCAGTTATTAATTGGGTAGGTTAGTATTAGTAGCTTGACATTGATGTCGTTAACTAACATTAAGTTTAAGGGATTCAACTCTAGCTAGGAACAACAGTTTGTTGAAAATCACACATACACTTTGTCAATGAATAGTCATTAATATGATGCCTAGATTCAAGTTTTTCTTCTAATTAACTTGGAAAACTTAGCTTAAATTTCATAAACCTAGTCCCCTTTATTATCTTGAAGAGAGCAAGAATGAAGATTGGAGCAGAATAATACGAATTCATTTTATTTCATTAGGTTCTCATCAGTTGCTTGCAACCTGAAATATTTTAAAATCAACGTTATTGCAGATATTGATATACTTATACATAAAAGAGTGATCAATGATGGAGACTTGAATAGAGTTAATAGGGTCAGAAAAATGTTGTTTCGGATAAATAAAGTTTGGGAGGGAAAGTTTCAGAACATTGAAATAGTGATTAGAATTAATGGGATTAACAAACATTAGATGATTGTGTAAGGAATCAACTGAAATTAGGTTAATTGTAATAAGGATGATATAAATTGAAATCAGTCAGTTATGAATTGAAGAGAAATGATAATAATAATGATAATAATAATAATAATAATGATATAATTTAAACTTCAGAAGGAGTTGAAATAATGAATTAAGTAATAATAAACAGGGGTTTATTGTTACCAGGGCAAAGAGAGATTAATTACAGTCTATTTTTGGGTACATGGATCTGGTTTTACACATTTGATTGCTATCGCTTCTTCAAATTTCAAAATGTCGGAGTTTGATTTTTTGTTAATCATCTTGATGGACTTCAGTGTATCGACTTCATGTCCTGTATCAAGGAGATGTGTTATAATGTTAATGCTGAATACTTTTAATCCATTTATCCTTAAACTTTTCGGAATATATTCTTTGAATCGGACGTAGGCTCTCCTTTATGTTCTACCAATGTAATTACTTTGGCAGATACATGTAAATTTGTATACACAGTTGGTGGTAACATGAAAGGTATACTTATCGACCTGAGATTGTATTAAAGAACAAGTTGCAGGATAAGTTCTTGTTAACACAGTACAATATCAAACATTTTTCGCACTAGAATATAAACATGTTTTTTATCAGCTTCAGTGATATTTTTGGTCTTTTTTATCATACATATCTTTTCCCAATTTTATTACTTCCAAATAATTCAGCAAAAGAATTTTTCTCAATATCCTCATACAAGTATTACTCATACAGAAACAAAAAATCCAAATCTTACAAAAGTCAATGCATTACAATTGATTTCTCTCTATCAAAGTGTTTTATTATGTTTATTGACTATTACTATTGTTATTATTATTACAGTTGGTGAAAGAATAAAAATACGACACAAGATAGTTCTTCATTTTATTATTCTATTTAGTAAAGTATTCATATTTATTCCTGTGCTTATCTCTATTCCTTTATGAAATATATACGTGTACATTGTATTTGTATTACTACAGTTTTAATGCAATAAATATTCCCTTATCTTTAATACATTATTTAAAATACAGGAAAATATTGGGCATAAAATAACAAGAACAATACAATAATCTAGTCAAATAAAATACATACAAGAAAGAAAAAAAAACAAAGTACAAACTGAAAGTATAGACCGATAGTGAAGTAAGAAGAGATAAATAAAAGATTTTTAACCTTGATAACTTATATGTATTCTAGCTTAAGTAGTTATAAAATGAAATAAATAAATGAGAAATAGTTGTTGAGTAAAAATACCGGAAACTATTGACTATCAACTGCCACTAATATTATTATTATTATCATTGTGATATGATTATTTGTTGATGCTGGTTATATGCATATCAATACATGATTGAATAAGGTGTAAATTAATGCTTCAATGTGTATATCATTATCAAGGAATTATATGCGGGTTAAAATGAACAGAAAGATTAGTTAGATCTTTTGTTCTTCATCAAAAAGAAAAAAATATACAAAAGGTAATGAATACAAACCATTTCTTGAAAATGAAAACAGATTATCCTGATTAATTTATTTATCTACCATAATTTTGAATAGAAAATGAAATGTTGATCTGAAATATAGAAAGATTCATCCCTTGAATAGTAATACCAATGAAGATAATATATCTTTAATATTAAACAGATTTCTACTTTTCTGAAAGTCCTTTTATTTTTCGGTCATGAATAATTATTGATATGGAAAGCGTTTCTTATTGTGTCAATTTAAACAATGATCTACCTAAGTGAAAGTGATGAAGTGTATTTTGAAAGTAGTGTTAAAGTATCTGAAGATAATCAAATGTATTGCTGAACAGTGTTAAATAGAAAATTCTTTTCGACGTTAAAGATATATAACCCGCATCTTAAACAAATCTATCTTAAGAAAATAAAGGCAATTTAAATGGGAAGTAGATATACATTGTATCGTATTTTATTAGTAAAATGAATCAGTAGTCATTATTTCTATAATCACTTACTATAAATTTAGTAGTTTTCAACAATAACTTAAGTATAACTATCAATGTGGTAGGTAGTTTTAAACATCAAATATGACTAATATCAAAATATAAAAGAAAACGGTTATCACATCAATTATGTACCGAAAGTCATAACTATCATTTTCAAATATTTCTCCCGTTTGCGTGCTGGACCGATAGATCTTGGGTTCGAATCTTGCATGGTGGGATCTTGAAGTCCCACAATAAAATGAAAAGGCCATTCAATGCTTTCACGTGGTCTAGATACAAATGACTCATGATCTCAACTATTAAAATTATTAAGTATTCTTTTATAAAATATATAAAGAAGGGACTTGTTACAAGAGAATTGAGTTTTGCATTTGTTTGATAGTAAATACATAGATGAATATCATGGTTAAAGAATAATCTTAAATAATTTATTATCATTCATTTTTTGTGTATAAAAATCTATTAACGTCAAACCATGTTTTGTACTATGAATCTGAAGAAGAAAAAAAAGAAAGAATTAAACTCAAACATTTCCGGTTTTGAGTTATTCCCAGTTATAACCACCCTTAATCCACAACTTCATTTAATTTATAGTTTAGTTATATTGTAATTTACAATTTTGTATAAATATTAATTTAAATTGATTAAATTACATTAGATTTCAATTGTCTTAACAATAGACAATATTTACTTATTTTATTTTCATTACCACTATTGATTTAATAATAAGAATACTTCATCCAATTTATGATATACTATCATCATTCAATATACAATAGAATATTTAATATTTAAGGAAATAATATATATTTTTTTATATTTAAAGGAAGCGATGTCTCAAACCATTGAATAGTTGACTTTGTCTATCAATGATTGTCATTACAAAATTCATTAAGACCTACTTCCTTAAAAATTTATTAAACATAATAAATGACAATAGATCTTTGCGGTAGTATTTCTAGTAAAATGATTTTTTTTAAAAATAAATTTTCTTTTCTGCGTTGTGATGGTAACATATTTGTAACTACTCCTGTTTTTTTTGATATAGTAAAATTATACGTCAGTACACTAAACAATATAGAACTAGTTTTCCTTTATTGATGTCATCTATGTACACTAGTGATTATTGATGATTATGTTGATTAAGAATTGAGAAGTGATAAACATGAGGGATAAAAAACAACAACAACAATATAATTCCGTTTTTCTTTCTCTTCTTTTTCTTCTTCTTTTTCGTCTGTCATATTGTTGTAAGACTCAATATTTCATTTCATGATTCCTTCTTATAAAATAAAGTTATTTGTTTTCTTAAAACTATTTGGTTTCGGCACTATTTTTATTAAAAAATCAGTTAGTATTGTGAATTTTTATTTATGATTTTCAATTATTATTAGTTTTAAAAAGTAAAGATGTACATTTTAAAGGTATAATTTCAGATCTTATAACAGGTTCATACATTATTATTGATGATAAGTACCAGAACATAAAGTCATAACACTTGGATAGACATAAGAAAACTATGGTTGTGATGTCATACTGTCAATAAGTAAGTATAAATAAGTGGTATGTTTTCAAATAATAAATATTAGCTGATAATCACATCAGTTGGTTATACTTAATCACTTGCCATTAATTCATTTTAGTAAGGATTGATCAAAAAGTTCAATTTTCTGGTAGTACCACTTTCTGTAAGAAACACCATTAAAATACCCCTACTTAGTTAGTGATTCTGAGAATCGTTCACTAAAATTTTTATGTATTCACTCATCTTTATATTATTTGTCAAAGTAGAAAACAGTGATTGTAATTCCATATCAATGTGAAGCTGAACTGTAAGGGTGAGCTTTAATTTTTTTTCAACTGACATTTAAGGTAAACAACTCTGGTTGTAGTTCTTCTAGGGCTACTGTTGGTTTCAAAATTACACAAAGAAGGAGGGTTGGGTGTGACGTCGACGACCTCAACCCGTAGAAGAAAATCTTGCTAGAAAACGCTAACCAGATCAAACAAATTAAACCATTTAAACCCTAACCTTCGAGTTCAAGGAACAATTATGACACATTATGATGAAAGCTGAGATTCTTCGGAAGTCATGAGACTGACGTCACTCCTAACAACCAGGGCAACAATTTTTATAGGTACATGGAACGTCCGAACAATGTAGGAGACCATTGGGACCAATCAAATAGCAACGGAAATGAAGAGGCACAACTTCACGGTTAAATCATCTTACACGACGTGGTGTAGTAAGAATTAGATTTGTAAAATGTGTTGTTGTACTCTGGTCATAAAGAACAAGATGCTTCGCACACACAAGGAGTTGGACTGATGATGTCCGAAGAAGCACAAAATACAGCTGTGTGATGGGAGTCTCATGGATCAAGGATCATCAAACCATCGTTCAAAACAAAGAAGGAGAAAACCGCAATGATTGTCGTCCAGTGCTGTGTGCACATCAATGATAGCATTGGAAACGATAAAGATCAGTTTGTTGAGAGGCTACAATCGACTGAAGTGATCGGGAAACAGCCTAAGAATCCTAATGGGAGACCTAAACTTCGAAGTCAGAATGGACAACTCCGGCTATGACGATACCATCGAATGACATGGATTGACTTGGAAAAAATGAACGAGAATGGTGAGATTTTAAAATCTATATGCATTGAAGAAATCAGTTATTGGTGGCACAATATTCTCACTGGATCACACCACGGAGAACCAGATAGATCATATTTGCATCAGTAAAATATTCTGAACGACAATGGAAGACATGAGAAGCTGAAATAGCTTCAGATCATCACTTGGTTGTGGTCAAGATTAAACTGAAGCCAAGAAATATCGGACAACTGGGAAAACAGCATTACAAAGTTTCAATAAAGCCTTCCTTCAAGATACTGATTAACTCAACGATTCAAAATAACTCTCAACAACAGGTTCCAAGCATTACAGCAACAACTCAAAGAAGAAGATATTACCATGGAGGACAACTGGAATAGGGATCAAAGAAGCACTATCTTGAATGCGCAAGGAGGTTCTGGTCTGCTACAAGCGTCATCATAACGAGTGCATCTCTATCGAAACCCTAGACAATATTCAAGTAAGGAAGAAGAAGAAGAAGAAGAGAGCAGCGATTAAAAACAGTAGAGCAAGATCGGGGAAATTCGATGCACAAGCTGAATAAACCGAATCAAACAAGCACGTGAAGAAGAGCATTAGATTCAACAAACAGAAATGAGTGGAAGAGCTAGCAACGCCAGTGGAAAAAGCTGTAAGAGAAAGAAAAAATATGGAACAACTACTTGACACGACGAAGAAACTGACAGGTAAGTATGGTAATCAAAGAGATAGATATCCCTCCATGAATGAACGAAGAAATCAGAATGACCATCAGACAAATCATAAACGAGAATGCAGCAGGATCTGACAATATTCCAGCTGAAGCACTGATGTCAGACATCAAAGTAACTAAAAACATGCTTCACCTTCTATTCAAAAAGATTTAGGAGGAAGAACAAGTCTCAATAAACCTCATCAAGATACCATGCAAAGGAGATCTGAGAAAGTTTTAGAATCATATAAGCATCACACTACTGTCAGTACTAGAAAAGCTTTTCAACAGAGTATTGTTTAACCGGATGAGAGACTCAATAGACGTCCAGTTTCCAGATCAACAGGCTGGATTCTACAATGGTCGGTTGTGCACAAACCAAATCGTGACGCTACGGATGATCGTTGAACAATCATTTGAATAGAACTCGTCACTGCACATCAACTTCCTTGATTATGAGAAAGCACTTGACAGTGTGTATATGGGAACATTATGGAAACGTTCTCGACATGATAGTGTGAGTAGCTGAGAAGATCATCAACATTATACAGAGTTCATATGACGGACTACAGTGCAAAGTGTTTGGTGGAGGACAGCTGTCAGATGCATTCCAAGTGAGAACCGGAGTGAAACAATGCTGCTCACTCTCACCCTTTCTCTTTCTTCTGGAGGTTGGCTGGGTTATGAAGACCTCGACATCTGAGGGGAAGCATGGAATACAAGGGACATGTTGGATGCAACTAGACGATTTGGATTCCGCAGATGAACTGACCTTTCTATCCCATACACACGAGCACATGCAGATGGGGAGAACTAATGTAATAACCGTCTCTGAATCAATAGACCTCAACATACACATGGGAAAAACAAGATCCTCAAATACAACACGAACAACACCAACGCAATCATACTTGGTGGAGAAACTCTGGAATATGTGGAATATTTTGTGTACCTGATAATTATCATCGATGAACATGGAGGATCCGATGTAGACTTAAATGCGAGTATTGGCAAAGCAAAGGCCGAATTCATACAGTTGAAAGATATATGGGACTCAAAACGACTTTTAGCCAATATAAAAGTCAGAATTCTCAATACGAATGTCAAGATAGTTCTACTGTACTGAGATGAAACGGCCTATGCTCCTCGACGATGGGTAACAGGAGTAATTTAAGTAATTTAAGGTAACCCATATTGGCTACAGAGCATACTTGTATAATATTTGATGTCATTTAGGAATGAATACTGTAACCCTAACTCAGCCCTTTATTTAATTATCGGTAGACGACATGTTGTTTTGATATTTGACCCACATTCAGGTTTATCGGTAATACAAGTTAAATGGAATTTAGTAAAATTAAAAAATAATCATCAATCACTTCAACACACTTTTTTGTAATTAAAGAAATGATACTATATTTACACAGTAGTTTTCAATTATTAACCACTGCCAAAAATAACGAATGATGCGATCAAAATTTTTTACTTTGTAGTATGATTGCATAACAACTTACTGTAACCTGATAATTCATTACTAAACAAAAAGGAATTCTACAATCAGAAACTTCATTAGATTATGATCATGAATTGTTTTTAACATTTTTGCTTTCAAATTTGTCTCTTTTCTTGTTTACATTAGAATCGTAATGGTAATTAGAATGTAAGTTCTAAACTTCATTATACTTACTTGCTCCTGTTACCCCTTGTGGAGGAGCATAGGCCCTCCACCAGCACTCTCCATCTAATTAACTTCTTTACGGATTGTATATAAATTTGTAGGTACAAAACCGTTACCACATTGAGCGATACCATTTACATAATTACCTATGTTTCATGCATATTACACAGATTTACGGTAGTATCTTTTTATAGGTATTATTTGCATCATTTTTTGAAGATTAGTAATCAAAGCTTATTGATTACATCCAATAGACGTGTATCGTCAATTGATACAAACCAATTAAAATATTGTGATACAACTATCGGCTGTGAATACCGAATAAAGAACATTTCTTGGCTGATAGTTTTAACATTACATTAACAAAGGCCATAACAAACATACTTTTTATTGAAATCAACTAACTATAATAATTTATTCGTAAATGATGAATCCTACCATTCACCCTAGAAGCATTACTGTTACACTAAGACAAAATTTTGGATTAATCTATCTTTGTAACAAATACACAACTGATGTTAGATAAAACTGACAAATTAATGCATAGCAAAGTAATAAGTGACATAGAACTAGGAACAGGACAGATCTGTAATTTTATACAAGTGACTGGGAGAGAATTTGATGTTTTAACATTCCAATATTACTTGTCTGAAAAATGAATAAATTTTAGATGTTTCTTTAATACAATTAACATGTGTCATCAAACGCGATGGCGTTTGGAGCAAAGGGTACTGGGTTCGAGTCCCAGAGTAAGCTCCAACCCTGATATACAGGTACATTCAGCTGACGATTCCTGAATAGGACGAAACACGCGCCCTGGATTCCACTGCTTACATCCTGGTTATTGTTTATTGCACACGGAAAAGAACTTTTAAAAAATGCTTTGTAGGAAGGTGAATGGAGTTTGTAAGTAACTTGAAATGTCCATAGAACCCACAAATTTAATGTCTTATGATCAAATTGTGAAAAATCTAACATTCACGTAAATGCTAGACTCGTTATTATGAATATAAATGTGTTTCAATAATATCTGAAAGACTGATTCCTTTCCTTTCATTAATATTTCAACATTCTAATTCATCATCACATCAACTTCTAAAAAGCTAGTTGAAAAAAAGATATAACTTTTAAAGATGATCTACGTTTATCTACCGTATGTTGAAAAAGAAACAGATTACCTATGTATTGTAAACATTTAGCGGTGAGATTATGATTTGTGAACGAACCAATTAATTTAAGATAGCAGGTCTTAGATTTCCACTCATTTGGCTGAATACCATTTCGGCTGTGTCAGTTCGTGATGAAAACATTGAATATAATTTCTAATAACAACGCTCAACTGTAAATCCTAATCCTAGTTCCGTGTGTTAATTTACAACCCTTATTTAATCCTAGTAAGTAGATGGACATTTTTTTTAAAGATCATTTTAGCATTACTCAAAGGTTGTCCATAAATTATAGTTTCACCCATTTAAGCATATTATCTGTATTTCAATTATGTTCATGATTCGGTAATTTTATGAATTAATATCATTTCCCCTATATATCATGCCATGTCTTTTCTATAACATAGATTGATATTGACACTTAATCTAATGAACATTTACCAGTCATATTTTTATGTCATATCATTCTATTTCAATGATTGATTCACTTAATATACATTAAGTATTTTAATAGATATCTAATTAAATCCAACCTTGATTTTTAATTCGTACAATACAATGTAGTTGATTTAATTTAATATAGAAAAAACCCAAAATAATTAGAAAAAATAAACAATTTGATAGAAAATCCTTAATGTTGTTTCTTTTTTTCGCTTCTTTTTTTAAAAAAAAGCAAACAAAAATGACAAGTTCATAATGTCATTTACTTGTCATAATTCAAATCGAATATAACATGATATTATTTATAGGTATATGTATACTATTCATTTATTTCATATTCATTAATGAATATAAACTCATTATGATCTAATATTATTTATTAAGATACAAAGAAATATTATGCTTAATTACTTAATTATTTACGCCTGTTACCCCTAATGGACCACAGGCCGCCGACCAGCATTCTCCAACCAACTCTGTTCTGGGCCTTCTTTTCCAGTTCTATCCGATTTTTGTGTTCTTTGATATTCCTCTCCCCCCTTGAACTTGAGGGTTCCGAGTGAGGGCTTGCCTCGTGACGCAGTTGGGTGCTTTCCTCAATGTGTGTCCTATCCACTTCCAGCGTTTCTTCCTGATCTCTTGCTCCGCTGAAATCTGTGTTCTTCTCTCCCACAGTGGGTTGTTGCTGATAGTGTTTGGCCAACAGATCCGAAGTGTTTTGCGTAGACAGCTAATAATAGACACTTGTATCTTCTGGATGATCGCTTTCGTAGTTCTCCAGGTTTCCGCCACATACAGTAGAACTGTCTTGACATTCGTATTGAAAATTTCGACGTCGGTGTTGTTTGACAGACAGTTGTTTTGACTTCCAGATGTTCTTCAATTATAGATATTCTACTCTTGCTTTGCCAATCCGCTCATTCTTATCTGCATCAGATCCATCGTGTTCATCAATGTTGCTGTCCAGATATGTAAAGGATTTTACATCTTGCAAAGCTTCTCCGTCAAGTGTGATTCGATTTTTGCATGTTGTGTTGTATCGGAGAATCTTGATTTTCCCTTTGTGTATGTTGAGACCTACTATTGTTGAGGCTGCTGTTACACTGGTTGTTTTCTCCTGTATTTGTTATTTTGTGTGCGATAGAGGAGTCAGATCATCTGCGAAGACTAGATCGTCCAGCTACATTCTAGCTGTCCACTGTATCTCATACTTCCTCTCAGATGTTGACGTCTTCATGATCCAGTCGATCACCAGGAGAAAGAGAAAGGGTGAGAGTAAGCAACCTTGCCTAATACCAGTCTTTATCTCGAACGAGTCTGTCAGCCGTCCTCCATGTACGATTTTGCAGTTTAATCCATCACAGGAATTCCGTATGATATTGGTTATCTTCTCAGGTACGCCGTAGTGTCGAAGAAGCTTCCACAGTGTTGTCCTATCCACACTGTCAAATGCTTTCTCGTAATTAATGAAGTTGATATAGAGTGATGAATTCCATTCAATTAATTGTTCCACAATGGTCCGTAGTGTTGCGATTTGGTCTGTACACGATCGATCTTAATATAGATTCATGGAATGTTTGGACAATGTGGAAGACTGGGATGGCCAATCAAATAGATATGCAAATGAAGAAATATAATTTGATGGTGCCTGGAATAAGTGAAAAATTAGCTTCGTACTCCGGTCATGAAGAAGATTCTTATCACACACAAGCAGTTGCACTGATGTTGTTCAAAAAAGCACGAAATGTACCTGTGTGGTGGGAGTCTCATGAATTGAGGATCATCAAAGCATGATTCAAAACTAATAAGGAGGAAATCAATAAATATTATACAGTGCTATGCACTCACCAATGATAGTATTTAAGACGATGAAGATCAGTTTGTTAAGAGGCTACAATCGACTGAAGTGATCGGGAAACAGCCTAAGAATCCTAATGGGAGACCTAAACCCTGAAGTCGTAATGGACAACTCCGGCTATGACGATATCATCGGATGACATGGATTGACTTGGAGAAAGGAACGAAAATAGTAGGAGGTTTGAAAATTTATATGTGTTTAACAAAATGATTATTGGTGGTAAAATATTCCGCACAAACACGTGCACAAAGTTGAATTAGTCACACCGAATCCTACTACAAAGAACCAGATAGATCATATTAGCAACAATAAAATACACAGGAGATTCATGAAAGACGAGAGAAAAGAGTGTGGCTGACGTAGCTTTAGATCACTACCTGGTTGCCGCCGAGAATAGACCGTAGCTACAGAATCACTGGATAAGTGGAGAAACAACATTATTAAGTTTTATTTCAGTCTTCTTTCAACATACTGACAAACTCAACGAATTCATGATAGCCTTCAACAACAGGTTCCAAGCCTTACAATTTCTACTCACAGAAGTGAAAACTACAATGGAAAACGTTTTTGAAGGGATCAAAGACGCTCCAACTTCAACGTTTCATGAGGTGCTATACGTGAGAAGCCCCTATATAAAGGATGGATCTCCATGGAAATCCTGTGGAGGATTTAAGAAATGAAGAACGAGAGGACACCAGTTTACAACAGTTGAACCTGAACAGAGAAAGTCAGGTCGCATGTCTAATACACAGGAGCGAACATGAGAGTGAAGTGGAGCATCAGAGTTGAAAAGCGAAAATACGTGGAAGACCTAACAATGACAGTGGAAAAGCTGTAATAGAAGGAAATATGAGTCACCTACATACCACAACTAGGAAATTAGTAGGGAAATATTGTAAAGCGATTAGTCAAGAACGAAGATGGCAAGCCAATGATTGATACCGAAGAATAGCAAGTCAGGTAGTTAGAACAATTTGTAGAGCTCTTGAGTAGACCAGTCTCTCTGAATCCATCAAATATCTATGCATATTGCTGTTACCCTTCAAGTGATCAAAGACATTAAAATAATTATCAGACAAATGTAGAATGGGAAACCATCAGGAATAAACAATTAAACATTTGTAGCATTGAAGTCGCACATGGAAGTGACTGCAAACATGCTCCATATTTGATTGAGAAAGACTCGTGAGAGAGAACGAATGTCGACAGACTTGAGCAAACGATACCTCATCAAGATACGAAGGAATATGGATTGGTGCAGGTGTTATGACTACACAGATATTACATCATTATCGGTACCAGGAAACGTTTTCAGCAGAGTGTTATAGAACAGAATGTACGATTTAGTAAACAACTAACTTCGAGATCAGGTTGGATTCAGTGGGGACCGGTCATGTAAAGGCCAAATCACGGCACTATTGATCATCATTGAACAATGAGTTGAGTGTGACTCGTTACTATGTATGAAGTTCCCTGATTAAGAGAAAACATTTGACAGTGTGGATAGGAGAGTTTTATTATTATTTACAAACCATTATCTACTCAACTTCGTGGATTGGTTGAAATTAGATGTTAACATCTTTGGATGCCGGCTCAGTGGTCTAGCTGGTTAGGCGCCTGGCGTGAGACTGATAGGTCCTGGGTTCGGATCTCTCGAGGGGCGGGGTCGTGGATGCGCACTGCTGAGGAGTCTTATACTAGAATAGGACGGCCGTACAGTGCTCCCAGGTTTTCCATGGTGGTCTAGCTTCAATGGATTCATGATTTCAACCAGTGATATTGTATATTCGTTGGTCTGATACTATCAGCAACAACCGACTATTGCAGATAACGAACCAACTTGCTGCTGAACATGAAATTTAAAAATGATACTGGAAGTGGATAAGGCACACATTTCGGAACTTACCAAAGTGCATCACGAGGCAGGCTATAATTTGAAATGGTGAATACAAAAGCACAGGACGGATCTAATTGGAAAATCGTGGTTGGCGGCGTATGCTCACCCCCCCCATGAAGTTTAACAGGCTTTAGTTAGTATGTAAGTAAAATATACATTATTGGTTGTCAAATCAATAACGTAATGGTCCTACTTTCGAACCTTTACAATGTTGTTTATGAAAGTACATCTGGTCTTTGCCAACTTGTATCACCTGTAGATGAAGATTAATAACTGTCTACCAACCGAATGCTGAGTTCACTCTTTAGTAGTAAGTTGTATAATACTCTATCTTTGTGCATACACACGTAATCATCAATTTTTTTAATCATAGTTGCATTTGAACCATTACCAGTGTATTGTAGAGCGTCCAAGTGAGTAATTTTGAGTTTAGGTATAGAATAATACCCAAAGAGTGAAATATGACTGTAATATTTCCTTAAGTCAAACAACCATAACTTTAAACAATAATTTAAAGATTGTTTTCAAGATCTCTGAATAAACCATATTTTTCTAAGTACATTTTTTTTGTTGTTGTAATTTTTGTTTGTGAAAGAAAAAAATCAACTCAAGGGTTTATATAAATAAACATTGTCATTACTCAACACTTTTTTCGTATAATCGCTTATTTTGTTTATTTATAATAAACAAAAGTTAATTTAAATGTTTCATTAAGTTAATCTATGTAGTTAAACTTATTTTTTGTTTACTTGTTTGTTTGTTTATAACATTTCAAAACGTCTCAACAAATAGTTGAATTCATGAGTCAATTATTGTTGGATTACTATGGAAAACCTGGAAACACTGGACGGCTGTTTCGTCCTAGTTCATTTCTTTTCACACCTACTTTTTGGATTTTATATTCAAACTAATATTTCAGACTAAATAATAATAATAAATAATTTCTGTCTAACTATACATTTCACTCTGTATTCAGACAATTATTCGAGATTATTAGAATATTGAAAATATGTTTACTTCTACAATTGAACGGGTTAACATTTACTTTTTTTAGAAAAAAAGCATTTTAATAACTAGTCACATTTAATTTAATTTATAGAATATATATTAAACTTTTTTAAGATACTCAAGTAGTGTCAAGTGGAACGTGATATCAATGTTCCAACAATCACCAGACACAGCGAAGAGTTTCAGTGCATCAAAAGAACAGAGTTTGAAGAACACTTAGAGGTCAATAGAGAAGATAGGTTTAAGATGCAGAATACACCGGAAAATACAAGTGGACAATTGAAGGTTATGTATATATATTATGTCGATACATTGTAAATTCTCGCAGCAAATATACATAAAGCCTGCCTGTTTTTCTCCATTACAATTCTACAATGTTATAAATAGAATAAATGAATAAAGTGTTGTCAGTTGTGGATATTAGTGAGTTTTGATTGAGATCATGAATGGATCAATGTTAGACCACCACTGAGAACGTAGAGGCACGAGACGACCATTTCGTTCTAATATGAGACTCCTTTCAGCAGTGCACATCCACGATCCCGCTCAGGGGATTCGAACCTAGAACCTAGAAAAGGTCGACCCTAAAAATGCCCAGCTCACCCTATCCCATGGATATCCATCTCCGGTAGTAAGGTCTCAACAAGTACGGAGCTAACACAAAAATTACTCACAAAAAGGTCATGTGTGGCCGACCTCAAGCAGCTGTTCCTTGAGCAATACGGTGACGCTCTCAGGTCACTAAGACCAACTATAACTCAATTTCTTTTTTAGGTACCTCCAGAAGAACCCTTCTACGGTGTGGACAACCGGGAAGTGATAACCGCCCTCATACCTCTAACAGCACTCAAGATCACTGTATCCATAATCAACCTCCCTCTTCAATTCTTATTATTCCTCTTACACCGACTTTCAACTTCAAACTTCCTCTTTTAGCTTCCTCCTCAAGTGTCATCATAGATAACAGTACTAATGCGTAAAACACTAACCCAGGTCTACTGAAACCTAGCTCCAAGCTACACATTGGAGCCCTCAACGTACGCACACTGTCAAATCGGCCAGCAGGCGTCATTGGTTGAGACTCTAGAATCTCGTACCATTGATGTGTGTAGTGTCTGCGAAACACGTACACAGGATTCTAATGTGCTCATTCACTTGATCTCATCTCGCCAAAACGGAGAGCCGACGAGATAAACTCTCCTGTTATTTAGCAACCCTGTGTCTAGTTCTCGTGGACTGGCAGGTTTAGGTATAACACTGAGTACGATGGTAGAACAAACACTATTAAAATGGATTCCTGTTAACAGTCACCTATATGCTGTTAGGCTAAACAGCTTCGCAAGAACTCGAAAGGATAGAGACATACGTCGTTTCTGCCTACACTCTCACTGACTGCAGCTCGGATGAAGTGAAAGATGACTTTTACAGAAAGCTTTCTGAACCTCTTCAGAAAGCTAAACGTTCAGACATAGCACGCGTAGCAGGTGACTTTAATGCCCAGGTAGGTAGCTTAAACCAAACAGAAAGACATTTAATTGAATATCTTAGTATTCGGGCTCAGCGAACAGATAATGGTATTCGTCTGTTGCAACTGTGCTTAGATAACCGTTTGTTTTTAGCAAACACTGATTTTAAGCACAAGGAGAGACATCGCCTAACATGGCGACCCCCTGCACCAAACCAACGATAGACTCAAATAGACGATATAACCATCAATCATCGTTGGAAAGGGTCGATAGAAGACTATCGTTCATTCTGGAATACCTGCTTGGACTCCAACCATTCCCTAATACGGGCACGCATCTGCTTGCGCCTCACTGGATTCAGGAACACCATACTGAGAAAACCCATTAGAGTCGAACTCAGTGACGAGGAAGCCAAAAGTAGATTTGAAGTGGCTCACCAAGTTGTAGTGGCTCACCAATTTGTGGTTGCTCACCAATTTGTTGAGGCTCACCAAGTTTGTAGAGGAAAATTTCTTTAGATCTCACTCCAATATATAGTATCTCGTTAACTAAGTATTTAATGCAGGCTAAATCTCCCAGTAGAATTATCGATTTACTCGAGATTATTTAAAAGCCCAAACATCAGTTATAGAGATGGTTTATTGTTAAAGATTGGTAAAATCCGCAAGCATACAGCAAGTAAGCACGCAAGGAAACCACAAGTGTGTGTGTATGTGAATGAGTGAGTTCAAAAAATCCATATATATATATATATATATATATATATATATATATATATATATATATATATATATATATATATATGAGTGTTAATCAAGTCTGGATAAATTATTGATTGTCTGTGTATTACAATCGATGTGAGAATAGATTAAAAATTGACATGTGCTCAATCAGACTTACACAGAAAATTACATGATGAATCAAGTGTCTACATTACAGTGAGCAAATAAATAATACAGTAGTGGAATGGGATTACTACAGATTCCAGGAACAACTGAGGTCACAATTAGGTAGTTCTGAAAGTGAGACTGACCCAGATGTTACTTGGAAAGATATACAAGCAGCTGTGGAAACAGCAGTGACATCAATTTATAATTTCAACCACATGGTTACAAAGAACCAATGAATTTCTTCAAGGTCTATTGCACCGATGGACTCTCGTAAACTCATCCCATCAGGTTCTGAACACGATGAAGAGCGGAAACAAATCAGATCTAAGTTAACTAAAAGTCTGAAAAATGATCGTGAGCAGTGGTGGGCAACGAAAGCAAAAGAGATGGAAAAGGCGGCGGCTATAGGGAACACCAGACAGCTCTTCAGTCTCATAAAAGAAACTGGAACTAAAAAGTCAGGTGTAGGTGAGACTATCTCGGAAAAAGTCGACGTTCTTATCTGCTCCCAGTCCAGACGTTTAGAACGATGGGCGGAACACTTTAAGGAGCAGTTCAGCTGGCCTTCAGCTAGTCTCAAACTATCCACCAGTCCCAATGTAAATGGAACATTGAAGTAGGTCCCCCGAATTTAGCTGAAGTTCAGAAAGCTATAATTATTCTGAAACGAGGGAGAGCAGCTGGTCCAGAAGGATTGGCTCCATAGGTCTTTAAGAATCATGGTCCAGTTTTAGCGACTAGGTTGACTAATATTTTAGTTAAGACCTGGGAGTTGAACGTAATCCCAACTGATTGGTCACAATCACTGATTGTCCCAATATATTAGAGGGTCGAAATCATCCTGTGATAACGATACCGAAGGTTCTAGGTTCGAATCCCCTGAGCGGGATCGTGGATGTGCACTGCTGAAAGGAGTCTCATATTAGAACGAAATGGTCGTCTCGTGCCTCTACGTTCTCAGTGGTGGTCTAACATTGATCCATTCATGATCTCAATCAAAACTCACTAATATCCACAACTGACAACACTTTATTCATTTATTCTATTTATAACATTGTAGAATTGTAATGGAGAAAAACAGGCAGGCTTTATGTATATTTGCTGCGAGAATTTACAATGTATCGACATAATATATATACATAACCTTCAATTGTCCACTTGTATTTTCCGGTGTATTCTGCATCTTAAACCTATCTTCTCTATTGACCTCTAAGTGTTCTTCAAACTCTGTTCTTTTGATGCACTGAAACTCTTCGCTGTGTCTGGTGATTGTTGGAACATTGATATCACGTTCCATTTGACACTAATAAATATCCTTGTGAGTGGCGTCCAACACACAATCGCTTTGCATTTAATATTGGAAATATCTTATTAATCTATGTTGTTTACGTAAATATATGATGGATAAGAATTTCTGGAATGAAATGATTAATAAATTCTTGTTTTCCAAAACGATCTTCATTGTTGTTTTAAATTAGCTGTTGTTTGGTAGGAAGTTGTTGACTGGGTATTTATTATTTAAATGTTTCTGTTGATGCTGCCTGACGAAATCGTAATTATTTAAATCATTGAATAATATAATTATATTCTCAATAGTATTCCAATCTTAGTTAATATAACTATCTTTCAATACAGAAGATTGTCCAACACTTATAGTGTATTTATATAATTCAGTTAGGGCTTGCATTGTAATATTATATAATCTAAACTGAATTTCGTTGATTACTAAACAGTTATCAGTGTAATATATGGAATGATAATTAATAGTTCTGAAAAGTTAACATCTGATGTACTAATGTTAGATAAGTGTAGATAATAAATAAGAAATCCTAAATCTTAGTTTTGTATTGTTGACAACCTTTACCAAAGTAAACTCAGATATTGAATGAACTAGTTATTCATTAACCTGCTAATATCCAAAATAGCTTGACATTAATGTCGTTAACTAACATTAAGTTTAAGGGATTCAACTCTAGCTAGGAACAACAGTTTGTTGAAAATCACACATACACTTTGTCAATGAATAGTCATTAATATGATGCCTAGCTCCAAGTTTTTCTTTTAATTAACTTGGAAAACTTAGCTTAAATTTCATAAACCTAGTCCCCTTTATTATCTTGAAGAGAGCAAGAATGAAGATTGGAGCAGAATAATACGAATTCATTTTATTTCATTAGGTTCTCATCAGTTGCTTGCAACCTGAAATATTTTAAAATCAACGTTATTGCAGATATTGATATACTTATACATAAAAGAGTGATCAATGATGGAGACTTGAATAGAGTTAATAGGGTCAGAAAAATGTTGTTTCGGATAAATAAAGTTTGGGAGGGAAAGTTTCAGAACATTGAAATAGTGATTAGAATTAATGGGATTAACAAACATTAGATGATTGTGTAAGGAATCAACTGAAATTAGGTTAATTGTAATAAGGATGATATAAATTGAAATCAGTCAGTTATGAATTGAAGAGAAATGATAATAATAATGATAATAATAATAATAATGATATAATTTAAACTTCAGAAGGAGTTGAAATAATGAATTAAGTAATAATAAACAGGGGTTTATTGTTACCAGGGCAAAGAGAGATTAATTACAGTCTATTTTTGGGTACATGGATCTGGTTTTACACATTTGATTGCTATCGCTTCTTCAAATTTCAAAATGTCGGAGTTTGATTTTTTTGTTAATCATCTTGATGGACTTCAGTGTATCGACTTCATGTCCTGTATCAAGGAGATGTGTTATAATGTTAATGCTGAATACTTTTAATCCATTTATCCTTAAACTTTTCGGAATATATTCTTTGAATCGGACGTAGGCTCTCCTTCATGAACTTATTAACTCTATTGAAATCTTCCCTACATCATGATATTTGTATATTCATCTTAAATAACCATCTTAGGTATAAGTATTTCAATATCTTTAAGAAAGTTGATTTTCAAATATTTTAGGTTGTAAACACTTGATGTGAACCTAACGAAATGAATTCATATTACTCTGCTCCAATTTTCATTCTTGCTCTCTTCAACTTAAATTATATTCTCTCAATATAAACACCACATAGAGATTAATTACTTAAAATAAACAAAAAATCTATCGGTTAAATGCACATGCATAACTGTATAACTTGCGAATAATTAATAATTAATTCATTTTTTCTTTTTATTTTAAAAAAAATCTTTCATATCTAATTGGTTTTTTTTAACTAAATACAATCTACTATGAAAAAAACAAAAAACAAACAAATGTGTTCAAGCATATCTAACATCTAAAAATAAGATAAATTTGTTATTTTTCAACTATTATACATTCCTTTTTTGATTTTCTTTTTTTTTGATTTTTCTTTTTTTTAATTGCAAATAATATAAAATTTTAACTGTCAACATTTAGACAAATACATTTTATCAGAAAATATCCCTATTTTGTATTGGAAACTATTGAAATATTAATGAGAAAAAAAGTCTAATTCATTCGAATTTTTCTTTACGGTTGATAAACGATGAACACAGCAGCCATGATGATTACAATGATACATATGTTATGTACTTTTATACTAGAAATATTCCTAAGTACTATATATATACATAGAGAGAGGAGGGAGGGAAGGAGTTAGGGAGAGAGAAAGAGAAAGAACTTAAAGAATTAACATAATTAAAAAGAATTAAAGTTAAACATGACAAAATGTATGTGTTTATTTATGTGGTTGGGAAAGTGTGTCCCTATGTTTACATACGAAAATTCGATAGTTTCATGGTCGACTGATAATATTTTTAATTTTTTTAAATCACTTTATTTTATTTTATGTAGTGCATAAAATGCATACAAAAATGATGTTATATATAATTCTATCTACTTGAGCATAAGTAAGTAGTAGTTAGAACTATTTCCGGTGGTGATGGTGGTGGTTATATGTGCATATATGTGAAAAAAAGATATAATATTATACATTAAAAAAAAATATGCCATTTTCGGTTGTCCAAGTTTTGTCAAATCACTAGAAAAAAAAGAACTATTTTATTGATAAGAATTCACTCATTTGTGTATTGTGGATATTCATTCGCATGACCGAATTAATTGAAAAGTATATAATGACTAATTTTGTACTATAGAATTATAAAATGATAAAAATTTAGAAGGATGAGATTGAGATGGTGGAGAAGATTTGTAGCTCATCTGGATGATTTTAATGGAGTTTTGTTTTCTGAACTGGATGGTTTGGTTGTGGAGCTATTCATTGTTCTTCTGAACGACATCATCAATACACTCTTTACTTTTACCTGGAGTTTGTACTGATGATATCGTTCAGAAGAACAATGAATAGCTCCACAACTAAACCATTAAGCTCAGAAAACAAAACTCCATCAAAAAGAGGATGAGATTATTATGACGATAAATATAAATAAATACAAAATACAGCTTATTTCTAAAGAAAAAAAATCAAAGGGAAAAGCTGAAACATTTCAAGAAATGTAACTACCCATTGATAATAACATCATATCAGTTCACTGTGTCATCTATTTTGAAATTTACACTTAACCATAGTCATTTTAACTGTTAAACAAAAAGAACTACTGATTAATGAGTATCGTTGTCTTACATAATATGTGATAACTTTATACATTTAACTGAATTCCTTAAAATATATTTACATAAAACTAATACATTTTAAACTGGAAGGTTAACCTATTCAAATGTTAATGTTATCATCTTTTAGGTATTATCAACAATTTCTAATAGTCAATTATCAAGATGCACTACATCATTTATAATCCATATTTTCTAAATATTCACAATTTCCTTGTTTGTTTATTCTCATTTCATTTCAAAGACAATTTATTCGACTGTGATGATCTGAACTTTGGCATTAACCATATCGCAAATCCTAATTTTATTATTGAAATTGTAAGTGATGTAAAAATTACATATGATTTCAAGATAGTTTCCTTCACATTTTCATGCTAGCTAGAAAACGGTTATTTCACACTTGTTGGTAGCTCTATAGCTGTTCACCATACTAAATCAAACCTGTGAGCTTGATATATGAGTTAGAATGTCGAGTAACTAGTTCACTTTAACATCTTTAGTACTTTATTTTTATAATGGACTCCAATATAACTTGTTTTAAGTCAATAAACTGCCTTATTCATGACTTGTTTAACTTCAAAGTTCATATATATATTCTAACTAAAAGTTTAAGAAACCTATTTTGATGTTTGTCTTTAGTCAGTATAATTGTTAAAATTGTGAATATTTTTTTTATTAATGGATTCGAAATAGTTTATAGTATTTGCTTAATACTTATAGATTATTAAACAGAAATCAGTCACTCTCTAACCATTAAGATACTATTAAGGAACAACTAATTTTTATCTCATTCCAACATAGCACTTTTACTCATTGATCATTAACAATTTACTCAAGATAGAACTTAAAATATTAAAGTTTATTTGTAAATGAATGATCTCTAAATAAACCTATTGAATATCAATAGTTCAAATTTACAACTATAATTAATTTTCATCTTATGAAGCATAATGATCAATGTAATGAAATTAAGAAAATATGGTTACTATAATAGAAGTTTATTATATTCAGTAATATTAATATTATCAGTAGTATATCATTAAGAATGTTTATTTAATTTAGCTATGCAAATCAACCGAATCCACCTTAAGTTACTATGAATATTATAAACAATAAATTTGTGAGTTTTTTTTAAAAAAGAAGGTCTAAATTTGGCAACGTTTCTTTTTTTCCAAAAAAATTTATTTAACCATATAGAAACATCAGTTATAGTTATAGTGGTAACTGCCATATTTATATGATTGGGAATTTATTACATGTTTCCTTAGTTGGATGACATTATTATTATTATTATTATTATTAATACTATTATTATTATTATTATTATTACTATTGTCAACAAAATATTTAAGTAACAAATTTAATTATAATTTTGTATGTAATTAATATTCCTCTCAATTTAACTATAATTGTTACTTTTAGTAAAAATTCATTCAAGTTGGGTTTTTTTTTAAAAGTACATTATTTCTTTAGTATTCTATGTTGTCATCGGCTACATTAAATAAAATGTTATATATATAGTAGTATAAATAAATATATCAAAAATACTTTATTCCTCTGCTTTACTTTGATTCACATTGAGTGAGCCTTTTTTCAGCAGTATAACTAATAATCAAGTTTATATCTTGTAAAACCCTGATAAGTTTTATTTATAACACACATGTTATTTATACAATCAGATACACTACTTTTAATGGTAAGATATCACGTGCTCACTAGTGACTAGTTTCAAAATGAATTTCCTGGAGATTTAGTAAGAAGCCGTGACCAGTAGAGTCCAATCCGTGTTGAGTGGACACAGTTATCCACTTTAGACAATTGATGAATGGTTGCATACGATTATGAATCGATTGAAGTTAAACATTAACACCGTTAGATTCTTGCTCATTGGTCTAGAGGTTGGTCATTAGCCCATGAAACCGGACGTCCTTCGTTCGGATCTCGCATGTAGGATCGTGGATGCGTACTATTGAGGAGTCCCATATAAGGATGGGACTATTTTAGGTTGACTCGTGAGTTCAAATGTTAGAATACTACAATCTCTACAAATCCCGATACTAATATAATCTTATATATTGAATTTTGTTTAATAAATGCACACCATATATATTGGACGAAAACAAGAAAAACTATAAAGTATCTACACCATCATTTCTGTTATTCATAATACTACTATAAAAAAACATAAGCTACTACTGAAAATACTACTTATTCAGGTCGTACACACTTGAGGAACTTTGAAAGGCATTCGCTTTTATTTTCATAGGATATGATTCGTCTTGCAACATTTTATCATAATTATGGTAGTATTAGTTATAATAATATATATTTCACATCGGGCTCACCACTTTGGCAACCTTTAATCTGTCTCCAGTTCGATCGTGTGCTGACCATTATCGAAATATACATGTCCCCATTCCTCTCATGTAATTATCAACTTAACTCGCGTTAGTGAATAAGTCAAATATGAGAATGAGATTTGAATACGTATATTTTGTACAGTCGTTGATCAGAACAAACAAATGATCGGAGAAATGAGGTGAAGAAAGCAAAGACAAGAGAGCAAAGCAAAATGATGCACGGTGGAGAAGGCGTGTAAACCAACTCACTTTAATTAAGCGTCACTTAATAATTATATTTGAATAGAATCGGGGAAAAGCGAGGTATGGCAAAGGCTAAGCGAGGCGAATAATTAACAAGGACAAAATGTGGTTTAAGAAGAATGAATAGATTGATCTATCCAGAAACTAGAATAATCTATATGGGCTCGATATAGGGCCAGCCATTACAAACTTATTAAAGATTAATATAATATGAGCAATGATTTTTATCTGTTATCATCAATAGTATTTTTATTATTATAAAGAAATCTAAAATCCTTCTTGAAGAAATATCGTTAAGTTAATAAAGTATACATTAAAACACTAAGAACATCTAAAGCACTTAGTCCCTTTGATAAATTTCGATAATGTAATAAGAAGAGGAAGATTATCAGAACTATGTAATGTATTAACGCAATATATTTTGAACAATCTGATCACTAAAAACATCTTTCTTGCTTCAATCTTTCACAAAATAGGGATAATTCATAATTGTCTTTGATTTTATATTATTGTTAATATATCTACTTTCAAAAGCCACTAAAAATTACTGAAGTGTGTAGAGATTCTTCTAAAACTGTAGTCATGGCAAACCATCAGTTGTGTTTTTCGAAATTCGCAGTAACCTGTAGCTCATCCTTGTGCATGAAAATGGTTAAGCACTATCGAACTGTCTCAGAGAAGTATGAAACAATCATCTATTACACCTTCAATATGTAAGTAATTCATCAGATAATATCACTGTGTGATGAGAGCTATAGAAAAAAGATTAAAGGAAACTCTATCAACCATTCTGTTTTATGTATATTACGCTTGGTTTGCTTAACATTTTCAATAAATGAATTTTGCTTAGTTGTAGAAATTCATAATTGTTCTTTGTTAGGTACAGTTGTATCAGCTACAGAACTTAGTAAATTAGCTTTTTCGCTTTTGACCATGAATTATATGAATTTAAAGTTTCTATGCTATTTACCATAATAATTTGTCAGCATAGGGTTGTGAAGATTGATAAGTTTTTGAATGAGATCATGAACTGATTGATGTTAAATCACCATTGAAAACCTGGAAACACTGGACGATCGTTTCGTCCCATTGTGAGATTCCTCAGTAGTGTGCATCCACGATCCGCTCGCGAGATACTAACCCAGGCTTTTCAGTCTCGCACACGAACGTTTAACCTCTAGATCATTGAGTCGGTCGGTATCCAACGGTGTTAATATCTAACTTCAATCGATCCACGAAATTGCGCGACCCTGTCTCTATCCGACACGGATTAACTCCACTGGTCACGGCTTCTCACTAGAACTCCGCAAATTCCCTCACGAAGCTAGTCGCTAGTGAGCACAGCTGTCCAATGCTTTCAAGTTTTTAATGGTGGTGTAACATCTATCGCTTCATGATCTCATTTAAAAACATAATAGTTTGTTGTGAATTATTGAATAATGAAGTAACTACTAAATAGTTACATGTCAAATGATAAGAATTTTGTTGTCCAATGGAATATTGATTGGTTCTAATTTTTTCAGGTGTATAACACCAATGATTGTGACAATTTCATATTTTTAATAATATTTTTAATAGTATAATCACCATGGAAAACGTGGAAGCACTGGATGGCCCTTTCATCCTAGTATAGGACTCCTCAGCAGTGCACATCCACGACCCAGCCTAGCGCGCGAACGGTTAACCTCTAGACCATTGAGTCGACCGGCATCCAATGGTATTAATGTCTAATTATAATCACTCCACGAAGTTGCACCAGGTTTTTCATAGTGGTCTAGCTTCAATTAACTCATGAATTCAACTATTAAAATTACTATATTACCCATAAAACACCTCTTGAATATAATTATTTTTATTGTAAAATAAATGTATTGAAGTTTCCTATAATTAGCTTGCTTGTTATTTATTTACTAAACAAATTAATTTATCATAAATCTTTCAATGAGATAAGTGTGAATATTCAAACATTAACCATCAGCTTCACTTAGTGTATAATAATAATAGTGATAATTCGTTTAGATACATCGTTATTAATTTATTATTCATAATAGTCATTCAATGTATTTATTACTTCAAAATAGATTATATTAACTAGCCTTTTACCATGGGAACATACATTATAAATATTTGAAGTATAATAAAAAAATAATGAATTAAAAACATTTTGGTCTCTCGTTATTTTTTTGCTTTTATTTTATTTATTTTATCACCTGTTGGGGTTCTTTTCAATATTTCTCTACGTTTATTTTCTCACTATTTTTCATTTATTACTTACATTTTGTTGTTGCTGTTGTAGTTGTTGTTATTGTTTTATTTGTACACATTATTTTGTGTATCTTGTTAATTTTCAATTAATTTTAGTTATTTATTTTTGTTTGTATTTATTATAATAAATAAACGCCCTTAATTTGGTCCATTTTCAATACTAATGAAATATTGATAATATTAATAATAATAATAATAATAATAATTATTATTATTATTATTACATTAGTTACTATTATCAGCTTTAAATTCGCCTATGGGAAGTTTAATCAGATGTGGGTTAGAAAAGAGAATGATAAAAGAGTGATTAGGGTGGAGAAATAAGACAGAGAGTAAGAAAGAGAATTAAATTTATTCTTTGAAGACAAACAAAAAAACTAGGAGAGAAGAAGAAAACATTTCTTGAATTTTCCCCTTTCACATCATTTTGAATAGTTTCACTCCTTTATAAACTACATTGTTTCCTATTCATTCATTCATTTATTTATTCATTTAATATTCTCTACTCATTTGTTTCTCTTATCAAATAGTATAAGTATATTGTGTAATGGTGACCAATTGTTTAAAATGTATAATAATTTGAATCTTTCAATTACAACAATATGCATAAATAAGAAAGAAGAAAAAATGGTTACATGGAAATTTGACCGTTCCTTAAAATTTGCATTTATAAAAATTCTATGAACAAATTATGTATTGGTTTTTATAGATAAGCAGGTGTGTATGTGAATATGTATTCGTATTTATTTAATGGTAGATATAATGTTTTTAGTGTATGGTTGTATAGTTACTTATGTTAACTTTTATTTTCAATACAACCACCTTGTAAAATGTTACAATAGACAACAATATAATACAATAGAAAATAAGTAAGAATAGGAAACTGATGATATAAGGTACAATTTTTACTCATACATATATATACAGAAAGAGAGAAACGGAGAGAGAGAGGGCAATATGTATGCATAACGGAGAACATGATCATTATAAAAAATACATACAGATAGTGAATATAAACATAATAATTGACATTAACACATAAAGGAAATCATTGAAGATAAAAAAAGACAAAACAATAAAAAAAATTAGTAATAGTAGTAGAAGTGGTAGTAGTTAGTAAAACTATGTAATACAAAGATGACCAAATTGTATACAGTGAAACTAGACAGAACTTTGTGTAGAAATTAAAAATGCAGGTCATAATGGAAATTTTGTAAAAGTTTACAGGCAAATAAATTTATCTATGAAATTGAAATTGGGGGGGAGGGAGGAGTTATTTTCTTTGTGTTGATTTCATTTTGTAATCAAAATGATGTTCACACTAAAAACAGTAGTAGTGATGATAATAATAATCATTGTTATTATACTGTCAATCTTTATGTTTTACATTGATAAGACAAAAGAATTAGATTAGAAATAAATTTAAAAATTACAATTGTATTTAAATAAATCAAACAAATACATGTGTAAATAATAAACAATTAAATTTAACCGTTATTATTTAGATAAGCTGTTATGTTTACTCTAATAATGAACGATTAGAGAGTGTACATGAAACATTGCTAAGTTGATAGTTTTGAATTGAGTTAGATCCATGAATGTTTAACCCCTATACCACTGGACTAGGTTACGATCTAGTGGCTAAGAGTTGAAGAGCAAGACTTAAAGTCGCTTGTTCGACTCCTGGTTGTGGGGTAATCGGTAAAGACTCCTGGGGAAACGTAAACTATTGCAAAACAATCATTCAAAGCTTATATGATTACAGTGGTTATTTGGTTTGAATCGGTTTGTGATATTCATAAAATTATATCAGAAATTTATTTATATGATACTTTTTTAACGAATGAATTTTACTAAGCACCATAAACATATAATCATATAATTCAGTCTAATTATGCATCTAGCACTATTCATAGACTGAGTTCAGCTTATCATTAAAGTGTATGCGTTTTAAAACTCTTATGAATCAGAAAATTTTTAGATTTTGCATCGGTATGCGTATTTTATATTCTACACGCTATTGTCATTACAAATTGTAGCAAAATTCACTTTTATTGTGATTGTTGTGAATGTTGACTGATGTAACACTACTATTGTATTAAGAAGCTGTTTCCTTGTAGAGAAGATTGTTTGTCAACATGTATTTCTTTTTAAGGAATCTTTGCTCATGATTATTGCTAGAAAAGGTTTCCCAAAAATTTCTATTATTACTTACTAAAAACTTATAAACTCTGAGCTTTTAGATTGATTTAGAAATTCAGATTGTAGAAAACAAGATATTTAAAAGTAGAACCTATTCTGTATATTTCATTTCTTTTAGTTAAAACTTAAGCAACTTGTGATCGTTGAGTGTCTTCATGAATCTTGCTGAATTTACATTTGTAATTGACACAATATTTTGTTATATAACCGTACAAAAACTATAATTTGGAATGTTTGAAACCAAATTGAAAACACTTCATCATTATAGTAGTCTGCAAATAAACGATGAATTAAAAAGGCATATTTTAGAGATACAGATCATACATTTCAAGATTAATTTTTAATTTGATCGAAAACGAGGAAGTATTGGACTTATATTACGGTGTGTGCTACTGATGTCGACATATATAAGTAGTATGAATCATCATTCGAAAGTAAAATGTCTGGAAGCAGAACGTTAAAAAGATCAAAGAAAACAAAACAAGAACTAAATGTAATTGGTGTGGAAACGAAAGAACAATTAAGTGCGAAACGACTGATTGACATTTTTTAGAAGGAATAGTCAAGTTTGAGACAATTCACTGGCATTTTTCATATGAAGAATTTACTGCATATTTCTTAGGTTTTACCAAGTAATTCTGTAATTTTCTGTTTAAATGCATTCGATTGTCCCCACTCGTGTTCTCATTCACTACAATATTTGTTTCAAAACTAGGAAATTAAACTTTTACAACTAGCATAACAGATCCAGATATTTGAATACAATATCAAACTAGGACAAAAAAGTTCAGTATCCATTATCTTCCAATTATTATCTAATTGATATATTCTGCAACAACCAGGAACGAGCGAATGTTTTAGTTTTAAAACGTATACATACAAATATATATGTATCGATATTACCATGGAGCTTTTAAACATTTAATCGATAGTTCGTCAATTGACTATGTGAGTGGGTGGTAAGAAATGCCCACGTATACATCTGAATACAAGCTCCACAAGATAAAATTACAAATGTGAGTTTTTGGGGGATCTATCGTCGCCAACAGTTTTATTGTTTTAAACGAATACATAATTTAATGTCAGTAATGGTTTCTGGAGATTATTAAGTTTTTGATTGAGATCATGAACTGATTGATGTTAAATCACCATTGAAAACCTGGAAACACTGGACGATCGTTTCGTCCCATTGTGAGATTCCTCAGTAGTGTGCATCCACGATCCGCTCGCGAGATACTAACCCAGGCTTTTCAGTCTCGCACACGAACGTTTAACCTCTAGACCATTGAGTCGGTCGGTATCCAACGGTGTTAATATCTAACTTCAATCAATCCACGAAATCGCGCTACTATCTTCCATTGTACTGAGGTAGATACCAGTCTCTACCCGGCATATATTAGTTCCACTGGCCGTTTCATCTTAGTATAACACTCCTCAGCAGTGCTCATCCACGATCCCGCTTCGCAGGATTCGAACACAGGACCTATCAATCTCGAGCGTATATGCATACATCATTAATAATTTAGTAGTATGTGCTTATATAATTTTAAAAAATTAATTCAATGTAAGTTTATTGGAAACATTTATTTCTTTTTCATATTCATATGAATTTACTTCACACATTTCTTTCACTTTCAAACTAGAATTGTAGATAAAAAATGGACTAAAGTAAACAAAGACTTGTTCACATTAACTATTGTGTTGTTTTCACTTTCTAATATATTTGTGTAAATTAAACACTGAGTGAACACAAATAGTCATATATACATATAATATTAATCCGAAGATGTGAACTGTTGCTATTGTATATATCACTTGTTCATATTCGATTATAGGCTAAATAAATGAATTTTTCTCTTTATTAGAATAGTATATTTCTGATTTCATTTTTTTAAAAGAAGACTTTTCATAATTGGCTTGTTTTTCATACATGAATCAATCCATCATTTGAATATATTTTGACATGTACATACAAGAATATGGTAAGTATATATATATATATATATATATATATATATATATATATATATATGGACTTGTTTCTGTTTTTGCCTTTTTAATCTTGTATTTGTAGATTTGAGTCTATGTTTGTTTAGTACAACGAAACTTTGTAAAATTCTACAAGTCAAAACATAATTAAGACTTGTAATTAAGTGTGACATTAAAGAATGAAATAGAATTAGTAAATAAATATTTAGATATTTACCTTGAGTGTTTCGCTGATTTAAAATATGATATGTTTACATTTAATATCAATGATACATTAAATATGCAAACGAAGGAATAATAATTCACTTGATATTGTTTTACTTGAATCTTTTCATTGATGTTTAGGACTGGAATTGATCAGTCTTTTACTGGCATATGTGCATACTGTGCGTATTGCTTAGATATTGCGAGCGGTACTGGGTTCGAGTCTCAGAGTGAACATCAGCTCTGAGATGCAGGTACGTCCAGCTGACGAGTCGCAAGCGTCATGGATTCCACTATCCATCTTTGTTTCGAAGGAATAATAGATTTTTAAAGGAATGAATTAAATATGAATTTTGGTAACATAGTAAAAAAAGGCATCTCTTTTATTGTTTCATTCAGCGTATTAGTACCTTTTCTAGTAAACAAGAATCTATACTAGTGAATTTCATACAATGTATTCGTTAATATGACGATCTCATTGTGATGAAGCTCCTGAGCTAAAAAGCCGAGGAAATATTGATACTACTTACTATTTCTAAGTAGTATACATTTCATTATGACAAAATCTATTTAAAGAATAATCGGTATTCACAATATAGAATGATACTCTATGATTAGAGAAGAGTTTAACTGACAATGAGTATATAGTTTTCGTTAAAAAAACGAGTAAAAACAATGGGAATCATTGAAATAATCGGTTATAAAAAATTGTGTTGATAATAATAGCGTTTCACAACTGTAACGCAAACTCATTGACATTACGATTTTAAACAAATTTATTTGATCAAATAAACTTCAGAAGTGATCATAGATTAATCAGTTTTGGTATTAAAATATACTCTGGAGAACTTGTAGAGAAAAACAATTGACAATTGAACAACTATCTTAATAAACACTTATCTCAAAATCTTACTTCTAACATTGTACTGATCATGATATTTCTTTTATTAAGGAAATATTTTCGTTCCCCTACGGAAGACTGGATCATTATTTATTTATTTTTTCAATGTCGCCACTCAAACTTATAACCACTTATATAAAGTCTCATACATCTTCATTAATGTATCCATTAATTCAACTATTTTCTGCCTAAAATTAATAGAGAGACTATTGGATTCATATTTTCAGGAGCAATTTCCATTATGATGCCTATAACGGATTTGATAAGTTTTCTGACGGCATGATATCAGAATAAAATGTACCATATCTTTTATGAAGATATCTAACCTAAAAGACTTTATTCGATTACTTAAACTTTGTTCAAGCATATGAGATACTCTAGTGAACGAGAACACAAGTGTGGACAGTCAAATGTATTTGAATAAAAAATTACAGAGCATCTTAGTGAAATCTAAGAACCATACAGAAAGTTTCTTCGTTTGCAAAATATCAGTGAACTGTCTTAAATTTGACTGTTCCTTCAATCAATCGTCTTAGACTTTGTTTTTTTTTCGTTTCCACACCAATCGTTGTTTGTTATTGTTCTATTTCTTTTTGTCTTAACCTTCTGCTTCCGGCATTTCACTTTCGACTGATGATTCATACTACTTATATCTGTCGACATCAGTAGCACACACCACAATGCAATGGACTAACATAAAACCGTTTAAGTAGTACCACATTTAGTAATAGATACAAATCAGTATATTAATATATTCCTTTTTATGATTTTCCATTCATGACTGTTATAGGGATACTTTTTAGGAAACCTTTCAATGAATGCCCATTATTTTATCTTTTTATTTAGTAATCTAAATATGTTCATATGGAACCAATGGTATTATTAAAGAAAATTTTTATAATTGTAGCCATTTATGTTTTGGTCGGTCAATTGTGTCTTCACAGTCAATAGATACTTATCGAAATATATACTTTATTTTTTCAACTTCACTTTTCAGCTATACGTTTCTGGAAAATTTGTGTTATTAGTAAATTTTAAAATTATTTCAAACCATATACAAATCATGTATTATATTTGATTAATGTTGATTCGAAACAAATTTACATCCATGAAGTCACTAACAAGTGGATTGAACCATATTGGTAGGTGTAGACTACCTGGTTGTAATCCACGAGACAATAGCAATCGATGGTTAGAGACCTTGAATGACATGGCTCAAAATCGTTTGCAATGACGCATGTGCATCCACTCTTTGTGTTCTACCAAATTCTAATCTTTTGAATTCTTCATGTCCCTTTTTCTCTCTTTCCAAATTCATTTCATTAGATTACACTCCCTGAATAACATCTTCAAACCCGATTCTTTCCGATTACTGCTTATACTTTTACTACATCTACCACTATGAGACTTGAATCGACAATTGTATCACTGTGCTAATATGGTACGGCAACTTGAATTGATGTAAGTACGTAGGACGTTCTACGTTGTTGCTGACTGACTGAAACAAATTTCCGATAATTGTAATATTTTAAATATTCTTTTAAAACCTGTTTCATTAAAAAATTTTTTTACAGAAATTATTATCAATAGTTTCTCGACATATTTGATACCGATTATAAATAGCTTAGATGGTACCAATCTAAGTAACAATATTAATTACAATGTAAAGAACTGTACAAAATCAAGGTATAAGTAAATTTCTGAAGATTTCAATCGATTTCTGTTTGTTTATGTAGCATAATACTGAATTATATGTGATTGTGAATGATTAACGTTACAAATGCGACATTTTTTAATAATAGGAAGGTGAAACTGATAAAACCAACTGGTTAGCGTAATCATTACAGAAACTGCATACTATTATCTTCGTAAATAAATTATTATAGTGGCTTTGCTTCGTTAATCAATCACCTTTGTAACCATTATTGTATAAATCTCAATAGTGTTTGAGATCAGAAGGCAACAATAAGCAGCGACTACAGTTTATTAGCAGATAGTACAGATCATAAAGCTACAATCATATCAAGCAAATTTGAAGCAGAAAGACAAATGTGTTCATGTAATCAAATACAGAAAATCTAGGGTTATATAGTATTTTAGATGGATTCCGGAAAATTCTAGAACACTACTTAACGTAGTAGTAGTGTAGTGGGGCAGAACATTGACGAGGACAGCCCAATTGTATTAAGCTCAAATTACAGAGTTAATTGGTAAAATAGAAAAACTATATATTAAATCGTTAATTTGCAAAATATTAATCCTTCATATTAAACTGAACTGTTCCTGTTTCAAATATCAATTCATTGACTGACATTTCATTGTTCATGATTTTTCATACAAATTCCATTGTGTTGCCGCTCTTTCTCTCTTGATTTTTCCCCATCTTCTGCAGCCAGCCATTACGTTTGAAACTTGCGTTATATACTACTTATTATATCAATATAAGTAGCGCGCACCACAGTAGTAGTCTAAGTGATCATTCAAACAAAAATTCGACTTGTGAATTTTCACTTTCTATATGTTTCTGGCAAAACTTCTAGTGAATGCTGATTGGATAAGATGCTTCTCAATGTTTTCAGATCCTTTGTTGGCTTTTTTGAGTTTTCTGGATCTCCCCAACATATTTCAACAATACAGTAATTAACCTATATAATTACAAATTATTAACTTTTGTTTACTTGATAAAATTTATACATTCAGAAGAGTAAAGATCAACAAACAAAAGATATTCACAAAATAACTTGGTTATTCTTTTACATAATACTTGAAATCTATGTTTATTTAGATCTAGTATCAGTAAAAATCCAAGAAGATTTAAAGAAAACATCATCAACATAAAACAACAAGAAAGTTTTGCAAGCAAAGACGGATAGTGGCTATTAGTGAAATAGAAAACGCGTTCCGTCGTCATTTTTGGGACTCGATCCCGGTATCATTCACTTCAAACACCATCGCGATATCCACTTAGCTATTGAGTCCAGATAGTGACCTGCTTGTTTTACTGTAACAATTGTTATTTCTCATGTCTACCAGCATTTTGTATAAAATAACAATTAAGATGAACATAAAAATCAATTTTTTTTAAATCGCTTAATTAAAATGACATATCAAATGACAACCAGTCATATTGTTTATGAGACTGATTTTGAATTTATTTAAGGAAAAACCGCAGCTGGGAAAGTCATACAAGATTGATTCAGTTCTGTAAAGGATTTAAACTAAGTCGAACTACTTTCCTTTACAGAATCAGAAAATGTTCTTTACTTAATTTGGTTAAATGGGATATCAGTGTTCAATGTAAACATTATGAAACTATTTCCTTAATGCTTATGATGAAATATATCATTTCGAGTGCAAAATTTTTTAACATAGGAAAAGTAATCGTCATTTCGACTTAATTTGATAAGTGATGGTTTATTTTATCTGAATTCTATCATTCTTCGTGTTTTTTTATAAAAATAATTACACTACTTATAAGAAAGGTAAGTAGGTATTTTTCATTGGTACAACGTTGTCAACCATTGTTCTGGTCAGTTGAGTGTTATGTTTAACAAATCCTTTTCTCTCTCACTTTCAGATAATCTGGAAGTTTGTTTATTACAGAAATAGATGGCCACTCATTTATTATTTATTTCAATGATATTATAAAGTGTCAAATCCAGAAAAAAAAGAAGGATATGGGTCGTATTCTTTGAGCTGTGTGGTCTAATTGATAGGATGTAGCATTTTTTGCCAAAATAAATGGATATGACAAAATCTGAGAAGAAGCGCAAACACAAGTGACACCATCAGAAAAGCTCACTTCACTATGAAAGTATGATATTGTTGTTTAGAAATGCAATTAAAGTTTGGTAACATCCATTGGCCGGATACCATCAGAAACAGCCTTTTATGGGAGAGAACAAACCAGCTTCCAGCGGAAGAAGAAATTAGGAAAAGACGATGGAAATGGATAGGATATACATTGAGGAAATCATCAAACTGCATTACGAGACAAGCGCTAACTTGGAATCCTGAAGGGAATCGGAAAAGAGGAAGGCCAAAGAACACATTACGTCGGGAAATAGAAGCGGAAATGAAAGGGATGAATAAGAACTGGAAAGAGCTTGAAAGGATTGCCCAGGACAGGGTTGGATGGAGAATTTTGGTAAGCGGCCTATGCTCCTTCACGAGGAGTAACAGGCGAAAGTAAGTAAGTAATTAAATCATTCAACCAAAAGAAAACAATATGGCTAGAAGTATTCATCTAAGCTACAAATTATTTTCATAATTTCAGTGTATCATATTCTAGTTGGATAGAGGTTTTGATGATTAGTTTCTGTGAATGCCTAACAAGAAAAGTTCAATAGGTGAATATACAGAAAACCATATAACACTAAAGTTCTATAAACTAAAATAAAAACGAATTTTTCATTAATTAAATTCACAAATAAGATAACAGAGTGTATCTAATAAATTTCGCACCAGAATTATCATGAATAACCTCTTAAATAGTCAAAAAAGTGATGTCGTACCTTGTGTTCATCTTTCAATCAAGAATATATTTTGTCTATATAGATTTACGTAAGATGTTAGACATTAACACCGTTGGATGCCGGCCTGCTCAGTGGTCTAGTGGTTAAGCGCACATGCGAGAGACTGATAGGTCCTGCTTTTGAATCCCGCGAGGCGGGGTCGTGAGTGCGCACTTCTGGGGAATCCCACAATAAGACGAAACGGTCGTCTAGTGCTTCCACGCTTTCCATGTTGGTCTAGCTTCAATTGACTCATGATCGCAACTATTGAAATTACTACAATCTCCACAAAACCCCTTCTGATACAAATTATAAAAAGGAATTATACTATACTGAGACAGTGAAACGATAAGTAAGACCACTATTTAAATCTGAACTTTAACTAACATATACATTATACCTTTATGAATGCAATTCAGTTGTTTGTTTATTCAAAGACTTAGGGAATATGAAATATATATCATATTTATCCTATGACTATTACAAATAATCGTAATCACTATTTTATAGAGGATACTTGAAATAATTCAATCATTTTGATTTCTGCTTCAAGAAATAAGATTTTCAACATCATGTATTAAACAAAACTAACCGGTATCCAGCAAATGTTATTCATGACTTAATAAGTTAGTAGGATTAAGGTAGATATTTACTTGACACAAATTCACAATATGTACTTTACGAAGTCACTGAGAGAAGATAAGATCAGACAATTGAGTTTAGTGAATTAAATGAATTCCAAATTTTTGTTAAAACCACAGAACTTTAAAACAAACAATACTAATATCCAACTCATTAGCTCACATCCGTTAATAAAGTGTGAATTAATATAATCCTTTTATGAGTAGGCAAGGATGATGATGAGTTCTCTGATTTTCCGTATTTAAGTTATGCAGTATTTTTTGCTTAACATTCAAACTATAAAATATAACACCAGATATTTCGAATCGCCAAAGTATGTGATGAAAGAAAAACCTCATTAATCAAAGCTGTGCTTGAGCTTCTCACTCTTTTAATGTAATAAGATAAACACTGCTAATCAACACCAGGAAAACCATTGAAATGTAATTCAGAATTATGTGTAGTATAAGTAAAATGATGAAGTGCAGAATAGTTTTATGGATTGCTTGAAATAAACAGATTAGTCTGGAATAGTCAGAAATGGTCGAATATATTAATAACAATAAAAGTAAATAACGTGTTTTGTTTGTGGTCAAAGTTACATTATTATGATTTATGGTTCTTGATCTTTAATCTACTCATTAAATGAATCAGTACTTTTCTGAATCCTAAAGTGATTTCATAGGGCTTATAAAAGAATGTTTCAATAGTTAACTTTCTCCTAGTAAAATGGCCTTAACATTCTCAGTACGTTTAGTGTTGGCTTAAAACTAGACTTACATTAGTCTTGTTTACGGTTTTTCAGCTGACTATTACTGTATCCAACGCTGTTACGGTGGACCACAATTCATAGAATTTAAAGTACAGACTGATGGATCTAGGTTCACGGTCAACTGTAAATATACTTATAATCTAAGGATTCTTAGGACGAAATCAAAATCTGCATAATCATTATTGGTTTAATCAAAAGTTATGGAAATATGCTATGAAGTAAACATTTACTACATTTCTTGATTATATTTGGAAAGATGGTGAATTTACTTCCAATGAATATACGAAAATAACATAATGTTCTTTCAAAATCTAGTGGAAATGTACAAACCATCCACAAACGTAAGTTTTATAAACCAAATAAAATGTTGCTAGCTATCCTATTACATTTAAAAACAATATATCAATTAACTATATTCAATATAAGAAATATTAACTGATTTGTTGTGAAATACAATCTACGTATAAAGGTAATTGGGTCCTGTTATAATTTATTTATCAATCTGATAACTTGGAATGGTTGTTATTTGTTAATAATAAGTAATATTTTAGTATTTTCTTAGATTATGAACATAATTCACTTGATAATGTTTACTTGAACTTTCCCATTGATGTTTAGGACTGCAATTGGTCAGTCTCTTATCGGTATATGTGCATCCTGTACGCATTGCCTCGATATTGCCTTAATTCACGAGCACTATAAGCAAAGATGGATAGTGGTTAGCAGTGAAATTGAGAAAGCGCGTTCGGTCTTATTTGGTACTCATCAGTTGGATGTACCTTACTTACTTACTTACTTACTTTCTTACTTACTTACTTACGCCTGTTACTCCTCATGGAAAAGCATAGGCCACCCACCAGCACTCTCTATCCAACCCTGTCATGGGCAATCCTTTCCAGCTCTTTCCAGTTGTTATTCATCCTTATAATATCTGCATCTCAGAATTGATGTCTCACTCCGGGACTCGAATCCAGTACCGTTCGCTTCAAAAGCCATCGCACTATCCACTTAGCTATTGAATTCCACCTCAATCCCAATTGAGGTGCATCCATCTGACGAGTCTCAAATAAGATAAAACACGATTCCTGGATTCCATTACTATTCACTATCCATCTTTGCTTATATGAATATAATTATTTACTAGTTTATATTTGTTCAACCTAAAGGATATATATTTCATCATTTTGAGATATATGAGCTAGACTCATATGCATGTATTTGTGATTTAAATACAACTCTTAAAAACCATAGCAACTGATTTATGATTTTTTTTAAAAAAAAAGCTTTATTGAATATAAAATACAACTTGAACTAATCTCGGTTCAACTCACAGAAAATATTTTTAATTTGAGTCAATTTTAATAATCATTTTTAATGTTTTTTATTTTCGAGAACATTTTGACCTTTCTAAATTATACTTAATGCTTTCTATTACTGTAGATTTAAACATTTATTTTAAAATATCATTACTATTGGCTTATCTCATTTCACTTATCACACTTATAGTTAATAGTTAAAATTAAAAGAGAATAATAAACGAACTAATAATACTTCATAATTATTTAAACCTCTTCATACTGTCTATCAATCTTCGTTATGGCTACCTTTCTCTATCTCTCTTTCATACACTCTATTTTATTTATTTTCTATGACTGTTGAGAAATAAACGACCTAAGTGTGAAGTGAGTTCTCACATTCGATCAAGTTGACATATGTCAGTTCACTAAAATCAACTACATAAACTTTGCATGTATGTACTACTTAAAACAAATAATAATAATAATAATAATATGCAACCAGTTAAGTTCTATTATGTATAAACGAAAATTCATTGAAGTGATTAATTTTAAGAGGTGACATTATCCGGTTTTACATAGAGAACGCATATATTTATATAAGTGAACTCCATCAATAGTACCTATTAATATGTATATATTATTAATTACAAAGTGAATAGGGAATAATAAGAGATTATATATTTGATTAGTCTTATATATATATAATAATTGACATTTAATTTATGATTAATAGAGCGTGTATCGTACATTGTTATGATTACAATACTAATAATGACATATAGTAGTAACTTGTATAAATTGTTGAAACTATTCCTAGCATACATTTGAAAATGTAAGAAATGCATGAAATGAAAAAAGGAACTTCATCCCCCGAGTACTAAAGTTAGAATAAAACCGGATATTCATATATATATATATATATATATATATATATATATATATATATATATATATATATATACTATTTCTATTTTAAAAATAAAAATTCAGAACAGTAATATGTTTACTGCTTATTTGAATTCGATGCAAAAATTGGCAAATAATTTGACCCATCATAAAAACATCCCATCTTACGCAGGATTCCAAGATAGCTTCTCCATAACTTTTGGTCGATGATCATTTAAGGAAGTAAATAGGTTTTTTGTTTTTAAAATTGGCAAAATAGTTACCGGTGACGAATGGAGTTCAACTGGGTCTGTTGTGAGATAGTAACTCATTGAAAACAATAGTGAATGTGTCGCTCAACTTCGTGGATAAGTTGAAGTTAGACATTTACACCGTTGGATAACAGCCATCTCAGTGGTCTAGAAGTTAAACGTTCGTTCGCAAGACCGATAGGTCCTGGGTTTGGATCTCGCGAGGTGGGATCGTGGATGTACACTGTTAAAGAGTCCCACAATAGGACGAAACAGTCACCCACTTCTTCCAGATTTTCTATGGTGGTCTAGCTTCAATTGACTCATGATCTCAACTATTAAAATAGATTACGTTAATTATTGAGTATGATGAATTATTTATTAACATTCTAACAGAATATTCTGATGAAGGTCAGAATAAACTAATTTTGATGTATATAATTTAAATATTTACGTTAGTCTCACATTTTTACTGTGAAGAATTTCAATCAGAATATTTTAGTCAATATTATTAATAATCACCAATATGAAAAGTCTTTTCAATTAACATAGATGACATAATACTTTTCTATTTTACTTATCAATTGTTTATGACAGTTAATCATAATCGAGTCAAAAAATCAACCAAAGTTAATCATTTTATATAATTTGGATTATATAATTAATGATTAAATGGTAGAGCAGACAAATATTTTTTAACTCTGTCTTCCATTATATCTATTGAGGAAGATTGACTCGCAAGGAGCAGGCTGGTTTTTGTTCTGGTCGAGGATGTATTGACCATATCTTCACCCCTCGCCAAATTTCAGAATACCGTTATATTTATCACAGGCCAACAATCGTAATGTTTCTTGACATCAGGGCTGCCTTCAATTCGTTGGACAGGACTGTTCTCTGGGAGTGTCTATTGAAGAAGGGTGTGCCTGAGAAGTTTATTAACATCCTAAAAGCCCTATACACAAACACCTCAGGCAGAGTGAGAGCATACAACCACCTTTCTCCACTATTCCATTCGAGCAGTGGAGTTGGGTAGAGTTGCCCAATCTCACAATTTCTCTTCAACTTTGCCATCGATGACATTCTGAAAGTAGCTCTTGTGGATGTAAGTAACGGTGGTGTGGATCTGTTGCCTGGAGAAAAACTTCTCGACCTTGAGTATGCGGATGATATTGTCTTACTGTGCGAGAATGCCCAAACTATGCAATCCGCACTTAATCAGTTGGCAATCAGTGTCCGTAGGTATGGTATGTGCATTGCACCCTCGAAGTGCAAAGTACTTCTACAAGACTGGCAGGATTCTAATCCTGTACTCACTCTGGATGGTGAGCAGATAGGAGTAGTTGAGAAGTTCGTGTATCTAGGTAGCTGCATAAGTGCCGGTGGTGGCGTGAGTGATGAGATCAATGCACGTATAGTGAAAGCCAGAGCGGCTTATGCCAATCTGGGCCATCTTTGGCGCCTTCGTGATGTTAGTCTGGCTGTAAAAGGTCGGATCTACAACGCGTCGGTGAGAGCAATTTTGCTCTATGCTTGTGAAACCTGGCCTCTCCGAGTTGAGGATGTTAGATGACTCTCTGTGTTCGACCATCGTTGTCTCCGAAGGATTGCTGACATTCAGTGGCAACACCATGTCAGTAATGCAGAGGTTCGGCATCGTGTGTTCGGGCACAGAGACGACAATTCAATTGGTGTCATCATCTTGAAACATCGACTTCAGTGTCTTAGACTTGCTCTACGAATGTCGTCCCAGAGAATTCCACTTCGTGAGTTATTTGCCGACTCTGGGACTTTTTGGAAAAAGCGGAGAGGTGATCATTGTATGACATGATGTTGTGGTATGAAAGAAAGCTGCAAAGGGCTGGCTTCTGTCGGTCCTTCACGACTCTGTGGCTGGGGTCCGAGAGATGGTACGACACAGTGGCTGGAGACGTTATCAGATATGGTTCAGAATAGAAACCAGTGGAGATCATGCTGTAACTTTCTTTTACTTTCCTCATAAAAATTGGTTGTAACTTCCTTAACTGAAAGGATTTTTTGTAATTGTACCTTTCTGTTTCCCCCATTATTATTATTATAATACTACCATACACTAATCTGCGGTCGTTACTGTTCTCTTCTTTTCTTCCCTCTTATACGCACCTTACATTCTTTTTCTTTTCCCATTCTCATTGTTATAGTGTGGTGCATATATATCTGGTGCCTCCCTGTACCAATATTTATGTGTTCAAACAAATAAATAAATAAGTGAGTTCGATCATTGTTGTAATAAGTTCATCAAATAATCTTTGGATGTAATAATTGATATTAATTATGTAGATCAGATTTCAACTAATTAGAGCAACAACAACAAAAAACCCTGATAATGACAATTTTTTAATGAAAAAATTCGTTTCGTAATATTAATAATAGTATCTGATTGACATTAGTGAAATGCTTAAATATTTCCTCAAATGTGTAAGATACAATATACTAGGTAACCTTTGTTTATGGGACATAGATACTAAAGCTTTTCTCACAATAGAAAGTATCAATACTCTAAATAAGTTTGCATCGTTGGAAAATTTTTTTCAGTATGTTTATTATTTAACAGAAAATATTATCTTGGAATGTATATTTAATCTTAAGTACCTGAATTAATAAGTATCATTGGGTGGTCACTGAATATTAATTTACTTACTTACTTACTTACGCCTGTTACTCCCAATGGAGCATAGGCCGCCGACCAGCATTCTCCAACCCACTCTGTCCTGGGCCTTCTTTTCTAGTTCCATCCAATTCTTGTTCATTTTTCTCATATCTATCTCCATTTCCCGGCGTAATGTATTCTTTGGTCTTCCTCTCCTCCTTCGACCTTGAGGATTCCATGTGAGGGCTTGTCTTGTGACGCAGTTCGGTGCTTTCCTCAATGTGTGTCCTATCCACTTCCAGCGCTTCTTCCTGATTTCTTCCTCCACTGGGATCTGATTTGTTCTCTCCCACAGTAGGTTGTTGCTAATAGTGTCCGGCCAACGGATCCGAAGTATTTTGCGTAGACAACTGTTAATAAACACCTGTATCTTTTGGACGATGGATTTCGTAGTTTTCCAGGTTTCCGCCCCATACAGTAGAACTGTCTTGACATTTGTATTGAAAATTCTGACTTTGGTGTTGGTTGCCAATTGTTTTGAGTTCCAGATATTCTTCAGTTGTAAATATGCTGCTCTTGCTTTGCCAATCCGTGCCTTCACATCTGCATCAGATCCACCGTGTTCATCGATGATACTGCCCAAATATGTAAAGGTTTTTACATCTTCCAAAGCTTCTCCGTCAAATGTGATTGGATTGGTACATGCTGTGTTGTATCGAAGAATCTTGCTTTTCCCTTTGTGTATATTGAGACCTATTGCTGCTGAGGCTGCAGCTACACTGGTTGTCTTTTCCTGCATTTGTTGTTGCGTATGCGATAGAAGAGCCAGATCATCTGCGAAGTCTAGATCATCCAACTGCATCCTAGCTGTCCACTGTATCCCGTGCTTCCCTTCAGATGGTGATGTCTTCATGATCCAGTCGATCACCAGGAGAAAGAGAAAGGGCGAGAGTAAGCAACCTTGCCTGACACCGGTCTTTACTTCGAACGACTTTGTCAACTGTCCTCCATGCACGATTTTGCAGTTTAATCCATCACAGGAATTCCGTATGATATTGACTATCTTCTGAGGCACGCCGTAGTGTCGAAGAAGCTTCCACAGTGTTGTCCTGTCCACACTGTCAAATGCTTTCTCGTAATTAATGAAGTTGATATAGAGTGATGAATTCCATTCAATTAATTGTTCCACAATGATCCGTAGAGTTGCGATTTGGTCTGTGCACGAACTATCCTTACGGAATCCTGCCTGTTGGTCTCGAAGTTGGGCGTCTACGGAGTCCTTCATCCTGTTTAACAATACCCTTTTGAAGACTTTTCCTGGTATTGAAAGAAGAGTGATTCCCCTGTAGTTGTCACAGTTGCTGAGATCGCCTTTCTTTGGTATTTTGACTAGAAGTCCTTCTTTCCAGTCTTTTGGTACCTGTTCCTCATCCCAGATCTTTCTGAAGAGAGTTTGGAGTATCCTTGCAGTTGCCGCTACGTCTGCTTTCAGTGCCTCTTCTGGAATGCTGTCTAGTCCTGCTGCTGAATATTAATTTACCTAGTAATTAATTCAGAAGCCGATAGATTTTATTCAATTTAACATACTGATAACTATGTAATTAAAATAATCGTTTTTTGTACTTTAGTTATAGATTGGGTATGATAATCTAAGTTCAATAATCAAAATATAAAATTATTTTTCTTACTGCTAAGGACGAATTATCACATGAAGTTTTGAATAACTTATTATCATTTTTATGTAACATATTTGCTCATCTGATGAACATTTACAAATGAATATTGGTGCTTTAAGTTGTTGTAGATTAATCATAGATTTATATCTATTGGATCGTATGCCTCACGAGTTCTTATAATCTCTTGTTAACTGTACTAAGTATGAACGACTACAACCTGAAAGTAACAGTTCTAATTGTTAAAGTAATATTATGTTTGCACCTGGATAATCAAATGAAATAAGCAATAGGCATCCAAATACGAAACAATCCACCATGGTGTACATGCAGATTTACTGATTAAGGTCAGGTAAACGAACATACTCAACTCCTGAATACAGGTTTCAAAGATACAGCAGTAATTCACGTTATTCGGTTTCACAATGTCTATGTCTAACTAGAAGCTAGGTTTCAACACTGAAAACTTAAGTATATAGTTTGAAATATCCTTCCTGATAACTGTAGATTAAAAAATATATGCTCAGTAGTAGCTATTACAGAAATCCAGATGTTTGCTTATCATTAATTGATCATACAGAAGGAAACCGTTTCATTTCTTGACGTTTAAAATGTATGATAAATATATTGCTTACTTACGCCTGTTACTCCTCAATGAAGCATAAACCGCCGATCAGCGTTATCTAACCAACTCTGTCCTGCGACTTCCTTTCCAGTTCTATCCAATTGTCATTCATTTTTCTCATGTCTGTCTCCATTTCTCGACGTAATATGTTCTTTGATATTCCTCTCCTCCCTTGAACTTGAGGGTTCCGAGTGAGGGCTTGCCTCGTGACGCAGTTGGGTGCTTTCCTCAATGTGTGTCCTATCCACTTCCAGCGTTTCTTCCTGGTCTCTTGCTCCGCTAGGATCTGGATTATTCTCTCCCACAGTGGGTTGTTGCTGATAGTGTTTGGCCAACAGATCCGAAGTGTTTTGCGTAGACAGCTATGAATAAACACTTGTATCTTCTGGATGATCGCTTTCGTAGTTCTCCAGGTTTCCGCCACATACAGTAGAACTGTCTTGACATTCGTATTGAAAATTTCGACGTCGGTGTTGTTTGACAGACAGTTGTTTTGACTTCCAGATGTTCTTCAATTATAGATATTCTACTCTTGCTTTGCCAATCCGCTCATTCTTATCTGCATCAGATCCATTGTGTTCATCAATGTTGCTGTCCAGATATGTAAAGGATTTTACATCTTGCAAAGCTTCTCCGTCAAGTGTGATTCGATTGTTGCATGTTGTGTTGTATCGGAGAATCTTGCTCTTCCCTTTGTGTATGTTGAGACCTACTATTGTTGAGGCTGCTGTTACACTGGTTGTTTTCTCCTGTATTTGTTATTTTGTGTGCGATAGAGGAGTTAGATCATCTGCGAAGACTAGATCGTCCAGCTACATTCTAGCTGTCCACTGTATCTCATACTTCCTCTCAGATGTTGACGTCTTCAGCCTATTTACTTAATATGAGATGAAATCAAGTGAGAATTATTTAAGCCAGTAAAGATCGATGGATTTGTCATAACTGAAGAACTCAACGATAAATCCATAAAAACAAGTAAATTAATCGCATTTCACCAGTCAACAGTATGATTAGGATTGTAACAGGTATTTTTTTACTGTAACAGATATTAACAGTATTCTCAGTGTATTATTAATATGATATTAGTAAGATCTGTAGAATTTATCATCATGAAGGAAGAAATCAGGAAGGAACGCTGGAAGTGGATAGAACACACGTTGAGAAAAGCACCCAACTGTATCACAAGACAAGCTCTCATTCGAAACCCTCAAGGCCAAATGAGAAGAGGAAGACTAAGCAACACATTACACTGAGAAGTCGAGACAGACATGAGAAGAATGAAGAACAACTGGATAGAACTAGAAAGGAAATCTCAGGACAGAATAAGTTGGAGAATGCTGATCGGCGGTCTATGCTCCATTCTGGGGTAACAGGCGTAAATAAGTAAATAAGTAGGTAGGTAGGTATATAACCAAGTAAGCAAACAAGTAAGTATCATCATGATATAAATATAATTACTAATAACCACTAGCTTTATAAGAGAATAATTAAGTTAATACTTTTTATTATTTCATATTTAAATAATTGGAATAATGAATTACATGTACATGTATAAGAATAATATAAGTATATATCTTTAAAATAAGTTAAAGACAAGTATATTTTAAAATGTTATTACATAGTATATTTAACATACAAAATACATGGTATACTTAAATTGGTTTACACATATATATATATATATATATATATATATATATATATATATATATATATATACTTTTCTGTAAATCTACAGTTTACTTTTTTGTTTTACGACAATGATTAATTCATTATAAGTCAACTTAAATATTAAAAAAGAAAAAGATAAAAATAAACAATTAAAATTTTTTTTTCATAATTTTTACAAATTAAAATCGAATCTAAAAAAACAAAAGAAAGAAAAAGAAAAGTATTAGAAAGACTAAATTATTGAATGAAAACTAGAAAATTACATTAAGAAGAAATATGTAAGCTATGACATGTAATTCCCATTGTAAATTTTTCATGCTGTAAATTTTTAAGGTTGTTTTTCTTCTTCTCTTTTTTGTTTTCTTTTTGTTGTCGTTGATGATGATGTTCAATGATTTTATTTCCATAATTTTCAGACTGACTTGATAATCATATTTAGTTTTAACTATTATGTGTTGTATTATAAGAATTATAATTGAATCGACTACAAGATAAAGACTAGAAATTGATTTTCATCCATTGAAAAGAACAAAAGACATTTTATTTTCAAATATTATTTTGATTGTATAATTGAATAACTCTTGATAAGTTAATCGAATTATTTTCATTTGAGTAGTTCAGATATTAATATCCTCATCCGTATGTTCACTACAATAATAATAAGAAGAAGAATAGTAAGAATAATTGGTTTTATAAGTACTCATTGAAATCTGTGAAGGTAATTTGAATGTCAACACAATGGAAACTATGAGAAATAACATTAACCAAATGAATGCTAGAAATAGGGGAACACTAAAAATATATTCCATAATAAAATAGCATGTTTTTAAAATACAAATCCGATATTTTTGATTTCAGATACATAATATTTATTTTGGTAAAAAAAAAGAAATATATTTCCATCACAATACTATAATATAATCAAGTAGACCATAATTTCAAGTTCAACCTATTTGTATAGTGTACTAATTTATCAAATTATAATGTTGAATAATATTGTCTCCTTTTGGTTTAGTAAATTTCTAATTATCTCAGTAAACTACTGAATAAATTGCATTTTCTACTAAACAATGATTGCAAAATTTTGAAACTAGCTAAATGATTAATTCATCAGTCTCTTAACAGCATAAATACATCATAATTGATCAGTCTGATGAACTACAGTTCAAAATATCGATTGGAAAATTCAAACAAACAATACAGAAATGAATTAGAATCTCACGCTAGTAGCTATCAAGACTCACTAGTTAGATTGATAACCTGATGGCCTTCGAAGCGAGAGACACTGGGCTCGAGTCCTGTGGTGAACACTAAACCTGGAGTGCAGGTACATACAACTGGAGAGTTCCTAGATTCCACCATCTAATTTTGCTAATAATAGCTGAATGACTATTTTTATATTGTCCCTTGTTATTCAATTGTCTGATTTTATTACTTTATTAAAGATATACATAATCAGTTTTAAGTATAAATCAAACAGAATATATCTACATTGTTGCATTAAGCAGACAAGTGATTCAGAGAGTATTTTATGACAATAAGTGAAATTGATATAATAGATAGTGAGAAGCCTTGATTTCATTCTATCCATAAAATCATTTCTAATCCCTTGTATTACATTAATAAATCTTTGAAAAAAAAAGCCGAAAATTCAGTTAATCGTATAAATTACAGTAAATAGTAGTTTCAAAAACATTTCACTTAAATGGATTAACTGGCCTATTGTAACACCAGAATATTTCCTAATTGTAATGCAAAGGAAATATTAAAATCATGTTGATGGTAAGACAATTAACTATGCGATTTTAAACTTCCATTACTACCTGGATAAATCAAAATATTCCCCTAGAGTTTTTGAACAAAAGAGAAATCTCTTTTCAACAATGCATGTGAAAAGTTTCAAGTATTCTGAGAAATACTGTGAGGATTCGGAATTTTCTGCTTGCATGTTGTCAAACCTTTAACTTTCCCGAATGTAATTCAATGCAAATCATTTATCACTCAGTTTGTGGTGTGGGTTACTTATATCCACACAAGTAGTATACGACGGTGGTCAGGCATAGAATGTATTTCGGTAGAAGGTCGATCAGGAAAGAACAGGAACGAGACGCAGTTGGTGTGAAAATGCATGTACAATGAAATCTGAGACAATGGATTGATGTTTGCAACAGGAACAGTCAAGTTTGATGTGATGGATTGATATTTTGCAAATTAACGATTTAATATATGGTTCTCAGATTTTATTGAAATGCTCTGTAATCATGTGCCCAAATACATTCGATTGTCCCTATTGGTGTTCGTGTTCACTACAGGTTGATCATTTTAACAGATCAGAAGAGCAATTATGGCATCTGAGACAAATTGAAACAGATAATATAAACGTGTAGAAGTTTAAAAAATAAAACATCAACCAAAGTTATGAAAAATTATTTCACAGCTTGTAAAATATATATTTATTTTCAGAAAGGGGTTTTGTGGAGATTGTAGTATTATTATTAATCACCTTGTGCTCCCTAGTGACTGACTTCAGTAGGTATTTCTTGGAGTTCTAGTGAGAAGCAGTGATCAGTGGAGTTCAACCGAGTCTGTTGTGAGATAGTGTTGGGGACGTTAAATCCCCAGAGCTCACTTGGAAAAGGACCTGATTTTGCAAATTTATTTAGAAAATTTGAATTTCCTTTTTTCGCGCCAAAAGCGCTCTTTTCACCTTCATGTCTCATTTCCCACTTGGGAGAATCTTAAGTGCCATTGGTCCGTTGTGTTTTTAGTATGCTATTTTGTAACTCTCCCGAAGGACAGTTTTGTGCTGTATATATACGTTTTGATTTGTGTCTGTCGTTATCGCTCATTTTCTGGCTTTTGAGGAATTTACTTCCCCATTCCAAGCTTGAACTTCTCCCTCTAGTTAGCGGAGCTGAAAAGCATCGAATAGCTAGCTTATTGGTCTTTGGTTACCGAGTCTTTGTTCCGTCCACAAATTAACTTCAAAATCTAGTATGTAGTAACTTACTGAAAACAGTGGTGGACGGCAGCTCAATTTCGTGGATTGATTGAATTTAGTTAGCCGGCTCAATTATCTAGGAGTTAAGCGCTAGCGCACGAGAGCGATAGGTCCTGGGTGCAAACCCTTCTAGCGGGGTCGTGGGTGCGCACTACTGAGAAGAGCCCGAAACTAGGTTTTTCATGATGGTCTAGCTTTAATTAACTCATAAATTCAATTATTAAAATTAGTTTATTACATAAAATAAGTTTGCTTACAACTTTTCAGAAAATTTCCAATTTTTTCTTAAAAATCGATAAATTGGAATAAATTTAGTTCCAACTCTAGTCCATAAATTTAATGAATGATTTAATTTACAATAATCAGTAGATATTACAGTGGAAATATGATTATCTTGTAATATATTCTTTTCAACATTAATAGTTTTACTGGTATTAATTTGTATTGAATTATTTTCATTTTGAAAAGAATTTTCAAATTGTTCTATAAGTTTATTTATATTTTGTTGTTGAGTATAATTACTACTGATATCAGAAGAAGGACAACTGATATCAGAAGGGGGACTACTGATATCATCTATATTTGTATTATTATTATTATTATTATTATTATTATTTAATATATTTAATGGAATCGTTAAATAATATAAAGCTAAAATTTTTAAAATACAATATTTTTCTGATTTATCACATTGATCATTCCACCATTGGATAGGATTCACATTAATATTAATTGGTTTTTCATTTAAATAATCATTAATTGCATATTGAAATTCATCCATATAACTTATTTTACGATGTAATCCCATTTTTTCAACATAATCATCAAGTAATGTTATCTACAATATAATAGAATGATGAAGAAAAACTGATAAGAAAAGTGAAGTTTTCTTAGATTTTTATTATTTTAAAGAAGAAAATTATACATCCAAACCAATCTGAAATAATAACCTATGAAATTTAACGTATATTAGTGATTTTAGATTATTTGAGCTATTTATTAATAAGATAATGTATAATATGATCTTGTATACTTGTTATTAATGATTTATTACGATATACAAAGGTATACTTATCTATTTCGTTAGTAATGTTTATTATTGTTACCACTACATGAATGATAGAATAACCTATTGCAAATCAAGAAGAAATAGATGCTCATATAAATATGAAGATTGTAAAGATCGAATTAGTGATTAAACAGTTAGAACAAATGTAGAATGGACGAACAAATCAGGTATATGATAACAGGTCTCGAAGTTCAGTGCGAAATTCGTTCATCGATCTAGTAAAATAGAGTTTTGACATTATAGCTGATGCCAGTTCGTTATGAAAACCTTTAATATAATTCCTAATTTAACTGTCAACTGTAAATCACAATTGGAAGTCCTCACACAGGTTTATAACCTTGATTTTATCCTATTTATTAGGTAGACACTATCAAGATCAGTCCAGTGTCGCTCAAAAGTCGTCCATAAATTATAGTCTCATCATGTGCAACTTTTATATATGCTGTCAAATTGAAAGGGTTAATGGATGTGTTTTTCTAGAGCATTTTAGGAAAGTAAAAACATTTTAAAAATGAAATAAATGAAACTAATCGTTGGATGGGAACATATGCCTTAGATGTAGGATCTTCTGATAGTCAGGTTATAACATCAAAAATGGTAATTAGAAAAGATTGAACATCATTTAATCGTATGATCGTTCAACTTCTTGACATTAATCAAAGCAACAATATTATTTTGAAAAAGTCAAACGTTTAAGAAATTTATAACTAGAAGGAAATTTGTTTGGATAAATAGAATTACTAATTATAATATCATAATACTATTAAGCAATGTCTAATTTTTAAGTAATCTCACTTTGTGTACACAAGCAGAAACTTACACGTCATTTTTTATATTTTATAGTCACCAGCCTTTCAGTTTGTAAATTCATGTCTTCCTTCTTCCTCGTAACCGACGAATGTCTAATACACTTTAGTGTATCTTGATTTGTACTGTGATTAACTATCCTAATTTCATACAAATGACTCGATGATAAGACGTAATCATAATTATTCCTCTCATTGTTAGCTGACTGTCAACTGGTCTTGGCTTGGTTAAACCATATCTATCTTCCTAACCTAACTATGAAAATTTCTCAGTTCTTGTATATCCTTCCGACTGGTTTCGTCTGGTCTATCAGTAAACTTTGCTAATCTATCATTTTAATCGAATCTGTATTCATTGTATCTATTCTTACTTATATTGGGAATGCTATTGTCTGTTCATTGAAGTTTCCATTAAAATAAATTCTTAATCAAAAGTGTTTAGAAGCTTAAGACATTTAACGGTATTTATTGGATTTAGTTTAACAACTAAGCGTACATATTGTTGCTTTCAAATTTAAACCTCTCACTTCTACACATTCTTTTACACTGATATAAATATAGGTTAATTAAACATCATAGTTTGGACAAGTAACCATATATACTTTGCTATATTGGTACTTTTGGACAATATTATCATTCCTTAAATGTGTGGTTACAAGGTTCACCAAATAAACTTCGTACAATAACATTATTTCATTTTACGCATTAGTGTAATAGTTAGTTATTATTATTTGTATTGTTATTGTTTTCAGTATTAATACTTCCAAATGTAATTAGAAAATGAAACCAACTACCTAATTAAAATATATCTTCATAAACTTTGATTTTTTTTATTAGTACACATTAATGATTATCTTCTTTTCAAAAATAAAAGGTAGATATAAATCAAGTTTGTTTGGAATGTTAAAAAATATTGAATTTAATAATTGAATTCATGAGTCAATTGATGCTAGACAACCATGGAAAACTTGTAAGAATTGGACGGCCGTTTCATCCTAGTATAGGACTCCTCTCATCAGTGCACATCCACGATCCCGCCCCGCGAGATTCAAACCCAGGACCTATAAGTCTCGCACGTGAGTAGTGACTGACTCCAGGGGTTATTTCATGGAGTTCTAGTGAGATGCAATGACCAGTGGAGTTCAATCGGGTCTGTTGTGAGATAGTAACTCACTAATATCAATGATGGATGGTGGCGCAAATTCGTGGATCGATCGAAGTTAGACATCAACACCGTTGAATGCCGACCGGCTCAGTGATCTAAGGGTTAAGCGTTCACGTGCGAGACTGAGAGGTCCTTAGTTCGAATCTCATGAGTCGGGATCTTAGATGCGTACTGCTAAAGATTCCGATACTAAGATGAAACGACTATTTCACTTCAATTGACTGTTAATAAAAACCTCTCTATGATTATAATATTGATTTTATATACAATAAAAATAAAGATAGAAGTGAAACATACTTTTATTTGTAATCTATGTAGAATATGTTCATAATCATTTTGATTAATTGAATTCTTAAAACGTGGATCAAGAAATGTTGAAATATAAAGAAATTCTTCCAATATATTATTCTCATTAAAAATTGTTTTTAAATATGTTATTATAGTAGTATAAAAATGATTTGATAAATTATCATTTATTTTTTCAATATTTATTGAATATAAATTTTTTAATATTGGTAATATCATTGATACAGTAAAATGTGAATAATTGGTTTTACATAGCTTTTCAATCTCTTGCACAATCTATGAAGGTATAGGAAAAAACATCTATTTCAATACATGAATGAATATCTAGTGGTTATATGTACTAATGTTGTTAATATATATATATATATATATATATATATATATATATATATATATATATATATATCATTACTTATAAAGTAAAAAAGTATTTTACATATTTTGAACTTATTTTACAGTATATAATGTTCATCAATGGAGTACTAAAAATGATCATACAAATGATCACATTTCAAGGTCTGTACAGTTTTTAGTAATAGTGATGTAATAGTGATTATGATGAACTATAAGTCTTAGTTATGAACTTTTCAAAATATGTCAAAATACTTTAGCAGTAATATAAACGAAGTATCATTTTTATCATGTGGTGATTAACTGGAAGAAAGTGTTCTGTAGAGAAGATTTATAGTTCAAATGGATGATCTTGGTGGAATTTCGTTCTTTAAGCTGGATGGTCTGGTTGTGGAGCTTTCATCGTTCTTCTGAACAATATCATCAGTACAAACTTCAGGTAGAAGTGAAGTGTTCGAATTTCTCCATATGTGATTCATAGCTTATCTTGTAGACCTCAATGTTGATTGGCTCTTGTTGATCTTAAGGTCGAACCGGAACACTTCACTTCTACCTGAAGTTATTCATAAGAACGATGAAAACTCCACGACCAAACCATCTAGCTCAGAGAACAAAACACCATCGAAAGTGGTCTGTATTTGGAGGTGCGTCATACGAATAAATCGTAGGGACGGTTGAATAAAATAATTCAGTTCATGATTCATGACATTTATTCTATAGAAATTTACGTATTTTAGAATACAAGTGAATATGAATATCTGGATTTCAGTAAATAATTAAAGAGTATTACACTAGAAGTATATTGAGTTCATTTAGCTTGACAAGTGTTCTCAATAAATCAAACTCTAGCTTTTATTGTACATGTTATTAAACCAGATTCAAATGAGATCTAGAAAAATGTTTATAGGTTTAGTTTCCAATCATTGATATTGTAAAAAAGTTATAGAATGATGAAAGTCTCAAATTTGGTCGAAAAAAATAACCAAGGTAGTCCCTTAGACTGATGTAGAAAGTAATTTCAAAAGAACTAATAAATTGTTAGAATGATCATCACTGACTCAAAACTGGATGTTTACTTTACTACAAGTCAAATTGTTTGATAAATTATAGATAAAAATATGGAATACATCATTTAGTATTAAGAGACTTAATTTACGAAATTAAATATATTATCAGAAGTCTATTAATTAAAAATACATTATATTCTCAGAATTTTACAGTTCTGATCAAACAAATATAAATATAAGCTGTTGGTAATAGCAGTGAGCATCCCTATAATCTTTTTGGTGGTATTTGGGAGTCAATTTATTCACTTTCTATGGACATATCGATTTCGTAAACTGATGTCTTGGTTTAGGACTCAGTTATAATTTTAGACTGTGATCGTCAGTTAGTGTTCAAGATTCATATTTGTTCCTATTTAGAACTTATCAACTAGACATACCAGTGTTAATGTTTAAAATGATAAATATTAAATTAGAGGTTTAGCATGAACGTCAACACAGAGATTCAGATACATTTATCTGATGAATACGAATCAAGACAAAATGCCCTTCATAGACTGTATTGCTGAGATGAAAAAATATATTAGTCTTTCAATCTATGGTACTAGTTCATATGTTATAAATTAATTTTAAAGCATGGTTGTTCATCTTAGTGACATATTTGATGAATCATAATTTGTCGGTAATTTTAATCAAGTATTCAATTTTAAAAGCATGTTGTGAACAACCTTTGAGCTTTGGTTCCCGTCACAAATAAATCTTACCTAAATCAACCAAAACAAATATGTTGTTGTTGAGTCCCATTACGAAGAATCCCAATATGAATACTGTGCAAGTCATGAATCTTTCAACTTTTGAAATATTGAAACTCAACTAATTGAATAAGTTGGACAAGTATAATGTAGTAATCTATGACATAGTTTTGTCATACACACTTTAATCTCATTTATCATTTCATCCACCAAAATCCTAACTATTCAAGTTATGCAATGTTTATTCAGTGAACACTCTCAACCTCTTAAAATGCTGAATTCATGAAGCGAACTACTATGCTATATTGAGAATTGATTGGAATTAGAAATGGGACTCAATGGATTCCTATTCAGTAGTTTGAATATATCATGCTTGTCAAAAAAATAGGCGGGGCTTAATTTTGATTCGGTATGCGGTTGTGAATGTCAGTTATTGTAAAAGAGATGTAAAGCAGAATAGGACAGCTTTCCAAAGTTCCCTGCCTTTCAATGGTCTTTTGAATGGTATCTCAAAAGTTATATATTTTTATGTCAATAATATATGAGATCATTTTTAAGCTAGATTATTTTACATTTGAACATACTTCAATCGATTTAAAAATTCGGTTAATCAGGTTCATGTCTACGTCGGTGAAATGAGGTAATCGATCCATGTTAGGAATTATACGAGTGATTAAATTTAAGATATCTGATAAAGATTCATTTATGTTGATTTGATCATTTGATTGACTTTTGAGATTTGATTCTGAAGATAAGTCCTCCATCTGTTGAACATTTTCATCAAGTGTTTGAAGTGATTTCCGGTAGTTTGTTAGAACTTCATTAATTTCTGGTATACATAATGCACGCTATAATAATAATAGTAATAATAATAATAACGGGGAACAGAATAATGAAATATCGATTAACATATTGTATTATTATATAACACTAATTGATAACGAATAAAGATTTGTGCAAACATCTATCACATACTGAATAATTTTTATATGCTTGTCATATTTGCCTGAAAATGTAGTGAATGTAGTTACTTCATTATAGAAATAGATTTCAAACAGATTAAGATAATAGTTGCTTAATTGTAGTTTGTATTTTAAATAAATTTCACTCAACTACTAAAAATAAAAAAGAAATATTTCCAGATAACGGAAGTAAAAAGTAGTGTCATGAAAGAAGAAGAATCGAAGACACTTCAAAAAGGAAATAATCATTTTTCATTTTTATAAAGTTCAAAGTATTTCCAATCAAGTTAATTCAGTCGATAATAATAATTCATTATATCAAGTATTTAGTTCAAAGTACAAAAAAGTTAACGATATTTATGAACACATTAATATAAACGTATCAGTGTAACTAAATAATTCACAGAAGGGTTTTGTGGAGATTGTAGTAATTTAATAATTGGATTCATGAATCAATTGAAGCTTCCAGGTTTTCTATTGTAGTCTAGCTTCAATTGACTCATAAATTTAATTATTAAATCACTACAATCTCCACAAAACCCGTCTCTGATTATAATCATCATATGCATACTAGTGATTGTCCCTAAGTTTTAGTTCCTGGAGTTCTAGTGAGAAGCATTGACCAGTGGAGTTCAATCGGGTCTGTTGTGAGATAGTAACTCACTAATATCAATGATGGATGGTGGCGCAAATTCGTGGATCGATCGAAGTTAGACATCAACACCGTTGAATGCCGACCGGCTCAGTGATCTAAGGGTTAAGCGTTCACGTGCGAAACTGAGAGGTCCTTAGTTCGAATCTCATGAGGCGGGATCGTGGATGTACGCTGATGTGAGAAGTTCCATATTAGAATGAACCGATCGTCCAATGCTTCCAAGTTTTCCATGGTTGTCTAGCATCAATTGACCCATGAATACAATTATTAACTTAAATAAATGTTTAAATCAAATAAAGTTAAGTATAATACGAGTGATGGAGTTTCTGAAGAAGAACCGTTTCAACTTGTAAAACATGTAGCTTCCACTTAAAGCAAGATTTTTGTGTGTGTTTTTGTTTTTGTACGGTAAGTCAAAATGTCCGAGATAGAAGAAAATTTTCAATTACGTGATAATATTCTGAAGATATTACTAAAATCTCAATGTTTATTTTGTAAATAAATTCTGATAGCATGATCATGTCATTACAATATTGTATCAACTCAATAATTGATGAAAAGTTCCATGCCTAATTAGAGATGTAGTTCACTAGTTTTTTTGTTGATCATAGAATAAGTTAAAACTGTCAATTATCAACAATAATATATCTACTTTGATGTCCTGCGTTTACAAAATATGGAAAACATAACTATAAATCTGAGTAATGTTAGTAGATTACAATTACTATTGATTTAATTTGCTGGTAGATCTTCTGGTAAATACATCTCACTGAATGATCCCTCCAATAGATTTTTCTTTTCAAAAAAGAATGGTTGACCGTTCATGATAATTTTTTATTTATATTAATGTGCTTTCAGTGCAAAATCTCCGCCTTCAGCTATTCTAGAGTTATTGCCGGTCCCAAGGCCCCGTAATGGGGGGTAGGCATGGGGTTGACTACCCCGTCCCGTAGAAAACTAACTCGCTAAAAAAATGCTAAACGCTAACTTTCAGTACAAAATTATAATCTTATCTTGTTTTGATATCAGCGCTTTAAAACATGCACATCATAACTCTTAAAGATATATAGTCATATTGAATGAATGATTCTGAATTGAGCATCTCAAACGCAAAAATGTTTATCTGCCAAATATAATACATTTTTTAAGATGTTACTATTAGTCAAGTCTAGAAATTGTCTTGAGAGATGACCTTTTCGACTTTGAAATTTCAATTCCAACGCCCAAGCTTAAATCTAGGTTAAGAAGGACTTAAAATATTTACTAATAAGATTTTAAATATCATAAAAACATGTTAATAAAGTTTCAATATGGAATATACATGGAGCAATCTTTCATTATAATATATCGTGTTAACAATAGTCTACTTAATTCCGTTAGACTGAGAATCCTGTAGACGGCTGAAGCAATTGCTATTCGGATAAAAAAAAATCCAGAGCTTTGTATCCAAAAGAAATATGTTCAGCCTCTCCTTTAACCCTGGCCAACTTCGGGCCAACTAGTTAATAATCAGTTTTATGATATGGTGACGTAATCGGATTAATGTTCACTTATATATTACCTGTACAGCATTCTTCATGTAAACATTGAAATATGGTAATATAAGATAATTGGAAATTGGACAAGATTCTTTGAATGCATTTAAAGTATATTCTAAACAATTGGTTAATATAATAATAGGCCATTCGGATAAAATATAATCATAGTTTGTGTTGAATTGTGAGTAAATCGAATTCCAACAAGGTTTTAATATTTCGTTTAATGTCTGTATTTTATTTATCTAAAATCAGAAAGAAAAACGTGGTTTGTAAAAATGACTTGTGTCTATGCAATTTGCAATTGACTTCTATAGTTTTGTATTGGTAGTGATAGTGATTTGTTTAAATCGAAATTTATACATATAGATTCAACCATCTCCACAACGCTATACTGATAATTATCATGTGCTAAATAATGACTGGCTTCAAGATGAGTTTCTTGGGGTTCTAATGATAAGCCGTGACCAGTGAGGTTCCACTGTGTCCATCGTGAGACAGCCACTCACTGAAGACAATGGTGAACAGTCGCGCAATATCTCAAATTGGTTGAAGTTGAACATTACAATTGCTGGATGCCTTGTCAGTCGTCTAGAAGTTGAGCGTCCGCCCGTGAGACCGAAGGTCTTGTGTTTGAATCCCGCATTCGGGATCATGGATGCGCACTGCTAAGAAACCCCATGCTAGGACGAAACAGCCGTCCAGTGTTTCCATGTTTTCAATGGTTATCTAACATTGATGCATTCATGATATCAATCTAAACTCAACAATCTGTACAACCCTATACAGACATATAAATTAATTAAAGTTGTATAGATTTTACTTAAACTAGTCAATAGTAATTAACATTGTAATCTGTATATTAGGTTCTTCTAGTTAATTAGAGTGACTACTTATATTTCCTTAATCAGGTATTGGTAAATACTGACATTTAACTTTATTTTATTAAACTTGCAACGTGATCACTAATATAAAGTAGCTCAACCTTTCAGTACACTATATTTAATGTATAAAAAGAAAGTTGAAGGTAATCACGTCCAATGCCTTGATCTACACATAATGCCAGTTTGCACCTATCAATAAGATATATCGTTCATCTTGAACTAATCGATGATTTTCCTGATAATCAATCTCATAGCATACAGAATCCTGATTATTATATGTAATAAATTTAGTGGATTAGTTGAAGTTAAACATTAACACCGTTGGATGTCGGTCGGCTCAATGGTCTAATGGTTAAGCGCTCGCGCGTGAGACTGATAAATCCTGGGTTCGATATCTCGCGGAGAAGGGGGGTGGGATCGTAGATGCGCACTGATTAGTGGAGTATCATACCGGGACGAAACGGCCGTACAATGCTCTCAGGTTTTCCATTGTTGTCTAGCTTTAAGTGACTGATGATTTCAACTATTCAAATAAATTTAATATCAATATTCTTACCTCATAAGTACCATAGAAAATATGATTATATTTAGAAATATATTGAGAATTTACAAAGAAATTTAATTCAATATCAACATATTCAAAGAATAAATTATCATTATTAAATTTATTATTATTCTCTGGATTTAATGACCAAAATTTTAATGATATAGTGATTTGTGGTAAAATCAATAAATGATTTTCTATTGTTTGTTGTAATGTAATTAATTTTTTAATTTTATTATCGATGTTAAATTTTAATTGATTATATAAATTATTTAATATTTGATTTTCCATTAATTTTGATGATGGTAAGAAATTATATTGAACATTATAATTCATATCTTTATCGATTTTTTGAAATTTATTCCATAATATTCCAATTAATATCTAAGAAATATGAAATAAAAGAAAATGTTTGCTTTTCTTTCAAATAATTTAAGAATAAAATTTATTACTGAATAATTTGATTAAGTAATATCTTTTAAGTAATTCCTAACATTTAATTTAATGTCAATAGTTGAAATCATGAGTCAATTGAAGCTAGACTACAATGGAAAACTTGGAAGCACTGAACGGCCGTTTCGTCGTAAGACGGCATCTAACGGTATTAACCAATTTATTTAAGTAATTGAACCAGATTAGTTCAGTGGTCTAGTGATTAAGCGCTCGTACGAGAGACTGGTAGATATTGGGTTCGATATCTCGCCGAAGGGTGGGATCGTGGATGCATACTGCTGAGGAGTCTCATACTAGGACGAAAAGGCCGTACAATGCTTTCAGGTTTTCCATGGTGGTCTAGCTTCAAATGACTTATAATTTCAACTATTCAAAGAATAAAATTTGTTTCTTTATTATACAATTATATAAATGGATATTTAAGAAATGTATATGATTATTTACCATCATTTATCATCATAGAAAAGTATATTTGAAAATTTTGATTTTTGATAAATGTATTTATTCAGTATATTAATACTATTTTGAGATATTTTATTGGAACATATTTAGAAACAGAAAAAGCCTTACTATTCAAGAGGTTAAAAAATGATCATATTCACCATCTTGATAGAAAAAGAAACTACTGACAAGTGCAGTTTAGCTTAATTATCGAAAGGAAAGTGCCATGTGTACATCCTCAAAGCATTCAACTCTCTTCATAATTTCTATGCAAAAGTCATACATCATTAGAATGAAATTTTAATTAAAAAAAACTGGACGATGGCTCAATTTCGTGGATTGGATGTAGTCACACATTAACCCCGTTGGATGCCGACTGGATCAGTGGTCTAGAGGTTAAGTGTTCACGCGCGAGATGTGCATTTTCGAAGAGTCTCATACTAGGACGAAACGATCGTCCAATGCTTCCACGTTTTCCAGGTGGTCTAGCCTCAATCGACTCATGAATTCAACTATAAAAATGCATATGAATAATTTATCAAAGTACAGTCTAATCATTACCATTTTATAAGTAAAATAATTTGAAAAAATGAAGTTACTAAATCTCACAGTTTACTTAAATTACTTCCCCTAATCGAATATTATAATAATATTGATTATAAAATTCGGAAATATATCAGGTCACAATTTATTTTTAACTTCCGAAATATTTATTAATCAATTACTAGTGTTATTATTTTATTCTAATAGACAAATTTAATCTTTTTATTTATTTATTTCTTATTTAATAATAAATAATAAAACTTTTTATTTTTACGATTGATAGGAATAACAGATTAATAATAATAATATCAGAATGATTTTGTAAAGATTTAACCATGTATTGTAAAACATGATTAACATATTTAAAAGTATATTTTAAAGAAAATTTTTGTAAAGTTAACCCATGGGTAAACTCAAAAAAGCTCGAAGAAGCCCTGAAAGATCTGAAGATATTCCATCTAATCATTTTTTGGAAGAATATTCAAAAATTTTTACGTATAGCTTTCCTATTGGACAAATGCTAAAAACCCCCTGTATGCGGATTGGATGATTATAATAATGATTACTTTTTAACTAAAAACGATAAATACATGAGAGATTTTTACTATATTTGACGCTATTTGGAATAAGATTCTTTTCACTTGTCTTCTACCTTCTCATTTGCGACATGGAGGGATCTAGCGTTCAAGTGCTCAAGTTGTACGCGGTATATCAAGAATCTAACTTCGACATATAACAATTTTTAACATAATCAACAGATTAGTTTATAAAATAGTCTCTACCATAATTGGTACATTAAATTATAATTTAATGTTTGTAGTAAATGTTGTATTTCTGTGATCTCATTGAAGGTTAACACTACTGATCTAGGCAATATTTGATTTTAACAACAACAACAAAAAAGGAGAAACAAACTTCAAATTTACTTAATGTTCTTAATAAAGCTATGATAACTGTTCAACTTAGTTTGATACTTCATGTTAGTAGAATATAAATGATACTTTTTGAAATGAATCTCCAAACATATTTATTCATGTGCTTTGATAAAAATCTGTTCTAAGTTTTATTTCATCAAGGACAAGGTATATTAGCTGAAGTTAAATTTGTATATCTTCAATAATGTATATACATACATGTTTACTGTATATTATTACTTACAATTCAATCATTTTCATTATTTAAGTTAAAGTTATGCAAATTGGCATAATAATCGAATGCTATTATTAGAAAACGATAATAGTCTACTATACTGGATATATATATATATATATATATATATATATATATATATATATATATATATATATATATATATATAGTTCTCGAGCAACTCATTTCACATTAATCATATATGTCATTTCATTAGTCTTTATCATTAGGAAAGAGATAATGACTATTTGTTATCAATAGGAAAAATTGGAATTGATTAGAAAAACCACAATAAGTTAATGAAATCTAATGTAACCTAATGAAATGAGTGAAACTAAGAGAAAAAAAAGCTTGATTCCTTGTTGTTTTTTTTTCTAGTTTGACATTGATTTACTCGATGAAATTAAATGAAACATTTTTAGCAAAGAATTAGTTTTAGGACATAGTTGAACATGTATATTGTATTAGATTTATTGACTGAAACTAAGCTTGATGAGGATATTTTAAAAGTTTCGACATGTATGATTAAAAAACAAACAATCAGTTACATTATTATATGATGAAAAACATGGTTATGAATGGTTATCATTTCTAGCTTAAGTATAAATTAGATACTATGCATAATTGAGTATATCCTTATGAAATTGTTTGATTTAGTTGTATAATAGGCAAATAAAATTTTTTTCTCTAAATTAGACATTCAACCTGGTTTCCAAATAAGTTTCTTTTTATTTTACGTTATGTTGTATGTGCAAAAGGAAAGAAAAACGTATAGATAATGGATGGTAGATTATTATTTACAATGGTATTATTTATATTCCAAATTATCTTGCAAATATTTACTCTGATCATTATATATTTAATTTGTAGGTTTATTCATGAATTTAACAGTAAAAAATCAGCTCAAGGCAATCTATTATTAAGTGAACTAACTCTGGACAACAAGCTTTTTATTACTTCAGAAGTACATAACATTTTTTTCAAAATATTTCTTAATGATAGAAAGAACTAAGATCATGAGATGATTGAGAAGATTTATAGCTCAGGTGGATGATTTGGGTGGAGTTTTGTTCTTTGAGCTGGATGATTTGGTCATGAAGTTTTCATCGTTCTCCTGAACGACATCAGCAGCACATACTTTAGGTAGAAGTGAAGTGTTCGAATTTCTTCACATATGGTTCACAAATTGTCCTGTACACCTCGATGTTGATTGGTTCCTGTTCATAGAGGTTCTTATTCAACATCGAGGTGTACAAAACAAGTTGTGAACCACATGTGAAGAAATTTGAAGACTTCACTTCTACATGAAGATTATGTTGATGATGTCGTTCAGAAGAACGATAAAAGCCCCACGATCAAATGACTAAGATCGTTGATACTAATTTTGCTCAATGAAACAATTGATGTTGTCTAGTGTATTTTTGACTACTTGTAAGTTTTCATTTATTTCTTTAATAGTATCAAAGATTCATATAAAAGGGTCTAAATTAGTTCTGACATTTTTAACTGTGACAAGGCTTCATAACGCTGTTAAATAATGGTTTTACAGATGAAACTCCCTGAGAATGCATTTCAATAATTAGGAGTTCAGCTATCAAAGTCATAAGAGTTTTTATGCACCTGTTTAATAATAATGTTAATTCATTAAATTCAAAGCGTAATATAATTAATAATGTTGTATGCACTTATGATGGTTTTTGGATATATGAAAATATCTTGAATTATATATCTCTGTTCCAGTTTACATCTTGAGGAATGCTTTAAATTTATGAATAAATAGCTCATTTTTGTATCGTTTGTTTGACATTTCTCACTGATGTTTATGACTACAATTGATCAGTTTTTATGGCATATATGCATCCTGTGCGGATTGCCTTGTAATTGCCTTCAGTCACAAGCATTCTAAGCAAACATGGATGGTGGCTAGCAATGTTTAGTCCTATTTGGGACTAGTCAGTTGAGTATACCTGCATTCTAGAGTTGTTCACTTCAGGACTTGAATCCAGTACTGTTCACTACATACGTCATCACGTTGTCCGTTTAGCTACTGAGTCCAAACAACCACCAGCTTGTGCAATGAGGTGATTCAAGCAGTCGATACGAAAATGAACTGAAGCTTCACCACCAGTGAGAAACTGGAATTAATAGAGTTCAACTACTTTGAGTTCAAATCATTTACCTACAGAAAGCAATCAAGAAGAATCAAACAAAATCATGAACTGATTGATGTAAAACATCTTCATTAATATACTTTGACTCAGTGGTCTAAGGGTTAGTCATTCTCCAAAGGTTCTTGGTTCGATTCTTATCCGGAGTCGTGAACGTAAACAGCTGAAGAATATCATACTAAGACAAACAATCGCCAAGTAATTCCTGGTTTTTGATGGTTGACTAAGTAAAGTTAGTCTGTAATATAAACTATGGAAAAGAAATAGATGTCAGCTATTGAGTATCCATTATTTATAAAATAAATTTAGAATCAACAGTTGTTTTTTTCTATTTTAGCACTAATTCAAATGATCACATACGAAATGTTTGGTAATTATATTTAATCAAATTGTAAATAAACGTTATTGTTATTTATAATAGTTAATAGAGTTCAGAGATCTTTTTCAACTAGTTCTTTTCACACTACATTCTCTTTCATTGTAAAATTTACAAGAAAATGTATGAAACTATATAACTTCAGATAAGTGTCTAGAACTTCATTATAGCATATTATATTAGTGTTTAATATAAAAACTGAAATAAACAGTTATCATAGGGATAGACCATTGGATTGCTTAATAATAATAATAATAATAATAATAATAATAATTATTATTATTATTATTATTATTATTATTATTATTAACTGAAGAAAGATTTTAGATTTTAGTATGAAATTAAAACTATTGGTTGAATACGTATATATATTACTGACATACATTCAGTTCCGATAATAACGGGGAACAAATTTTAAGAAGGAAGAATTAGAGATCCTTTTTCATACTTTACTATGATTTATAAACAGGCCTCAAACTTTACACACATTTGTAATAACAGTACTAAATATTACCAACAGAATTTACATAAAAGAATCAATAAATTATAATGAATTAAAATGGATGTATAAATATGAAATAAAAAATTTTTTTAACAAGAAAACAGAATTGATTAATAAAGGTGTAGGTAAAGAAAAGATTTATATTGAACTATTGTCATAATGTTTCAATTTTTCAAAATAGATAAAGATATAGATAGATAATGAAGAGAAAGAAGAAAAACAACGACAATCTACTCTTAATGCTAACATGAAACCTTTATAACTAATTTTATTTTCTTACTTAATAACTCTTCATCAAAATAGACTCATTAAATCATCAAGGTCAAAAGAAAATTTCCATTTATTTCTTATTCACACATAAATAACTGCGCTTAAAAATCTGTAAACAATATATATATATATATATATATATATATATATATATATATATATATATATATATTTACCCTGGACAAGATTCAAGAAAAGAATAATAAGAAGACAGTAATTAATAACAGCCGAATAAGAATAGAGAAAGTCAAGGTACAAGCTGAATGCACAGGGGCGAACAAGAGCATTACAGTTGACAAACAGAAATATGTGGAAGAGCTAGCAATGACAGCAGCAAAAGCTGAAAAAGAATGAAATATCAAGCAACTATATGACACAACAAAGAAACTGGTAGGGAAATATAATAAACTAGAGAGATCAGTCAAAAGCATAAAAGGTAAACCAGTCACTAAGATTGAAGAATAGAGGAACAGATAGGTAGAATGATTTGAGGGACTCTTGAATAGACCAGCTCCATTGAATTAACCGGACAACGAAGCAGTACACACAGGCCTTCCTACAGATATCACTCCACCAACGACCGAAGAAATCAGAATGGCCAGTCATCAGCTAAATGAATGGTGAGAAAGCAGCAAGACCTGACAATATACCAACCGAAGCATTGAGGTCAGACATAGAAGTACCAGCAAATACGCTCCATATTCTATTCAGGAATATTTGGAAGAATAAGTCTCGATAAACTAGAGAGAAGGATACCTCATCAAGATATCAAACAAAGGATAGTGTGAGAATTATAGAGGAATCACACTACTATCGGTACCAGGAAAGCTTTTCAACAGAGTATTTTTGAACCTGATGAAAGATTCAATAGACGTCCAGTTTCCAGATCAACAGGCTGGATTCTACAATGGTCGGTCGTGCACAAACCAAATCGTGACACTACGGATGATCGTTGAACAATCAATTGAATAGAACTCGTCACTGCACATCAACTTCCTTGATTATGAGAAAGCACTTGACAGCGTGTATATGGGAACATTATGGAAACTTCCTCGACATGATAGTGTGAGTAGCTGAGAAGATCGTCAACATTATACAGAGTTCATATGACGGACTACAGTGCAAAGTGTTTGGTGGAGGACAGCTGTCAGATGCATTCCAAGTGAGAACCGGAGTGAAACAATGCTGCTCACTCTCACCCTTTCTCTTTCTTCTGGAGGTTGGCTGGGTTATGAAGACCTCGACATCTGAGGGGAAGCATGGAATACAAGGGACATGTTGGATGCAATTAGAAGATTTGGACTTCGTAGATGATCTGACACTTCTATCCCATACACACGAGCACATGCAGATGGGGAGAACTAATGTAACAGCAGTCTTTGAATCAGTGGGCCTCAACATACACATGGGAAAAAGCAAGATCACAAAATACAACATGAAGGACACCAACGCAATCACACTTGATTGAGAACCTCTCGAAGATATGGAATATTTCACGTACTTAGTAAGTATCATCAGTGAACATGGAGGATTTGATTCAGACCTAAAAACGAGGATTGGAAAGGCAAGAACAGCATTCCTACAGTTGAAGGACATATGGAACTCAAAACAACTGTAGAAAAATATCACAGTCAGAATCTTCAATACGAATGTCAAGATAGTTCTACTGTACTGGAGAACTACCACAACCATTATCAAAAAGGTACAAGTATTTATGGACAATTGTCCATGTGAGATACTCAATGTCCGCTGGCCGGATACCATCAGCAACAGCCTACCGTGAGAGAGAACAAACCAACTTCCAGCTGAAGAGGAAATTAGAAGACTTTGGAAATGGATAGGAAATACATTGTGAAAATCACCAAGCTGCATCACGAGGCAATCCCTAACTTGGAATTCTGAAGGGAAACAGAGAAGAGGAGGGCCAAACAACACATTACGTCGGAAAATATAGCCAGATATGAAAAGGATGAATAACAACTGGAAAGGATTGCTTGGGACAGAGTTGGATGAAAAATGATGGTGGGCGGCTTATGCTCAGCCATGAGGAATAGCAAGTATATGCATTTAAGTAAAATATGTATATATTAATTAAAAGGAAATTCGGAACAAGTGAATGAAATCCCTAATAAGAGCCAGATGTTATCGATTCACTTTAGATCCCATATGCTGAATATTAAAGCATCCTTTTTCTAGTTTTGAGGGTTAAGAGTACCAGTTGATTGACCACTGAATACTGCTCGATTTCTTGTCTGTCTAGTCCTTTAGTGCTGACCGAACTTTGTCGGTCACATTATAATGTGATCACTAATCTGAGTGACTCGACATGGAGTGCAACATGTCGAAGTGTTAGGCAATTGGAGGTGGTCGTTAGGATACCCTGAACTCAGGTTTTGTGCTATTTAATACTCATCAAGACGATGTACCTGTAATCTTGGGAGTACTAGTGGTCCCCATTGAATTTAATCCGGAGTAATCGATCTATGTAATCTGAGACATCACCACTCTGCTATTTGGTTATCATTAAGGGACTAAACATATATGACATTAGTCACTACTCAAAGACCAATCAGTTCCAAATGTCTCAGCCCTACGGTAATTCAGTCGTGACCACAACAGCTAGGTGGTAGTAAATCATGAGTTTTGGACAGATGTGTATTCATACAAAAAATACATGTACACAATAACACAAAAATACTGTTAAAATAAAGTTTCATTCTTGTTCTTTACCTTGAATCCTTCTTCCTCCAGTATTCCTGGTGGATGAAAATCACGTATTAAAAAGTAAGCTAGACGATAATGAAATTCCTCGCATGATGGAGAAAAGCAAGACAGTGGATAGTTGTTGACAAAGTAAGGAGTTGAAGAAGGAATTGGTTCATCGGTTTTCTGATTCAGCAGTTGAAATTCTTCTACACCTTGATGCTGGTTAATTGATTCATTATCCAGTGAAATTACTGAAGATGATTTGTTGTACCCAGTATTCTCACTAGTCGGATCAGTATTGATTTCCTAATTTGTTTAGAAAAAGATTATTCTTATTGTTTTGTTTGAAATTATGAACAAAAATCTAAAATAAATCAATTTAATTAACTCTAAAATAGATTTTCAGAATACTGAATTTTCTTGCCCGACAACAATTTAGGTTGCAAAATGAACTACCCAAAACCTATAATAATTCTCATGATACTAAACGACAGAAAACTATATTTAAAATTAGCTTAAGCTTGTACATAACTACAGAAATCAGGCTGAGCAATTTAAAAATATTACTAAACCTTTTGATTATATAGTGGAATTATAAAAGCATACTATTAAAGTGTATTAACATGCATTAAAAAAATTTGTTTTGTGCTTAGAAAGTTCAGAAAATTATTGACGAAACGACCGTCCAGTGCTTCCAGACTTTCAATGATGGTTTAACATTGATCGATTCATAATTTCAATCAAAAATAAATTATTTTAATTTGCAATAGATGATAAATTGAAGTTAATTTATTAATTTATATATTCAATTATTAATTGATAAATATACTATTATATATCGTTAATGTTTGGATCCATATAGTTGATTCTTAATTTCTTCTTAATCTCATATAGCCAAAATATATTGAATTGTTTCTTGGTGTCATGTGAAGATTTCATTATTCTATCCAAGTTACTTGCATCAAATTGAATGATCAAAAAGGATTGTCTACTTCGTCGATAACTTGAAAATTTCAAATAACTTTTAGAAACTGATTTGTAGTAATTTACTTATTTGATAGGCTCTTGATTTACTAATCAAATAAGTTTAAAACAACAATTGAAGATAGTTTTTCGTGATGAGCGGTTAAAATGTACATATTAATAGACTGTTGTGTTACTTTAACATTGATACTCTTAACTATGTGTACTGAAAGTAACCCAGTAAATGAAATTAAGGGCATTTAGGTTTCTGGAGTAAATACCAAAACTGTGAAGACAATTATTTTAAATCTGATATTGTACATATTCAACTTTTGTTAACTGTGATCTACTTTTATCCTCATTCAATTTCATCAGTAAGTTACTATCTCATTCGTAATTTGATTTAATTTATAAGTCACTGAATTTTAATAGAACTTCCAGAGATATACATTTAAGTTGATCATTATCATGTTTAGTTTACTGAAGCATTTTAAAGGAATTTACTTTAATCAAAGTAAATGTATCAAGATATTACCATTGTTTATTGAATTATTATAAAGCAGAATAAAAGTATTTTACATGCACAGATTTTACTAGATTTTCGATAAATCTAATCAATAAAGATGATCTAAATAGTATATTTTAATTTGTAATGGTTTGAATTATCCCATCTGCGATCAATTTTAGCAGAGATATGTACATGCTATGTGTATGACCTCATTATAAAAAAAAAATAGAAAATAATAGAAATAATTTTTAGTATTTATTGAATGTGTAATATATTTGATTTATTTAGTTAGGATAACAACTAATTCATATCTCACTTATATTTTTTATAAAATCTTATATCAGAAAGGGTTTTGTGGAGATTTTAGTAACTTCAACAGTTGAAGTCATGAGTCAACTGAAGCTAGACTACCATGGAAAACCTGGAAGCACTTAACGGCCTTTTCGTCCTAGTGTGGGACTCCTCAGCAGTGCACATCCATGATCCCGCCCCCCGCGAAGTCCTGGGTTTGAGTCTTATTGTGAATATCATGAAGATAGTTGGTTATACGGGCTTCGTTTACTAATTTCATTTTATTAACATATTTGAAAACGCACACGAAAGTAAATGACATTCATTTGTGTCACTTTAGTTATCCGATATTCTCCATCGACTCAAGCTAATAATTACTTGTCACTGCTTCTCACTAGAACTCTAGGAACTACTTCTTAAAGCCAGTCACTGATAGGTCCTGGGTTTGAATTTAACGAGGCGGGGTCGTGACTGCTCACTGCTGAGAAGTCCCATACTGGGATGAAACGGCCGTCTGGTGCTTCCAGGTTTTTCATGGTGGTCTAACTTTAATTGACTCATGATTTCAAAATCTTATATCTTAGTTAGAATCAAATAAAATTCTAATATTCAAAATGTTGATAGATGAAAATTATATTCCAATATGGTAAATTTTATGGTACATAACCCTAATGTAAATCTTTTTTTAAACTAGTTCATACGAAAATAGTCATTAGAAAAAATTCATGAACTTCACGTACTGGCCAATATAATTTTTAAAAAAACTAATATAAAGATATTTTTAATAAAACATATTATTATTAGATCAAGCTAATTAGACGAATTTTCATGACTATATATAACTTAGCTATCAAGACTCAGTAGCTAAGTGGATAACGTGATGGCGTTTGAAGTGAACGGTATTGGGTTCGCGTCCTAGAGTGAACATCAACTCTGAGATGGAGGTACGTCCAGATGACGAGTTCCATATAGGACGAAACGCGAGTCTTGAATTTCACTGATATCCATTATACATGTTTGTTTATAAAACTTGTGACTGAAGGCAATATCAAGGCAATCTGCACAGGATGCACATATACTAATAAAGAACTGATCAATTGCAGTCCTAAATAACAATGGGAAGATACAAGTATACATCAAGCGAATTTATATATAGCTTGATTTACTATTTACTTTTTTCAGCTTCGTCAAATAATAGTTTATCTTCCTATGAGTCTTCTGTACTTTATCCATATACCTTACTTATATACAATCACATGAATATCGAACAATTATTTACTATAAGTTGTAACTTACATATTTAACCAACACATCACTGATAACAATTTCATATGTGATATTCCTTTATTCAGTTGTTTTTTTTAATTGTAATAAACATCGACGTATATTGATTCGATCAAAATCCAATAAATTCATCTAATGCATTGTTGATTTTTACCTACCTATTCATCATAATAATCTATTGTTTGATATGATATAAAATATTTTACCTGTAAAACTCACCATTATACTAAGACTGTAGTGATGTCACCAATGAATTTTTTTTTATTTCTGTTTATAATTTCGAATTATAGACAGTTTACTAAATGACTTGATATGTCAGTTGTTACATTGTAACCATATTATAACAAAAGTTCACTTCATACATTAGTCAGGATATTATTGAAATCATATTTCTTTTCATGAAAGCTTTGACAATAAAGCATTCAAAAACAAACAAAAAATATCAATATTTAGATATTTCTTTCTTTTTCTTTTACTGGGAAGATTTTAACCAGATTATTAAAATTTTAAAATATTTACCGTATACATTCCATCAGAACAGTTTACATCTAAATACTGAAACTTAAAATAATCTTTTTTTCATAGATGTTTGTGTGTCTAATGCATGAATGTATATCAAGCTAACTAATCTGCTTAATTGCATACAATCTGTTTACTGATATAACAACCGAAACCAACAAAAAAAATCTTAAAATATATTACTCTTATTCAAGATATCTCAATAAATATGGTGTGAGTTTTGACCTATATTCAAAAAACAAGGGTGAAATTATTAGATTAATTAACTAGATGAATGAATGAAAGTAGTACACATTACTTAACCGTATGATAACTAACACAATTCTATAACAGAGAAAATGTAATCTTAAATAGAGCATGAAAATAATTTCTTTTTTTCTTTATCAAATTAAATATGAATGACTGGTCATTCAGCTACATTCAGTTACGTTTTAGACACAACTACTTTGATAAATTAATTCGATTGTTCAATACTTCCAAGTTTTTCATGGTAATCTAACTTCAATTGACTCATAATCTCAACTAGTGTAATTCGTATTTGATATATTTCATGTACATTTTTTCCTATATTATTAAATGTTTTATATTAATGAATAGTAACTAATGATTCTACTAGTACAAATAGTTCGGTCATGGCTTAGAAGAACTAACAAATGAATGTGTAACAGTTGGTTGTTGTTGCTGTTGTTTTTTGCAGGTTATCTATATAATTAGTTATCTTGATAGCTTCAACTGACTTATAAACTTGACCATAGAAATTTATTAGTTTATTCATATTAACTAGTTAAATTTATCTGTTGTCTAATCTGAGTTGATTAGTATCAACTAATTCTACCGGGAGTTAGATGAATTTAAAAAAAAAATTTTTGAGTAAGAAAATCATTAATTCTAGGAAAATATCAAATGAAAAGAAAAGTAATACAAACTACTTTCTCAGTTTAGGGGTTGTGGAGATTGTTAAGTTTTTGATTGAGATCATGAACCACTTGATGCAAGATCACCATTGAAAACCCGAAAGCACTGGACTGTCGTTTTGTCCCATTGTGGGACTCCTCAGCAGTGCACATCCACTATCCCGCTCGCAGGACTGGAACCTAGGGTCTTCAGTCTTGCGCGCGAACGCTTAACCTACTGGACCACTGAACCACTACTTTTTTATTAGAATAAGATATGTTAGAGAATAATTTATATTATATTTTCAATGAGATAACCATCTTTTTGCTTTTACTGTAAAATTGACTCATCTAAGATGAAATTGATTAGATGGTACTAAATTTTAAAGCAAATAAAAAAAGTTATGTCTTGAATTTAAAAACGGTTAATGGCTAGTATTTTATACTATACTAATCAAATTATAATTATCACTTGAATATCCTAGAGCCTGTGACAAACTGGATGAAGTGTATAGAAGTTATAAGAGAACGTTAATAATAATATATAGTTGCACTCCTAATTACTAGTAACATTCTTTAATTTAATCAAGTGTTGGAAGATATATAAATTAGAAATGTTTTTTTATCTATTCAATTGTTCAGAAAACATTCTAATAGATCATAAAAATCAAGACATTTATTTTTATACCGTCTCTTTAAAGTTCATGATGATGTTGATCAGAAGAACGATGAACGCTTGACAATTCATCCATCCAACTCAGAGACCGCAACAACTCCAATATAACCACATCTCATCAATATTGCATATACATTCCGTGGACGAGTGTCAACTAATACAAGCTATATGTCCGATGAATCCTATCGGTTATCTACAAATACCTGACTTTGTATTGCTGAACTTTTGATCTGTCAAGTGACAAAAAGAAAAAAACGATAAGAAAACTCAGAAGATAGTTGTTTCCTCCTGGTAGTAATGAATCTATTTAGTGTTTTCACAAACACCGCAATTATTTTCAAGTAATAATTTTTGAACTACAGAAAATGAGATATTTCAGTTATATACAAGAACAATCAAAGAGACTAAACGGTGAAAAAATTTAGGTTTTGGATCCATTGGTATTCATCAAAATGATAGGCCATAAACTTCAAATAAACCCATGTCTTTAAGAATGAGATATACTAGAACTCATGTAATTCAAAAGATAGTCAAGGAATTTATCATTGATTTGTTTAAAGTACTTTCTTCTCTTGAGTTAGGTCATGAATAACTGTATAAGGACACCAAGGTTATTAGATTTCATAGATCGTTAAATCCTATCGATTGTCTAAATCTATCTTATACAAAAAATAATCCGATACTATATGAAGTTAGTAGTCTATATACTGTTGATTAATCAAACTAAATGAGTACTAACGAATATATAGAATATTGTTAGTCAATTTCAGGTGACTAGTTTGTATAATCGGATGTGGGATTAAGTTATGATAACTAGGTCTGTTTAACGTGCATTACTTTGATTAAGTAAATTTATCTTATCCAAGTACATAGTAGCTAGTTATTTTTGTTATGCATTTGACTTTTCTGATATAATTGGCATTCTTTCATTTCCTAAAAGGGACGACTTACTTATCAACATTTATAATAATTCACATGTAGCCCTTTCTATAAATAATTTAAGGTACTTAAGATACCACATAATTGCAATATCCAAATTAATGAAATATTTATAAAATGATGACTATGTTATAAATCTCATAGTAGCTGTTATTAAAGTGAACTTGTGTCAAAGGTACCCGTATTTAAGCTTCCTTTGAATTTGTTCGCTCAGTATACTGAAATCACTATGTTAAATTAAGTTCAACCTATACTATTCCATGAATACTCAAAGAGTCAAACGCTTAAATGGTTCATTGAAATTCTGATTAGTAATGATAACCAATAATTCTTACAAGTAATTTGTCGTCATCATTTACTTAATTGTCTAGCCTCAGAAAAAAAATTGTTGTCCATTTATCATCTTTAAATTTTTAATGATTGTTCGAATAAAATTGTTGTATTATGAAACACTTAGTCAAATGCCTATGTGGTCTAGATGAATATGCATCTAGATTCTTCATACTTCTCTATAGGTAATAAAATCAGTTCATGATTAAAACTATGAAAATTCTATAGTCCCCTTACACTAATGATAATCATCTGCTCACTTGTGACTAATTTTAAGATGCAACTCTTTGAGTTTTATTGTGAAGTTATAACCAATTGGTTTAACCATATCGAATGGGAAACAGATATTCACAGAGGCCAATAGATGGTCAAATAGTAACGTGAGTTAGCTTAAATAAGATATTAACGCGATCGGATGACGGTTTACTGCTTTAGAGATTAAATGTTTGCACGACAGATAGAAAGTCTGACTTCCAATTGCAGGGATGTAGATGCGCACTTTTGAAGAGTGTCATACTATAACAAGATGGTCGTCTAATTCTTCCAGGCTTTTATTGTTAGCCTAATTAAAATCATTTCATGATTTAAACTATGAAAATCTTACAATCTCCCCGAATACCCGTGTGTTCACTTAAGTTATTTAATTTCAATGAATTATATCTTCATATATTATTGAAATAGCATATTTTATGTATATTTTACTTCACAAAGATTATGAGGTATTTAAAATATTTAACTACTTAGTTAAATTGTTATATTTTTATTACATAAATGTAAAATAATTTACATTCTTATCTATCTTGGAAACAAATAGACAGATATTATAAAATAGAATTATGTTTAATTTGTTAAATATCTTATGCCTATTTAATTATCTTAATGGTTTATGGCTAATCACTAACATCTGACAATTTATTCATTTCTTTTTCAAATTTTCACAATGAAATAAATAATTAAATGATGTTGTTTCAAAAGTTGAGCTTCATTTTATATGTAGAAAAGAATTTCATAATACTCTTGGAGTTAAAAATGATTGGATTCATTTTGAATTATAAGCAAATATTGGTGAGACTGTAATTTATGGACGACTTTTGAGTGACCTTGAGAGTGCTTACCTATTCAATAGGGTTAAATGAAGGTTATAAAACAGTTTGAAGAATAAAGATAATGATTTACAGTTGATGGTTTTTATTATGAACTGACATCGGCTAAAATGTCAAAACGCGATTCGGACGAATAAGTGAGTGAATTTCGCGCGAAAATCCAAGACCTATCCTAAATTTGATTGGTTCGTCCATAAATTATAGTCTCACCCAAAAATGTGATAGTTTACATCCTACAACAGTATTCTCTAGTATATATTTCCGTGTGAACGTATCTTAATTGAGTGGCTCAATCAATTACTTATAATTATCAATTTATCATGAAGTGTCAAGTAACTAACTCTCAAGTTAAGTGGAATAGGTTAGAATCCTATTAAATATATAACGACTCAATGTTGTAGATACATCTTATTGACGACTGCTAACTAGTATAAAACCTAAATTCAGGACATACTGTCAATCACCTTCGTCTATATAAAATCGGATAGATGACATACTGATTGCATAATTCCAAAAAAACCACTTGAAAATTTACATTAAAAGAACACAGTTCATAATTTGGCTAAAAAAATTTTATCCACTAACATATTCACTTTTATATACAAAAGACAAAAAAAAGAAAAGAAAATACACAATGATGAAATATGTTCAAATTAATAACAGAATACACTTGCATTATGTATTGTATTTGTACTTGTACAATTTTTTTGAATTTCTACATTTTCATTCTTCATTATTGAATTATTTAATGATTGTTTTGGAGATTTTGATAATGATTCTTTAAGGTTTGTAACTTTTGTAAAAGCTGAATTATAATTCCAGTCTTCATTACTATTACTATTATTATTATCATTACAATTATTATTATTATCTGTACTATTCATTAATATTGGAGAATGATTATTATTATTATTATAAGATTTTAAATATAAAATATTTTCTAATTTTTCTTGTTCAATTTTTTGTTTATATGTAGATAAACTTAGATCAAGTGGTTCATTTGTATCGATTAATAATGGTTGGTAAGTTTTGATCGAGAAATTTGTTATAGGTAATGGATTGATATTTATATTCAATTTATTCAATTGTAATTCATTATTATTATTAATAAAATTTTGTTGTTCTAATGTATCATTTATAGATAAATTTAATGAATTTAAATAATTATTAAATATTGACTGATTAAATATTTCATTATTATTTTTATTGATTAATAATTGTTGATTAATATGTTTATAATATTCATTTATATATAAATTAGTTAATTTTGTTAAATTCAATTGTATATTTGATATAGGATTTATTGAATTAAATAATTCATTAAATAATTCATTAGATAAATTTGATGTTTGTATATTATTATTATTATTATTATTATTATTATTATTATTATTATTATTCTGATGGTTATGATGATGATTGTTTAAATTAGATGAAGATACTATTGGTTGATTGATAATATTATCATTGGAATTTATTAATTCATTATTTATTAATGGTAATGTAGTATTATATAATTGTGTATTATTTAGTGAAGTAAACATATTTGGTATTGACCATAGGAAATTGGATGAATTTGTACACTGAAAAAAAAATTTATTAGAAAAATATGATATTGAGGACTAATTGTAAATGAATACAATAAGAATATTATTTAAATTAAATTTGTTTAATTTTTAATTATGGTCATTTAATGCCTTCAGGTTTTCCATGGTTGTCTAGCTGCAAGTGACTTATGAATTTAATTAATAAATTACTAAAATCTCCACAAAACCCCTCTCTGATTATAATTATCATATGCATAATAGTGACTGTCTCCAAGGGTTACTTTCATGGCGTTCTATTGAGAAGCAATGACCAGTAGAGTTCAACTGGGTCTGTTGTGAGATAATAACTCACCGAAGACAGTGGTGGATGTGTCGCTCAATTTCGTGGATTAGTTAAAGTTAGAGATTAACACAACCGACTCAGTATTCTAGTGGTTAAGCGCTCGCGCGCGAGACTGATAGGTCTTTGGTTTAAATCTCGCCAGGCGGAATCGTGGATGTGCACTGCTGAGGAATCACAATTGATTAATCACTGGGTGGTGATCAATGTCATGTGTGTCAGGTCGTTCTTAGTGCAGATCGAATGCTATCTAACTGTGAAGCTGAGTAACACGGGATCGAAGGAGCACCAGTTCCCTCAAGATTACAGGTACACCTTGCTGACGAGTACCAAGTAGCACGAAACTCAAATCCAGGGTTTCCTGTCGACCACCTTAAACCGCCATCTAATTGCACTGCTACGAATTCCACAATAGGACGAAACGGCCGTTTAGTACTTTCAAGTTTTCCGTGGTGGTTTATCTCTAATTGACTTATGATCTCAACTACAGAAATTAATTAAAGTAGTTTAATATATATTATTCATGAATTTAGAAGATTTGTGTACTCTGTTGAATTTTTAATTTATATCATGAAATGACCATGGTTAGACAATTATTTATTTTTAGTATGGCACTCTTCAGTGATGTGAACCTATGATATAAGCTATAGAACCAAAAAATCTACACAAACTCTCTATACTTATATAATTTTCTTATCAGTAACTAATTTTAGGAGTTGATTCCTGGAGTTTTTAATGCAAGCTATGTACCATGGAATTTGCTTATGTAGAATGCGAGAGATTCGCCAAATTGCTAATTAATTGAATTTAGACACTAGCTAAGTAGTATTAATGTTAGACGCTTGCCGTGTGATTTGAAAACCATTACTTCTGTCCTCGGTTGAGTTATTGTTACACACTCCTAAAAAAAACTTGGACAATGACAAAACATCAGTCCAATGCTTTTTGGTTTACAATGATTGTTTAACTAAGGTTAATTTACCACGTAAATTCTAAAAATGTCATCTATTTTTCTTAAAATATAACAGTTTTCAAAGAGCTCTGATGGTTAGTAAAGATGTCTGGAAAGAGGATACAAAACACTATTTCTTTCAATATTGTACTCATCAGAGTTTCATCTCTATACAGTTAATTCTGAGTTAGATTCTATTCTATTTATCTCACTGAAAAAAGATATATGATGAATAATTTAAACATTTATACAACCGATGCACTGTCTTTTTATAAAAGAAAGATTTCTTCGTCAATTCAGCTTACATCCGATTCCTCTTTAATACATTTCTAACGTTTTTTCAGGTAATAACGGGTTCTAAGTTAACAAAATCTGTAATACAAACTTAATTGTGACATGTATATATATCCTTATCTTTATGCACTATTCACACACATGGGTAATAACATTTCGGCTTATTAAAAATATAATTCATTACTTCACAACATTGGTAGTAATTTAGTAGTAATTATGATACAATAAAAGGAAGAAACAGGTGTGAATAAGCCACAGTTAAGTCTAACATTTTTTAGTACATAATTACTTGTTACAGTAGGAGTCGATTGAAGATAGACTAAAATAATAATTAAATCATTTTATTTGAAATTTATCTTTTAGGATCCTTTCAAGTGTTTATTTGTAATCTACATACCTAATCGAGTGATTCTACACACTACTAAAATCGTTTTAAGGACGATGTTGAAGGATGTGCTGATAATAATTTAATTATGATAGAATACATCCATTTAATGCAGACAATGATAAAGAGCTTCATAAACAATGATCATTTAGTTCTGCATAGTTTAATGCTTTATGGTATATTAAAAAAAAACACAACTAAAACTCGAATCTCGCGAGGCATGATCGTAGATGAGCATTGCTGAGAAGTCCTGTAATTGGATGAAACGGCCATCAAGTGCTTCCGGGTTTTCAATGGTGGTCTAGCTTCACTATCCACAAAATCCCTCTCGGATTAAAACTCATATTCATATCACCGCTTAACATTCTGAGAACTCGCATTGATTATCATTTTAGCATTATGCTGTGCATAATTTTATCTTTCTTGAAGATAAAAATGTCTTTAAACCGAAATCAAAATATGTTTGTGTTGATTACTAGTTTATAGAATATTTATTGAAATGCAATACAACATATTTATTTAAAATTTATCAACTCAAGTCTAAACCGAACCTCACATTATAAATAAATAAAATTGTCCTCTATATGATACGTTCGAACAATTACTTTTAAAATTGAAATACTTGGAAATCAATAAACCAATACCAGATTATAAAGAACATTGTATAAATTAAATTTTTAGTAATTAGTCATAGAATATTACCATGTAAGTATTCAATAATATGTAACACTATAATTACCTTTTCATTACCTAATCTGTATGATGGGCTACAAGTGTTAACCTTAATTTGTGTTTGTAATTGTGTTATTTCTTCGTTTTCTTTGATTACTTCTTTTTCTCCACATTTATTGATACTGGAATTATGAATTTTCATTGAATAGTTATTATTGTTATTAATTTGGTTGAATTTATGATTTACCATTGAATAATCAAAATGTCTATATGAACCAGGTGGACGTCCACGATGTGTACGCCTTGATAATAAAGTTGGATTATTGTGTTCATTTGTGTAGGATAGTGTCATTGGTACTGGTGGTCCAGATGATGATGATTTTAATGATTCTGATGTTGATGTAATCAAATTATTTGACCAGTCAATTAATTTTGTATTATTATTTGTTAAATTATAATTTAATTTAGTCATTTTGTTCATTTCTTTTAATGTCATTAAACCACAACGTGATTTTTTAGATTGCTGATATTCTTGTTGAACAATTTCACCATGACGACTTTTTAAATGATTTAACATAGTGGTTGTTGTACCGGAATTATTAAATGCTAGTAAACTATCACATAGAATACATTGTGTATGAGTTAAATCTTTAGTACCCAAATGTAACTCAGGATGAAAAAAATATTTCCATACAAATGATTTTTTTGTACCAGTACGACTGCCCCAATTCCCTGAACGTCTTGTTGAATTACGCCAAAAATTGAAAATTGGATTTGCTGTAGTATTACGTGGAAAATTTGTAACCGTTGTCATTTTAGTTACTGTGTTATTATTAATAGTATCATATTTACTATTACAGGTTTGATTAGGAATAGTAGGTGAACTAGATACAGTTGAAGAAATTATAGTACTAGGAACATATTCTTTAATATGATTTGAAACGATCACGTTTGTACTTGACTTGTCGAATTCTGTTTGCTCATTTTCTGTATATTGATTACTATCGTTTGTGTTATGAATATCAGTAGTTAAGTTAGTTGGTTGATAGTACTGTTTGAAATTCATATCCATGACAAAGAACACTTATAGTTGTTATATGATTATTTATTTATTACCTGGATGATTTTCATTACATCTTCAATTTCTGTTGGTTCGGTATTCGGAAGTCTTCGAAAGTTGTGTATTAGTGAAATTCTAACAGTGGTTACATATAACTATACAACAACCAAAATTTTGTTTGTTTTTATGAATAACGTAAGGAAGGGGGGCTTGGAAAAGAAATTGAATCTTTGTATGTTATTTGGTGTGCTATTTTTCTGCCTAACCTTTCAATGTCATTCTTTTCTACCCCTCTATTGGCTAGGATGAAATTCTGATTGGTTGAATTTATGTCGTTTATCAGTTTGACCAATGAACGTAGACTTAAAAAGAAATATCATTAATAAATTATTTCAAGCGTTTGTTCATTCACAATGAAAGAAGATTTTTGTGTCGCTACAACTCAATTATCTGTTTGCAAAGAAAAGTAAATAGCTTGACCACTTAAACATAAGGTTTAAGACTAATAAACTGAATTCATATTGTCTATCGATATTTAAAGGTTTTTGTTTTATCGAGAATATCCCAAGGTTACAAATCTTTGATATTTGAATTAGATCTTCAGCTAAAGTATTATGTAAAAAAAATGAGAATTTTCTGTTTAGAAGTATTCTTCGTGCGAATCATTAACGAGACGAAAACTAGACGAGACTAAATTCCAAATTCCAGCTGGAATTAACAGCATAATTCCAAGAGGATTAAATCTCTCATTTGATACTCATCCTAACACATTAGTTATCATTTTATAAATGAAAAGTAAGTTCGTAATACCAGAAAGCAAATTAAGAAAGTATTATTATTACGAATAATAAATACAGAAAAGACTCAACGATCTGGTAACTTCAAATTATCAAACACAACACAGTTTTCAGTAGTAAAAGATTATGTTGATTTAGAACAATATATTTTTCGATTTGATCCTCATCAGGCTTTACTCTAATATACAGTAATATTTATACAAGCATAACTTCTTTAAAAAGTATTTTATGCTAATACGAAATCTACGCAAAATACTTCGAATTATTTGGCCAAACACTATCAGCAACAACCCACTGTGGAAGAGAACAACACAGATTTCAGCAGAGCAAGAGATCAGGAAGAAACGCTGGAAGTGGATAGAACACACATTGAGGAAAGCACCCAACTGCGTCACGAGGCAAGCCCTCACTCGGAACCCTCAAGGTCAAGGGAGGAGAGGAATACCAAACAACACTTTACGTCAAGTGATAGAGACAGACATGAGAAAAATGAATGACAATTGGATAGAACTGGAAAGGAAGTCGCAGGACGGAGTGGGTTGGAGAATGCTTTTCTGCAGCCTATGCTCCACTGGGAGTAAAAGTCGTAAGTAAGTAAGTAACTAATAAGAAATCACTAGATACAAAACGCCACTATCCTTTTTGTTATAAGTGGAAAAACAGGTAATTCTATTTGGTTGTTATAAATAAAGCTTTGGTTTACTTGTCATTTCGTTATAGGAATACATTTACTTTTTAGGAAGTTTCAATGAACCCTAAACCACCATGGAAAACTTAGAAGCACTAGACGGCCATTTCGTTCCAGCATGGGACTCCTCAGCGGAGCTCATAAACGACCCCACCTCGCGAGCGCTTAACCTCTAGACCGCTGAGCCAGTCGGCATCCAACGATGTTAATGTCTAACTTCAACTAATTCACTAATTTGCACCACTGTTCACCAATGAGATTAGTGAGTTATCATTTCATAACAGACCCAGTTGAACTTCACCGGACACGGCTTTTCACTAGAACTCCAGGAAATAACCCTTGGAGACAGTTACTAGTAAGCATGTGATGTTTATAATCAAAGAGGGGTTTTGTGGATATTATAGTAATACAATAGTTGAATTCATGAGTCAATTGAAGCTAGACCATCATGGTAAACCTGGATACCAGTTCAATGGTCTAGTGATTAATCGCTCGCGCGCGAGATTGATAGGTCTTGTGTTCGAATCTCGTGAGGCGGGATCGTGGATGCGCACTACCGAGGAGTCCTATACTAGGACGAAGCGGCCGTCCAGTTCTTCCAGGTTCTCCCAGGTGGGCTCGCTTATGAATTCAACTATTAAATCCTTGTATGCTGAACAACTTAAAATCATTCTAAAAATTAATAGATCTTTGAGTGATCTTTTATATTTTTAATTTAGTTTCAAACAGTTGTTACATGTTTTTCAGAAATATTTGTTAATAAGAATAAATCTAATATCTTTTTCAGAGTAATTACCAGTAGGAAGATGTCATTCAACGTTAGGAAGTAGATTTACCTTGAAAATTCACACTTTATTTCTGTATTATTTAAATTATACTTGTTATCCATTTTAAAAATCTTAAATTGATAATTTGAAAAAAATCTTTTTCATGCTTACTATGTAATTGATTGAATACTCTCGACCTCAGGAAATGAAGATGTTTTAATCTTATCAATTAGGATAGAGTAAATAAAGGTAATCAAAATAAGAATAAGGGCCAAAATACAATCTCTTCAATGAAGAAGAAAAAAAAACAGTTCAGCCAACATAAAAACAATTTTAATTATTTTAAGTATTTCCTATGTAAATAAACAATATCTAAGCAAATTCGTTAGATTATTTATTTATTTATCACAGGTTTTATATGGGTACCAGGGCAAAAAGAACATATTATTTTCAGGTCATTGCTTATTTTCTATATTTCCTTTTTTCAATCGGATTCAAGTGAGTTACTTTGCAGAATAACTAAGAAACGATAGGTCAATAACAAAAAGTAATACTAAGGATAATCCTATATGATGAATGAATGTTTTTGTTAATAACTGTGTTATTTTGTATTGTTTCTATAGATTTTCATTAAAATTAATAGGTAAGTTGATTTTCAATAACCATCAGTACGTTTATTTCAATTCTTGATAGGTTAAAGTGATTAAATCCACAGATAGTTTAGAAAAACTCTTTGGCTATGGTATTACAGAAAATGACAATCTAGTCATATTCATCAGGAATTTAATAGTCTACTTCTTGATCACATATTTCCTCATAAAGATTGAAATCTCTTACTTAGTATTAGAAATATCCATAAACGTTTACTGGTAACAGTATTGGTGCGTTCATTAGTGACTAACTATGAGGTAAATTATGGGAGTTTTTGTTTGAAATCACATCATGTGAATTATAACTACATTGAGAATCAAATGGAAGTCCTTGTTGGAATAGAGTGAACGTCGTGTTGTAGAGTGAATTGACCAGAGTTGAAAACATGGATTACCGGATTTATAAATGTTCTGTGTTTATTTTATTTGAATGGCGGATACAACATAACTGAAGAGTATACAACAAAGATGAGATTCTCCCTCTCTTAATCCAATATTTCTCCAGCTTCTCATCAATCAGCAATGAAAATGAACTTTTCCAGAAGTGAATATGTCAGTTTAAGTTAATATTCTGTCTCACTCCATACTTCGTTAAAATTCACATGGATAATTTAGAAAGCTCATTTTCTTCTTAATCTACATTTATATTGCTTAAAACAACACAGCACCATATGGAGCTGAAACTTGGAGAACTGCCACAACCATTATCAAAAACGTATAAGTATTTCGAAACAATTCTCTACGCAAGATACTCAATGTCTGTTAACCTGAAACAATCAGCAACAGCCTACAGTGAGAGAGAACAAATCATCTCCCAGCTGAAGAAGAAATTAGGAAAAGATGTTGGAAGTCAATAGGACATATATTATGGAAATCACCAAACTGCATCACGAGGCAAGTGTTAATTTAGAATCTTGAAGGTACACGGAAAAGAGGAAGGCCGAAGAACATACTACGTTTGGAATTGGAAACAAACATAAAAAGAATGAATAGCAACTGAAAAGGATTATCCAGAACAGAGTTGGAAGGAGAATGCTGATGGACGACCTATGCTCCTCCACGAGGAGTAATAGGCGTAAGTAAAGTAAAGTAAAACAACACACAATAACTGTTACAAAGAGTAATTTTGTAGTTTCTGCTTTTACGAATGGTTTAATAAAGAATGCATTATTAAATACTGGTTAGTTGAAGTCAATGGCAGTAAACTGGTAGTCCAATAGTCGATGTATTTCACCAAATTACTACATTAAAGACATTTTTCAGTTTTATTTTAAATATTTGTTTCAAAAATTTGCGATGAAAAATGATTTTACTAATGTTCTACTCAGATTTACTACTTTGTTTCTTACATTTATATTTGTTAGATAGATCTTATTTAATAGAAATTTCAAGAATTTATAGGTGAATTTTAATACATTTTATTAAGTAATTGTACCTCATTATACTGTTAATTTTTCATGAATCCTGTTATTATATAATCACTTTAGTCCGTCTACTGTTAAATAGGTTCATAATTTTTAAAGCATACTCCATTGGGAGTAACAGGCGTAAGTAAGTAAATTAAGTTATGTGAAAATAATGTATCTAATTCGATGATTAAAACAGTAATCAATGACAGGTTTTTTCTATCATTAATTAAGATGTCAAATAAAGAGTTAAATAGTTTGTCATAATTATGTCACCATTACGTTACTGAGTTGATATCTAATGGCGTACATTTCCTTACTGGCGTACTTACGTCTGTCAACCTTCGTGGAGCATTAGCCGACGACCACTATTCTCTAATCAACCATGTCCTCCCCTCTCATTACTGCTATTCATTATATTGATATCTGTCTCCGGTTCCTGACGCAATGTGCTCGTTGGTCTGCCTCTATTATTTTTGCTTTAAGGATTTATAGTTACGACTTGCCTTCAAATTCTGTTTGAGGATTTTCTCAATGTGTGTCCGATCCACCTCCAACATCTTTGCTTGATTTACTGTTCGGCTGGGAGCTGGTTTGTTTTCTGACACAGTAGGTTGTTGCTGATAGTGCCCGGCCAACGGATGTACAGCGTCTCGCGTAGACAATTGTTCATAAATACCTGCACCTTTTCGATGATGGTTATGGCAGTTCTCCAAGTTTCAACTCCGTACAGTAGAACTGTCTTGACATTCGTATTAAAGATTCTGATTGTGATATTCTTTGACAGTTGTTCTGAGTTCCACATATTCTTCAACTGTAGGAAAGCTGTCCTCGTTTTCAGGTCTGAATCAGATCCTCCACGTTCATCGATGATGCTGCCCAGATACGTGACATATTCCATATCTTCCAGAGCTTCTCCATCAAGTGTGACTGGGTTGATGCCCTATGTGTTGAATATGAGAATCTTGCTTTTTCCTTTGTGCATGTTGAGGCTTATTGATGCAGAGGCTACTGCCACACTGGTTGTCTTGACCTCCATTTGTTCGTGTGTATGGGATAGAAGGAGCAGGTTATCTACGAAGTTCAAATCGTCTAATTGCATCCAGGCTGTATTGTGAGCTACCCCTGAGTTGTGGAGGTCTTCATAATCCAATCGACCACCAGAAGGAAGAGGAAGGGTGAGAGTAAGCAGCCGTTTCTGACACTAGTATTCACTTGAAATTCATCTGTTAGATATCCTCCATCCACAATCTAGTAGTGTATTCCTTCGCATAAATTCCGAATGATTTTGACGATCTTCTCAGGTATACCATGGTGTTGCAGAAAGTTCTATAGTGTTCCCCTATCCATACTGTCAAATGCTTTCTCATATTCAATGAAGTTAAAATATAGACACGAGTTCCATTCAATTGATTGCTCAACGATTATCCGCAGTGTTACAATTTGATTTGTGCATCACCGATCATTACGGAATCCAGCTTGTTAATCTGGATGCTGGGCGTCTACTGAATCTTTTATCCGGTTCAACAACACCTCGTTCAAAAAGATTACTCGTATTGATAGCAGTGTGATCCCTTAGTAGTTCTTACACTAGCTGAAATCTCCTTTCCTTCATATTTCGTTAAGATATTCTTCTTTCCAGTATGTTGGCAATTGTTATTCCTACCGAGTCTTTCTGAACAGAATGTGGATCATCTTTGCAGTTACCTCTATGTCTGACTTTAGTGATCCAGTTGGTATGCTGTCTGGTCCTGCTGATTTCTCATCTTTCATTTGTTTGATGATCATGCTGATTTCTTCGGCTACTTGTAGGGGAACAGCTATGGGAAGGACTGTGGGATATTCTCAGATATTTGATGGATTCACTAAGACTGGTCTATTCAAGAGTTCTACAAGGTGCTCTATCCACCTGTTCCTCTGTTCTTTGATCTCAGTGATTGGCTTACCTTCTTTTTCCTTGACTGGTCGTTCTGATTTACTGTATTTTCTCGCTTGCTTCTTCATTTTAGCATGCAGTTATCTCACTTTACTTCTCCTGCAGTTTTTCCACCGTCACTGTCAGATCTTCTATATGTCTCTGCTTGTCGACTCTGATGCTTCACTCCATTGTTTGCTTCTGTGTGTTCGGGCTATTCCTTGTCATTTTCTACTTATTTACGACTGCCATTAATTGCTGTCATGTTCTTTCTTCTTTGAGTCCTGCAGAAAGTTTCCACATAGATCCACTCTTTATTCAGGTACTTGTTACAGCTTAGAACCTAGTGGGATGTTGACGTTAGTACTCCCTAATGTTGTTTCTCTGACTGTTCAGCGCTTCTTTAGTTGCAGTTTAATCTTGGCCACAACTAGGTGGTGATATGAAGCTATGTGTGGTATTTGTACGAACTAATGATTCCTATGTACTTGATGGCCCACTGATTACGAATTCTAAATATAATACGTTCATTTATACTCATTAAGTTCCACATGCCTTAAGTTGTACTATTTTGGGAATTCCTAGTTAACACATTAATTTAAGTACTTCTAATTATCAGATTATATTAGTTCGTATCTCTGTCTTTACGTCCTCTATGGATCATCTGAGTTTTCTGTTGGCGAAAATATGATCGACCTGGTTTCTGTAGTAGCATCTGGTGAGATTCATGTAACTTTGTATATACGTTTGTAGGAAATGTGGTGCTACCTTTAACCATTTTGTTGAAGGCACATAAATTTGCAAATCTCTCACGATTCTCGTTCCACTCTTTAAGTCAGTCCATGTCCATGAAATCTTCATATCCAGTGTTGTCCATTCCGAATTTGACGTTTAAGTCTCACACCAGGATTCTCGAGTCATTTCCTGATCACTTCTCTTCTGTCGATTGCAGCCTCTCATCAAATTGATCTTCATCGTCTTCATTGCTATCGTTGATGGGCGCATTGCACTGGATGACACTTATTGTGATCTCCTACTTCTTCGTTTTGAACGACACTTGGATGATCCTCGATCCATAAGATTCTAATCACGTAAGTGCTCTTCGTGTTTTTTTTTAGATAACGTAAGTGTAACTTCTTGTGTGCACGAAGCATCTTCTCCTTCATCACCATGTACAATAACACAACTCACGAAACCAATCTTTTCTGTCCAGTTTATGTACGATGATTTCACTTATTTCAGGTACCGTCAAGTTATGTTTCCTCATTTGAGCAGCTATTTGATTGATCCTTCCGGGCTACCACATTCTGTGAATATTTCATGTGTCTATATTAATTGTTACTCTGGTTGTCAAAAGGGACAGTGGCCTCGTGATTTCGGAGTAATTTCGTCTTTCACCATGAGGCGTCATAATTCTCCTAAATGATTATCCTTCAACTTCCAGTGCAGTGTTTAAATGATTTAAATTGTTTAATATGGTTAGCGTTTTTTAGCAAAGTTCTTTTCAAAGGTAGAGGGTTGCTGAATCCATGCCTAACCCTTCTCTTTCACACAGAAGCAAACAATGGAGTGAAGCATCAGAGTCGACAAGCAGAGACATATAGAAGATCTGACAGTGACGGTGGAAAAACTTCAGGAGAAGTAAAGTGAGATAACTGCATGCTAAAATGAAGAAGCAAGCGAGAAAATACAGTAAATCAGAACGACCAGTCAAGGAAAAAGAAGGTAAGCCAATCACTGAGATCAAAGAACAGAGGAACAGGTGGATAGAGCACCTTGTAGAACTCTTGAATAGACCAGTCTTAGTGAATCCATCAAATATCTGAGAATATCCCACAGTCCTTCCCATAGCTGTTCCCCTACAAGTAGCCGAAGAAATCAGCATGATCATCAAACAAATGAAAGATGAGAAATCAGCAGGACCAGACAGCATACCAACTGGATCACTAAAGTCAGACATAGAGGTAACTGCAAAGATGATCCACATTCTGTTCAGAAAGACTCGGTAGGAATAACAATTGCCAACATACTGGAAAGAAGAATATCTTAACGAAATATGGAGGAAAGGAGATTTCAGCTAGTGTAAGAACTACTAAGGGATCACACTGCTATCAATACGAGTAATCTTTTTGAACGAGGTGTTGTTGAACCGGATAAAAGATTCAGTAGACGCCCAGCATCCAGATTAACAAGCTGGATTCCGTAATGATCGATGATGCACAAATCAAATTGTAACACTGCGGATAATCGTTGAGCAATCAATTGAATGGAACTCGTGTCTATATTTTAACTTCATTGAATATGAGAAAGCATTTGACAGTATGGATAGGGGAACACTATAGAACTTTCTGCAACACCATGGTATACCTGAGAAGATCGTCAAAATCATTCGGAATTTATGCGAAGGAATACACTACTAGATTGTGGATGGAGGATATCTAACAGATGAATTTCAAGTGAATACTAGTGTCAGAAACGGCTGCTTACTCTCACCCTTCCTCTTCCTTCTGGTGGTCGATTGGATTATGAAGACCTCCACAACTCAGGGGTAGCTCACAATACAGCCTGGATGCAATTAGACGATTTGAACTTCGTAGATAACCTGCTCCTTCTATCCCATACACACGAACAAATGGAGGTCAAGACAACCAGTGTAGCAGTAGCCTCTGCATCAATAAGCCTCAACATGCACAAAGGAAAAAGCAAGATTCTCATATTCAACACATAGGGCATCAACCCAGTCACACTTGATGGAGAAGCTCTGGAAGATATGGAATATGTCACGTATCTGGGCAGCATCATCGATGAACGTGGAGGATCTGATTCAGACCTGAAAACGAGGACAGCTTTCCTACAGTTGAAGAATATGTGGAACTCAGAACAACTGTCAAAGAATATCACAATCAGAATCTTCAATACGAATGTCAAGACAGTTCTACTGTACGGAGTTGAAACTTGGAGAACTGCCATAACCATCATCGAAAAGGTGCAGGTATTTATGAACAATTGTCTACGCGAGACGCTGTACATCCGTTGGCCGGGCACTATCAGCAACAACCTACTGTGTCAGAAAACAAACCAGCTCCCAGCCGAACAGTAAATCAAGCAAAGATGTTGGAGGTGGATCGGACACACATTGAGAAAATCCTCAAACAGAATTTGAAGGCAAGTCGTAACTATAAATCCTTAAAGCAAAAATAATAGAGGCAGACCAACGAGCACATTGCGTCAGGAACCGGAGACAGATATCAATATAATGAATAGCAGTAATGAGAGGGGAGGACATGGTTGATTAGAGAATAGTGGTCGTCGGCTAATGCTCCACGAAGGTTGACAGACGTAAGTGCTCTACTCTTGCTTTGCCAATCCGCTCATTCTTATCTGCATCAGATCTATCGTGTTCATCAATGTTGCTGTCCAAATATGTGAAGGATTTTACATCTTGCATAGCTTCTCCGTCAAGTGTGATTCGATTTTTGCATGTTGTGTTGTATCGGAGAATCTTGCTTTTCCCTTTGTGTATATTGAGACCTACAATTATTGAGGCTGCTGCTACACTGGTCGTCTTCTCCTGAATTTGTTGTTGTGTGTGCGGTAGAAGAGCCAGATCATCTGCGAAGTCTAGATCATCCAACTGCATCTTAGTTGTCTACTGTATTCCATGCTTTCCCCATCAGATTGAATATTATTGGTGGGTAAATAATCCCCACTTAATATGGCTGAACTCCACAGATTATCGCTTCTCACCATAACTCTATGAATTATCCCTTGTTATAGATCACTACGGAGAATATGATTATCATTAGTCATGTAGTTTAAGGAGATTATTAAATTCTGTATTATATAACACAAATGTAGACTATTAAGGATTGTTACACTGAAGTGAAATAAATATCCAGTGGTTCCTTGTTTTCAATAGTTAGATAAGTAAAGTCAATCGATGCTGTAAACCATATACGTACACTAATTATTTTCCTACATTATAGATTTTCTTGAATTATTACACTATATTAAATTTCAAATATTTTAAAAATAAAAATTAAAAAAAACTATCACAAAATGATGTTTCTTGTTATTCATTATGCATGTACTTTAAAATATTTAATTCTCAATGTATTTATGAATTATTTTATTGAACTATATATCGCCTGTTTCTTTACTGTACTTTGATTATTATTTTCATTACTTACTTGTTTGTTTTGTTCTTTCTTTTTTTCTTTTCTTCCTCTTTGGTGAACCACATAGTTTTTTTTGTTTTCTCGCTATCACACCCTAAATTTAAACGTAACTATAAATAATTAAGAAAAAATAAACAATAAAGTAAATAAAGAATGTAATTTTATTAAAAGGTTTCCTCTGAAAAGAGAAAACATCACATGATACAAATAATCAATTAATTTAGCTATTTCTTGTTTTGTTATGTATTATACGGACATTATAAGTAAAGATGAATAGTAGCCTGCAGTGAAATCCTGTACACGTGTTTCGTCCTATTTGGGACTCGTCAGCTGAGTGTACCTGTATTTCAGAGTTGATGTTCACTATGGTAATCGAATCTAGTACTATTCTTTTCAAAACCAATCGCGTTATTCATTTAGCTACTGAATCCTGGATTCTACTGTTAGTCACTATTCATCTTTGCTTATAATGTTTGTGAATTAGGGCAATATGGAGGCAATTCATACAGTCCTTAGTGAAAATTATACACAAAATGATTAAAATGACAACCATAAAACTTTCATTCACTAATTTACAGATAAAAAAATTAATGGTCATAATGTTTATATCATTTATTATTAAGAGATTAACCGATTCCATTGTTGATATGTTGGATTAAATTCTTGATCAATCTGTATTGACATATGTGTATCTTGTAGAAAATGTCTCAATATTACGATTTGTAGAACAGATAGATTGTAGCTAGCAATGTAGATCAGAATAAAACTTTCTTTTTATTTTATACACTCACCAACTAGATATATCTGGATTCTGGTATGTTCTAATGTCCCAATAATAATAAGAATGAAGAAATTGAAGTATATACGAAAAAAAGTTTGTACAAAAATGTAATTAGAAGCTGAAACAATAATCAGTATAACAAAATTAATTTTGAGCAGATGGCTAGCAGTAAAATCCAGGAAGCGTGTTTCATTCTACTTGAGACTCGTCAGTTGGTTGTACCTGCATTCCAGAGTTGATGTTTTGATTTTTTTTAAAAAACATTATACAAACAGGAAACTACTAAATAAAATGTAACCAAAAAAACTCAGTCAATTTAATAACAATTATAGAACAGTAGGAGAAAAGCTAACTGACTGCCCAGGACTTTGATTGTTTCTATCAAATTACCCGATAAAAAAATGAATAACTGTTTTGTTAATTGTTTTTTGGTTATTGGTAGTAATAAATATTTATGTATGTTTTATACACATGAGTAAAGTTTTAAAGCATATATATTTAGAATAACAAAACAAATATATTGGTTACTAGTACAGAAAACTATAATAGAGAGAGATGGTAATACATACAGACGCCATTTTGAGGTTGAGATCACTATTTCACAGTGTTTATCTTAACTACGATTAAACATGTACCTGAAATGATATACATATAACAAAACAAAAAGGCAGAAACAGTTTTCAAGTTCCGTTTATTAGTTCATAATAATGATTACTTATCATTAATCATGATATATCATTATGAATAATAACTGTTATATACTACTGTTTTCGCTTGTTTTTTTTAAAATATTTTTCCTCATGTAATTATGGTATGTTTAACGTAGTGGAGAGAAAATTTCCCCCTGTTGTACAGTTAACGGTGTATTTTTTTGTCTCTCGATATAAATTGTACAAACGATGTTCAATTTCACATGTTTAATGAGGCGTATTAATTCGTTCACGAGTGAAATTGATCTTAGAGTCTAACAATTATTCACTATTCATTAATAAATATATAATTTTATTTTTAACAAAATAAATAAATATATTACTGATAATATAGGTAGTTTCCTGTAGTTTTACGCTAAAATAAATCAAAATATACTGATATATATGTAGGTAGATTTAATTAGTGGTTTTTACATTAAATACGTTTGTAACTTAGTTCTTTCCCTATATATATATATATATATATATATATATATATATATATATATATATATATATATATATATATATATATATATATATATATATATAACGCCAAAACTAATACAGTAACATGTGGAGTTATATTTTGAAATCTAAATGATTAATTTCAACTTAGAGAAACATTGAAGTTACCATTTAACTGTTAATTCCTCAAATTGCTTCAAGTACGCTATGAAATTATTTATTTATTTATTTGAACACCTAAATATTGGTACAAAGGGGCACCAAATACATATGTGCCGCACAAGTCACTTGATTTGTGTGTGGACTGTGATACTGTTCGGGTGCCAAGACCGAAGCAGGTGGTTTTCTTAGAGGGCCAATCCCCAAACATTCGACGTAAAGGTTTAATCTACAAGGAAGTGGAGCAACGTTAGGAGATGCTGTGCCGTGGTAGCCGGTGACCGATAATTTGTTCATACATCATTTGTCCCTTCAGGATCCTGGAGTCCATGTGCACCATTTGATTGGAATCAGGGTTTTCTAACTCTCCTAGGTGGACCATCCGTATCCATTAACCCAGTTAAAGCGTCGGATATTCTCTTTACGTCCTCTTAATTTCATAAACAACACTCTCGTCACGAGAAGGCAGTTAGTAGGACTCCCCTGACAGTGGTTGTATACGTGTGGCCATGTGAGAGTATTTCGAGGAGAGCTGACTTTTCCTATCCCCGGTCGTACCAGAGCACTTGGGAGCAGAACTACGAACTTGCTCATAGATTGTATGGGAAATAAAAAAAATCATTTGAATGTTCATATATAATTGCTAAACTTTAAGTTTTTCTAGAATTCAACAAAAATTTAAAAGAACGATCCGATTTCCAATACCAATTGCGAAGTCTTTAAACGATATTATAAGAAGATGATAAAGTTTTTAATATTTCCTGAATTTCTAATGTTTTTTTCACTTGGAGTTAATTTCTGTCGAAAATTGCCTTCAGACATAATATTCTAAGTTGTTGATTATATATATATATATATTATTTTACATAAACTAACTAGACTATTTATCTTATCTAAATTAATATTTAATCAATGTCTACCTAAATCAATACAATACATATATTTATCGTTAATTACAGCTGATTACAAGTGGAGTCCGCAATAATGTTATCATTTACTGAAATAGTGACTTAAACTATGGAGTATCACGTTCATGGCAATACAATCAAGTCCTAGTGAGGTTATTAAAATAAATAAATATTAATCCAATTAGACCTGAATATGTAAAAAAGCTTATTCAAATGTTTAGCGTTCATGTGTGAAACCGAAGTTCTTAGGTTTGATTCCCTATGATATTAACTAAAAATGTTTTTAAATCATTCTATTTCAAATCGTTACATACTACTGAAACTTTAAAAAAAACAACAATGGTAACCAAAACAATGAATGAGTCATCCATAATTCCTTTTCAATCGGTAAGACAATTAGTCAGGTCATAAAACATATATATATATATATATATATATATATATATATATATATATATATATATATATATATATATATATATATATATATATATATATATAACTGTAACAAGTAGTTTATAAGCTCTGACATGTATTTCAAATGTGATATTATTTCAAAACAACGTCCTTAAAATTATCACTAATTAAAACTTGAAAAAAAATATAAATATGTATGACTTACACAGGAGTTGTTGAAATTGACCTCTTACAATGTCATAATGATGAAAATAGTCAACATTTAACTTCAGATTTGTGATAACAAGAACAAGTAGTAACTTGTATTGAATATGATCTAGTGAATATTAAGTCTTTTATAAAAAAAATAAAATCGAGTTAAATTTATTGATGTCACATATGTATATATTCAGGACATATCTACCTGTTGCAGAAATCAATGTTAAAGTTAGTTATTTTAATGAGTTCAACTTATGAAAGTCCACTAAACGTATATGTATAGTTATTCAGTATAATCTATGAGTAGATTGTGGCAAAGCAATACATTTATAATCATATTATAATTTTAAAAAATATTTGCGCAAGTGTATCATACTTAAAACATTAAAATAAAGATTTTTATAATATTACTATTACCATTATAAGCAATTTGTCAGACAGGAAAACTATGAACTATGGATGAAATAAATGTTAATATTAAGATAGGTGATTTACATAGTAGAATGATAACTAAACATCTATGAATGACTCTAACTGGATAAAAAATTAAAAAATACCAACATTAAGTAAACAATTGTCTTACCATGTGACTTCATATTAACATGGGCTCACTACTTCAACTAAAGTTAAAAATATAAACCACTGGAAACCTACTCAGTAGTCTATATATATATATATATATATATATATATATATATATATATATATATATACTTGCACTTTTACTACTGAACACTTACATACTAGTGTTGGAAAGGTGTTCAATGTTCAACAGCCTTTAAATGCTTACCCAACTGAAGTCTGTTCATGTAGTAAACAGTCTCTAAAATTAATGTTTTTTATAATTCTGCACTTGTGATCATTACGTATATTGTATGTTAGTTCTTAAATAATGGTATACTTTATACAGTATAATATGAATTGTAATACTGATTTCTACATAAAATTGTTGTAGTTACTGTTTGTAAATCTAATATTTTATCGTACCGTTTTACCCAATCTTTTAAAACACAAACTGTACATTTTCAAATGAATATCGTCTTGATAAATTTTTAACAAATTTTTTAATGCATAAACATATTTTGAACAAACAAAATTTTTGCTAAGTACCCCACTCCCCGAAATGTTTGTTACATGTATGTGCTGAATATATCCGCTTTTTGAGCCCATCTAGGGTTATCTTCAGTTCAAAGCCTGAATGAGATGAGTCAATCCATATTTTAATGTTTTATTATGTCTAAACAGCAGCTCACTGATTACCATTATTTTGTCATAGTTTTTTACAGTACATTTCTTTGTTTATCGATTCTTCCAAAGTTTCCGATGTTGATCGATAGGAAACAAGCAACAGAATATTCTAAATTTGTATGATATATTTGGATTTATCATTTACAAATACAATCATTTTGCTACCTCATTTATTATCAATTTTCAAAATATTTAACTTCCCTTGTAACCGTTCTAAGGATACTCCCGGACCTAGGATCGATCAACGGAGGGTTAGGAGTAGAATAAGCGGCCTAACAGTGAAACAGAAACCCGCTTAAAAAAACATTCACCAGAGCAAATCAGTTAAACCCATTAAGAGTCTTCAAATTAAAGAGTTTCGGCACCCAACCGTGAAATCTGAGACTTTTTTCGAAAATTATGATGGTAGTACCTCTCCTGACAACCAGAACAACGATCAATATAGGTACATAAAATGTTCGAGCAATATCAAAGACCAGAAAGGCTATTCAGAGTGTAGTGGAATTGAGCCTATACAGCTTGGTGGTGCTTGGAAAATGTGTTACCCGGTGCACATCAGCTGTACGGAAAATAACTTAGGGAGGTATACATTTGTGTTGAGGCTGTGAGGAAGCAAGTGCCTCACACATTCGCAAGGAGTTGCGAATAGGATGAAAAACCTACAGCATTGGTGTCATCAAAGCACTTTTAAACAAACCAAGATAGAATAACAATATAAGCCATTCACTGCTACGCACCCAACAATGATGCTAGCGGTGATAAAGACCAGTTTTATGAGAGCCCTAAGTCCTTGGTAGATGAATGCCTGGGAAAAGACCAAACCATTATAGTTAGGATGGACGACATGTGGTATAAAGGCATCATGGAGCGACGTGAACTGGTAGAATGGAACGAGAGTGGTGAGGGATTGGTAGACCTCTGTGGTCATAGGTATCAATATTTTCTCCTACAGATACATACATTTAACTGCATTAGTTTCTTCGGACTCCACTATAGAAAACTGAATTGTTCTCATCTGCATAGATAAGAAATTCTGAAGGTCCATGGGGGACGTGAGAACAGAGAGGAGATAAAGTTTCGGATCACCACCTAGTGACTGTGGTTAAGCTAATACTGAAGGTATGGATCATTGGACAATCAGGAAAGCAACACAAAAAAAGTCTAATGCAGCCCACCTTTGATATGCTAACAAATGGTACCCCACAAACAACAGAAGATACTAGCCAGATCAGACAAATCGAGAATAGCAAAGGAACAGGGCCAAACAGTAAATCAACTGAAGTCAGATAGACATGTAGTTATAAAGACGTTCCACGTTTTGAAAGATTTGGAAGGAAGAACAAGAGGGAACAGACTAGAAAGAGGAATACATCATCAAGGTAGTGACGGAGGGAGATCTTAGTAAGTGTTAAAACAAAAGAAAAACCACACTACCGTCAGTACCAGGAAAACATTCCAACAAGGTGTTGGCTAGCCAAATGAAAGATTCAGTAGACGCCCAACTTCGAGATTAACAAGGTAGCTTTCTTCAGGACAGATTACGTACTAGCCAAATCACGACACTGTAGATCATTGTTTAGTATTTAATTGAATAAAACTCATCACCATGCATCAACTTCCGTGATTATGGAAAAACATTAAACAGTATATTTAGGTAAGCCTTGCAGAACGTCCTTTGACTCTATGGTTTATTAGCAAAGGTCATCACCATAATAAGCAAATCCTATGAGGGACTGAACTGCGAAGTTGTTTATAGCGGGAAGCTCACAGGTCCATTACGAGTGAAGAATGGTATCCGAAAAGGTTGTTTGCTTTCACCTTTCCCCATATTTATTGTTTCTTAACTGGATTATAAAAACTTACACATTTTAGGGAAAGCATGAAATGTAATAAACACCTTGAACCCAGCTAGTTTACTTGGGTTTGAAAGAGAACCTGACCGTGCAATTCCATGCACAGGAACAAATGCAGATAGAGACAGTTAGTGTAACAGCAGCTTTTTCAGGGGTACAACTTAATGTTCGTAAGGGAAAAATGTAATATTGAAATGCAACACAGCGAGCATCAACCAAATCATACTCGACCATGTGAAGCTCTGGAAGAAACTAAAGGCTTCAAGTAACTATGCAGCATCATTGATAAACAAGAGGGATTCGATGCATAGTTGAAGGCACGGATTGGCAAAGCAAAGATAGAATAACTTCAATTTAATTATATCCAGAAGTGTCACATGATAAAAGTCAAAATTCTTAGCACTAACGTTAAAACAGTTCCACTGTACGGAGCTGATGCTTGGAAAACTATTACAACCATCACCAGGACAGCATAGGCGTGTTTACACAAAGTACACCAGATCCATTGACGAATGACCATCTGTTATAACCTACTCTGATTAAGAATAAACTAACTGGCATTTGATAATAAAATTGACGAAAGATACTGATGGAGGGACAGAGCTTACTGAAGAAATCATCAGACTGCATCACAAAGTAAGCTCTAACTATGAGTCCTCAAGACAAAAGGAAGAGAGGAGAACGAAAAATATATTGCACCTGGGATTGGAGTTAGGCATCAAGCCTATGAATAGTACTTGAGAACAACTGGAAAGGAGGAATCAGGATAGAATGGATTGGTAATCCATTGTCAATGGACTACACCCCATGATGAGGTGACAGGTTTAAGTAATCAAGTGATGTACTGAATAAATTATGCTTTAATCTGTTTAAGTTAATTCGGGTCATTTACCAGGTACAGATTAGTGTACTTTGACTTCTATGGCTACTGAAATTACTCGGTTGCTCGAATGTTTTAACCACTAACCCTTTCTACAACAGGTAAATTATTTTTCTATAACACATAGTAATATAAATGTATTAGTTCATAAGTTCGTTCATCTGGATAGTGTGTTATTATCCGGCAGGTTACATATACACATTAATAAATAAGAGTTAAATTTATACTTTTGTTTGACGGAACATTCCTTTTATTAATCTTTTCATGACTAATATTTTATATTTTAATCCTAGAAACACAACAAACATATTGTATCTAAATAATAGAACATCATTTCTATGATTTTGAGTAAAAATAAATTTAAAAAGTAAAAATCTGATATTTACCGATTTAGAAATTTTCATTTTCATTTTGTAGAAAAACGAAAAAAAAAAGAAAAGAACTCATTTTACTTTTCCCTATTTCTTGATATCTCAGGTTATAAGACATAATAGTATATCTTATTTCCTTTTTCTCAAGTTCACATATTGTAATTTTGGCTGCCAAAAAAAAACAACCCCACAACCCAGTATAATATACGCTTGCTCACCTGAAACAACCTATACACTTTCACGTTGAGATATTATCAGCGACAATGAAAATATAAATTATTCTATCTTTTCTAACTATCATAATAGTAATTATTTTTTTTCCTTCAGTGTCACCAGTTTAACGAGTTGAGTTATACTTTACTCTTCAAAAAAAAAGTAACAATAAGGGAAATGTATTCATAATTGTAATCATAACAATATTTACTAGATATTACACGATACTACTATTGGTTATGATAATAAAAATGTGATATTAACGATTAGTGTATAGGAAATACTGATGCCAATTGGAAGGAATCTGATTTTTTTTTTGCTTTTTTAATACTACTTATAATATTTCTTTTATTATTACTTAGTTGATGATAAACATCAGAAATGTAAATTACTGACACAATAGCCTTTGGTTGCATATTACTACAACTGCAACTACTACTACTATTACTATTACTACTACTACTACTACTACTACTACTACTACTACTACTACTACTACTAATAATAATAATAATAATAATAATAATAATAATAATAATAATAATAATAATAATAAGCTGAAATACTACTAACCGGTTGATTTGAAAACAGAAGCATGTAAAGACAAAGTAGCAATGCATAATAGAATTGTGACAGAATAATAAAAAAATCATCTGAATAAATAGATAAGATCGACAAAATAACACTAATACAACAAACAATATCATTAAGTTAACAAAGAAATTCTTACATATAGAATACATTTCTTTTTTATAGACAGATGTTTGTTGTATATTAACATAATTATGTTTGTGATTTTCAGACTACTTTATACACGGATACACCGAATATCCGGTTTGTATAAGTGTAAAATAACACTTTCACTTAAGTTTCACCTTCTATTATCTTTTTTAAAAATCTCATCCGAGTTGATTATCACTAGTCATTATTTTAGCCAGGAAGAGAAAATATATCAGATAACTTTGATTTAGTAAAGTAGGTGAGATTTTTTGTAAGAAAAAAAGATTTTGGAAGTCAATATAAAAGAAGCATTTGACGATAGTTTATTTTTTCTTTTACGGAATAACTGTAGCTTAACAAACAATGAGATACATGAAATGTTAGGCAATTGTTTCTTTTTAATATAACACTTATCATGAGTTTTCATCCAGGACTTACCAGGAATCAAAGCCAAAACCTTTAGTGTTGACATCAGTAAATTAGAATTCTACAATCCATGTTTCTAACCTCAATTAATTTTTGTGATTATATAACCGTAAGCATATAATATTGTGTTGTCTCAACTGTCCAATGTTCTTTAATTTTAAGTAGTTGTTTAGTTAAGATTACTGAGTGATGTGAAACAATCTAAAAATAAAGGAATTTACAAATATATATCTTTTCCATAGAAAAATTCTTTAAATACAACCAACTTTTATAACTGTCAGCAAAATTAACTTTGCATTTCATTATCCTCTGAACGAACTGAAAAGATTTCATTCATCCTTGAAGTAGGTCCTGATGATGTTGTTCAAGATAACCATTAGAGCTTCACTATTATACGATTTATCCTGGTAAATAAGATACCACTGTAATCTGTGTGATCTAGCTTGAACATATTGAATTAAATAACATATACCCACTAAAGAATCAAGATTAAAATGGAATTTGAGTTAATCATTGTATTACAGACATCGTTATAATTTTAACAGTTATTCTAGTAAGAAGTTTGTCGATGAATAATTTACAAATTGGACAAAATATTCTGATCTTTTAATTCAACAGATCATTTTATAGCTCAAATGATTACTGTATAAAGTGTTCAAAATGTATCGGTCTACTAATTATGTAATAATCATATATATGTATAATATGTAACCATCTGTGAATAGTTGTTCCTCCACCCTTGACTTGTTTTAATTTGAAATACTAATATAAATTAGAAATTAATATGTAACCTCTTTGAATCTATCATAGTAATCACGACTGTCATAAAATATTACATTTGTTCTATATTCATAGCTGCGATCAATTGTGAAAAATTGACTAATTTTAGTCAAGGATATCAATTTTTGTCCAATCTCTCTGGTGATGACTTTTATATTTCTAGGAGAAAACAAATGAAATGTACTATTCATGTATCCACACTTAAATAAGGATAATTTCCATGTTTGATCAATATTTCATCATTAATTCGCTTCTATCATTCACAAAGTAATTTATTTGGATAGTTTATGGATATTTGTTCAACTTGACCATTATTTTACCTATAAACAGGAATTCATTAGTTATTTGTTGAAAATCAAGAAGTTATGAGTAACTTTTGTCCATATAGTCGACCAACTTGGTAATCGGATAGTTATCTTTTGATAACAGTGAACAATTATCTGATAACAGTTTGAGACGATTGATTTCGATAAAACTTGTAATATTTTAATACGTTTATTTTTTATATCACTTGTTTAACCGGATTATTTTTAAAACAATGCTTTTTTAATACTCCTAGCTATTATAAATAGAAGTGAACAATTCTAATTCAAATGGAAATACCATCATGCTAATGGAAACAAAGGATTGGAAAAGCAAGAACAGCATTCCTACAATTGAAGAACAAATGAAACTCAAAAAAACTTTCAACCAATATCAAAGTTACAATCTTCAATGCGAACATCAAGATAGTTCTACTGTACGGAGATAAAACATGGAGGACTACTACAACTACCACTAAGAAGGTACAAGTATTTATAAATAATTGTTTACGCAAGATACTCAACATCAATTGACCGGATACCATCAACGACAGCCTATTGTAAGAGAGAACAAACTAGCTCGGAGCTGAAGAGGAAATTAGAAGACTTTGGAAGTGGATAGGACATACATTGCGGAAATCACCAAACTGCATCACGAGGCAATCCCTAACTTGGAATTCTGAAGGGAAACAGAGAAGAGGAAGGCTATATAACACGTTATGTGGGGAAATAGAAGCAGATATGAAAAGGATGAATAACAACTGGAAAGGATTGTTTAGGACAGGGTGGGGTGGCGAGTGTTAGTGGGCGGCCTATGCTCCTCCACGAGGAGTAACAGGTGTAAGTAAGTAAGTAATAAAAACAAAGGATTACTCAGGAGAAATTGGGATTTAGTACATTAATCACCCCCAAATGTCCTGGTACGGCCGAGGGTGGGAAAAGTCAGCTCTCCTCGAAATACTCTCACATGGCCACGCGTATACAGCCACTGTCAGGGAAGTCCTACTAACTGCCTTCTCGTGACGAGGGTGTTGTTTATGAAATTAAGAGGACGAAAAGAGAATATCCGACGCTTCAACTGGGTTAATGGATACGGATGGTCCACCTAGGAGAGTTAGAAAACCCTGATTCCAATCAAATGGTGTACATGGGCTCTAGGATCCCGACGGAACAAATGGTGTATGAACCTATTGTCGGTTACCGACTACTCCACTTCCTTGTAGATCAAACCTTTAGGTCGAATGCTCAGGGAGTGGCCCCCTAAGAAAACTACCTACCACAACCTTCACACGAATCAAATGATGAAGTATGTCGCATATATATTTGTTGCTACCTTGTACCAATGCTTATATGTTTTAATAAATAAATAAATATTATATTATTCAGTACGTAAAACTGCTAAACAGAAAAGGTTAATTTAATAGATTACTCAACTTTTGAAAATCTTAATTCAAGTATATTTAGTGACTAATTAATATAGTATCTATTTATAATATTTCTATTATTTAATAAATAAATATTTTCATTTCTATACATTACTTATAGACAAATAATGATTTAGTAATTTGATTGTAATTCTATATTTGACCTAGATTTGATCATACACTTGGATCCATCAATAAATTATAGTCACTTAGATAAATCATTGAATGATTAAACTTGTTTTCATTTCATTATTATCTTATTAATTTTTAAAAAAAATTTATTTTTCACATAAAATAAGTTTTATAATGAAATTTTCAATATGTTCATCTATAATAATATTAATTTAATCGAATCTAGTTAATTAGTAATGGCAAGGTATTATCCATATATCTAGACAGTTTGTGTAATCATCTACTGTTGTTATTCTCCATACTCTTCGCATTTATTTTGTTGCTTTAATTATCTCTTTGTTAATAGATAATAAAACATTATTCATAAGAATAGATTTTGTCACAATGACCGAATGTGATTTACACCTTTTTATAGTCTGCCTAATAATTACTTTTGTCTTTTTTTGTTGTTGTTTTTTCTTCACTCATTATTGTGCATATAATATAAACGTGTGTATGATTTATTAAATTCAGTTGATTTAATAAATCCTAGTGCATAACTAGACTGTTTTAAAATTTGTCTAATCTCTTTTTATGTCATAATATTTATGTATAAGTGAGTATAAGAACAGGCTATAACAAGAACATTTAATAAAATAATAATAGGCAATATAAATTTAAATGCCAGTAAAAAAAAACACTTTCTGGATGCATAATTTTTACTAGATTGTGTATAGTTGTCAGACTGTTTATAGATTTATCGTTGTAAAAAGGTCGGAGACATACACGAAGTTTGATAGTAACATTAAGTATAAATCATTAATTGATGTATTTAAAATGTCAGTCTCTAAAGTTAACTCCATTGATTTAAATGATGAATTCTGATTAATAAAAATTAGAGTTTATGGATTATATCTCGAAATGTTCATATACAAGTGATTTACAGTAATTTTTTTAAAAGATAATATAAAACTTTTTAAATACTTCGTTTCAGTGATTATCTAATCGAGTGAAAACTTAGATGAAAGATGTGTTTAGAGGTTGGCACATTTTGATATTAATTGATGTACAGATCTTCTGATAATAACATTCTATAATATTTAATTTAAGAGAGAGGATAAATAATTACTTACTTACCAACGCCTGTTACTCTCAATAGAGCATAGGTTTCAGACAAGCATTCTCCAACCAACTCTGTCCTGGGCCTTCTTTTCCAGTTCTATCCAATTTTTGTGTTCTTTGATATTCCTCTCCTCCCTTGAACTTGAGGGTTCCGAGTGAGGGCTTGCCTCGTGATGCAGTTGGGTGCTTTCCTCAATGTGTGTCCTATCCACTTCCAGCGTTTCTTCCTGGTCTCTTGCTCCGCTAGGATCTGGATTATTCTCTCCCACAGTGGGTTGTTGCTGATAGTGTTTGGCCAACAGATCCGAAGTGTTTTGCGTAGACAGCTACTAATAGACACTTGTATCTTCTGGATGATCGCTTTCGTAGTTCTCCAGGTTTCCGCCACATACAGTAGAACTGTCTTGACATTCGTATTGAAAATTTCGACGTCGGTGTTTTTTGACAGACAGTTGTTTTGACTTCCAGATGTTCTTCAATTATAGATATTCTACTCTTGCTTTGCCAATCCGCTCATTCTTATCTGCATCAGATCCATCGTGTTCATCAATGTTGCTGTCCAGATATGTAAAGGATTTTACATCTTGCAAAGCTTCTCCGTCAAGTGTGATTCGATTTTTGCATGTTGTGTTGTATCGGAGAATCTTGCTTTTCCCTTTGTGTATGTTGAGACCTACTATTATTGAGGCTGCTGCTACACTGGTTGTTTTCTCCTGAATTTGTTGTTGTGTGTGCGGTAGAAGAGCCAGATCATCTGCGAAGTCTAGATCATCCAACTGCATCCTAGTTGTCCACTGTATCCCGTGCTGTCTTCAGATGTTGACTTCTTCATGAATCAATCGATCACCAGGAGAAAGAGAAAGGGTGAGAGTAAGCAACCTTGCCTAACACCAGTCTTTACCTCGAACGAGTCTGTCAGCTGTCCTCCATGTACGATTTTGCAGTTTAATCCATCACAGGAATTCCGTATGATATTGACTATCTTCTGAGGCACACCGTAGTGTCGAAGAAGCTTCCATAGTGTTGACTTGTCTACGCTTTCAAACGTTTTTTCGTAGTCAATACGTTTGATAAATAATGGTCTCATAAAATTAACTGTTTCATTAGTCCGAAATATTTTATATTTAGCAACTTGCCGAATCATAGGGATGTTTACAGAAAGCACTATATGCTTTCTGAATTGAACATATAACTGATTAAATTACATGACTACTATTTTTGACATTACTAGGATAATTCAAATAAAGAGAAGCTCTAAAAATTAGTAACTACTCTTCTAGGAATATGTTGACGTATTTCTTATGAGTAATTATCAAACAGTTGCTCAATAGTATATTAAAATAATCCTAGTTGTAAGCTTATTTTAAAATATTAACTGCTGTTACATTTTTTATCTCTCTTTATTTATGGGTCAACAAACCATTATTCTAAACGATATCAAAGTGTCCTAGTTATTTACTTATTGAGAGTGATTACTTGTATTGGATTTTAGTCTAGCATATTACTAATGCACTCATGTCAGTTATGAGTATCAATCGATGAAGGTACTTATCCTCCTTTATATTGAAGTGAACCAAAAATCAAGTGAGGAAAACTACCGAGCGCTTTGGTAAAATATAAAAATTATACTTTAAATACATCATTTGCACATCTTCCATCAGTTATCTCTTACTTCATGGTTCACTCATTACTGTTGTTATTTTGATTGCTTTCAGTTTTTTCTTTTCTCTTCATTTCAATCTTCTCAATCTTCTGCTCGTAGACATTCCAATTCCGATTGGTGATAAACACTACTTATACTTATTAACATAAGTAGCATTCACCATAATATGTAATCCTAGTGTTTCAGTTGAAAATTCAAGAATGTATGAATCTGTATGGCCTATTGATATCGTGACGAGTATAGTAACGAAGTTAGGGGACGTATTGTTAGATAAAATAAAACAGATAAAAATATATAATGGATGTGCACGTTCTCAAAATCTGAACACTGAATGTTGTTTATAAAAATCATGGTTATATGGTGTTTATTGTTTCATATATGTTATATCAAAATATAAAATGTTTAAATATCAGCATGAACTGGTCAGCAGTTATTTCATTGGAGGAAGCCATCATAGAAGACCAATTTTAAATTTATTATCTAAATATATATCCATGAATATAGAATTTTGTGGAGATTATGGAATTTTCATAGTTATTGAATCACGAAATAGTCTTAAATAAACCACTATTGAAAACCGTAAAGCATTGGGAAGCTGTTTCGTTCTAGTACCGGACTCTTCAGTAGTGTGCATGAACGACTCCATCGTAGGGAATGGAAACCAAGACCTTCGGACTGACTAGTGAACGGTTTATCTCGAACATAACAGTTTTCAGCGATAGTTTAGCGAAGATCAGTTCGTGATGCAAAAGCTACGAATATACATATAATGCCTGAAAGATTTGCGTAGATATATGAGATATTTTGTCCATAATTCGACCATGTCAATACCTTGAAACAGAACTATTTTTAACACTTAGTCACAAATTTTTATTATTCAGATACATAGGTGAAGCAAAATATTGAGTGTCATATAGTTTAAACTTCCTTTAAATAATTTTTTAACTTCTACAGTATTATGATATTAGTCTGACTTTCTCAATCAAAATAACCTAGTGTGATTATAATAGTTTAATATTTAGCAGAAATCCCGTTTGCCTATCTATTATTGACCAGTCTGATTTATCGTGAGTCAATAATATTTGAATAGTCAAGAAAAATAAGAATGAAGAAAATGACATTTTCTTATGTACTGATGATATATAACCGTTGTCCACAATTTCGACGATTAAATTATTTTTAGAAAAACATCAAGTTTCAGATAACAGCACTTTTTTTCAATAAATAATACCTTTAATTCTATGTACCTAGTGATGGATCGCAACTTTTGATGTTTTAACACAAATATTCAAACACAATTGATATTAGCATACATTTATTTAACGTATAGTCGAATGCTCATAAATAGGCTTATGGAGTGTGCAGAATTTGGCAGTTGACATCACGGATTGACCTTATTTAATCAACCAATGAAAATAAGGAAGTACTGAATACTTGTTTCTTCCTAGTATAGGATTTCTCAATAAAGTACATCAATGATGTAAGCTATACAATATAGCAACCTCCACAAACCTTCATACCATCAATAGTCATATGTTCTGCATTAGTTGATTCTGAGCAATAACTCATGAAGTAGATGTGAAAAGCCGTGACCAGTGGAGTTCAGCTATATTGAGTCATTCACCCACCTATGATATTGGGAGGTGGTTGTGCAAAATATCGAACTGACCAGAGTTAAACATATTAACAAATAAATGCCTAATCAGTAGTTTATTAGTTAAGTAAGTACCACGGGACCTGAAGATCTTGAATTCAATCATCATTGAGGATATGGATTGCTGAGTAGTCCAATTACTAAAACGAAACAGTAATCCAAAGCTTCTTAGTTTCCAGTGGTTGTCTAACTAATACTAACGAACAACAAAATATCGGAAGGGAATTTTTTGCGTGGATATTATAGTAATTTCAATAGTTGAGGTCGTGAGTCAATTGAAGCTAGATCAACGTGGAATACTTGGAAGCACTGAACGGCCGTTTCATCCTATTGTGGGATTCCTCAGTAAACAAACAACAACAAAATAATCACATTTTATTCTCCTATTCTCTTTATTTTATTTTTTCCTACAACATAAATCACCAATGAAATATTATTTGAGTTGAGTGTTCTCATATATTATTATTACTATTATTATTATTATTATTATTATTGCCATATCATGTGAAATTCTCTTGAGTAAAATGTAGGTCCTGCATTCTAATCCCGCGAGGTGGGATCGTGGATGCTCACAGCTGAGGATTCCCAAAATAGGACGAAACGGCCGTTCAACGTTTTGAGGTTTTTCATGGTGGTCTAGCTTCAATTGACTCATGATCTCAACTATTAAAATATATTTCACATAGAGATGTCTAAATCTTAAAAAAGGATAAGGTAATAATGATAGAATTAGTAATAAAATTATATATTAATCTTAAAAATGTTCATTTACATTAGAAACAAATTATGAATACAAACTGGATATTGAATTATTTTTCATTTTATATGCTTGTATGCTTCTATGTATTTATAAAAACTACTTAAAGAAATAAGTAAAAAAATAATAAGTGAGAAAAGGTAATAAATTTTCGTTGTCTAAATGAATAGTTGTAAAGTGATAACATATGAATAATATTCTTTATGTACGAAAACAGAAACAACAACAAAAAAAAAGGAGGCGAAAAAAGAAATTAATATAAATAAATCGAATTTTAACAAAATTATTAAATATAATCATGATAAATTAAAAGGTGTTTTATTATTCTATTCATTTTTCATGTTTAATCTATTCTATTCTTTTGTTTTCTTATAAAGTAGATAGATTTATAAAACATATGGATTTAAGTTTGAATGAAAATATGATATTTAATGAATGAATTAAATCTCAAAGGACTTTTAGACTGTTGGAACGAAACAGGCAGAATGTTTGAACACGCAATGAAACTGATTGATATTATATGATGAATAAATAGGGATGAATATAATCGAATATTCACATGTATTTACATTTCATAATAAATGGTATATGTGATGAATGATTTTTTTCAGTATAGGGGTTGCGGAGATTATTAAGTTTTTGATTGAGATCATAAACTGATTAGTGTCAGACCACCGTTGGAAACCTGCAAGTACTGAACGGCCGTTTCGTCCTATCGTGGGACTACTCGGCAGCGCGCGTCCGCAATCCCCGCTAGCGGGATTTAAAACGGCCGTCCAGTGCTTCCAGGTTTCCAACAGTGGCCTAACATCAATCGGTTCATGATCTCAATCAAAAAATGACTTTTTTAGGGATAGAATATAAAATTGGAATTATATACGTTGATTTTTGGTGGTCGGCGATCGTATGAATGATCGTTGTCTAAAAATACATCATGGCTATCCTCGTATATAAGCCCTGAATGATTTCAATATGCAGTCAGGGAGAATAAACAAAAAAAGGAAGAGCGAAATGAAATGACGTACAATGGAGAAGGCATGTGAACTAACTCTATTTACCCAAGCGTTAATTGATATTTATAATAGCACAAAAATAAACTACAGATATGTGATGAGTATGATAAGATGTACACACACATACGCTCATATAAAAACAGTCTAGGTTGACTAGTGAAAAATTAACACGGTCAAAACGTGACTCAAGAAGAATGGATAAATTGGCCTGTCGAGAACCTAGAATAAGTTATGTGGGATTAACATAATAACTGACATTACAGGTTATTATAATGAATGAAATCACTTATGGATGTTTATGTAATGTTTAAAATTGAACTTTTTTTAAACTTTTCTAATGAAGGACCTAGGAAAAGTAAACTATCATCAAATATACTACAATGAATTTTTCATAAGGAAAAGTGTTATTAAAGAGTTGAAAATGAACTAGAGTAAAATTTAAAATCCTATAGGTGATATAAGCATTTCAATTATTACTCATAAAGAAAGTATACTGTGAAACTACAACAAATATTTACACAATATAATAATTTTACGTAAGTAAAGGATTATTTTCTGGAGTTAATTCGGATGTCATCTTCAAGATTAATAAATCATCTGAGTTTAAGGTGATTGATTAGACTAAATAATTTAAACTACTTATTAGTAATATGTAGGAATGTTCGTCGAAATTTGATTGGATAGTTTCACAGCATTTGGGCTCTGAGTTCATGTGAAGTCAGATTTCTGAGGTTTTTCAAACACATTCATTCTCCTTAACATTTGTTAGTAACTTAATAATTTTATTGATAATTTAACCAGTGATACTTTCTACCTTCAATCAAAAACAAACATTTCTGGTGACTGAGTTCCTTTAACATAAAAATGATGAAATACTAAATTCGATGTATCGTTACAACCACATGTGCCCTTTCGTTGGCTAACTGATAGATTAACAAGTAAAAACTTTCTCATGAACAAGACACTCTAAACCTCCAAGGGTTTTTAATTTCCCATCGTTGATATTCAAAACTAGAATCGATAAACCTCCATTCTCATATATATATAATCCATTTGTCACAAACTTTAATACATTTGGTATTAGTTATAAACATAAACACAGATGATGAGTCCTAAGCAGGACGAAGTGTGCTTCCTGTATTTTGTTCATAACCACAGTTCAATTACAATAATATCATTTAATGTTCAAAGAACAAAATATATTAACTTGGCTACGTGGTTAACGAAGTGTATTGCTAAAATCCTTTAAAATTACAAAAGCTTTGAGCACTCAAATACTTCTTTCTAGTGAGTATCAGCATATATAAGTATAGAATCAGTAATTTGTTCCTTATCACCACAAGATTTAATTGTACGTATAGTTGAGTCTGATGTACTACTACATTCATTCTAGACTGAATTCAATCCTGGTCTGCTTTACTAACTACAAATTCAAAGATATCAAAACATTACGTCAAAGAGAAATCACTTTTGTACAGAAAAAAATTATCATAGAAAATCTTCTTATATTACAATACAGAGTTCTGCTAGTCACATTGTTTGAAGGGTCATGAATATGCAAAATGAAAAATTATACCTACCTTATTTATTGAATCCTAATATAAATGAAAATTAGTAAGTTTTAACTCAACCATATAAAACCTATCATTAAAGTCGATTCTTAGCTTCGTGTACTTTCCAAGATTTGTTTCTTAGTTTGTATCACTGGTGAGGAATAAATCTCTCAATGTACAAGAAGTTTCAAAGTGAAAGTTAACTAAAACTCATCAATTCTTAACAATTGATCACATCAAATTATTTAATACGAATGATAATTTATGTTTCAAAAAATACAAACAAACATTATCTTTTTGATTAAAATCATAAATTCTTAATATTTAATATACAGGTGAAAGTATTCAGTAGTATCGAAATTAGTCACGCAAAATGTCAACATTATGAAATGGATTAATAAGAAATAATTAGGAAAATGATGAAATGAAAGAAAAAAACAAAACAAAAACAAACACGAAACAATTTTCACACTTATTCATGTTAAGTTTTATATTAATAAACATATTAGACAAGTGATTTATGTTGTTTGGATTGTCTGGTGAATATTTTTAATAGTTAATACTTTTATGATATTTCGGATGACATTCACCTGGAGGAAAAAAACACTTTTGATTAACTCTATGAATTATTATTATTATTGTTATTTACTTGAAGTATACTTAATTTAGTGAGATCAATTTCTGAATAGTAAATAATGTTTTGTTTTATTGAAGCTTCATGATATAACCTTTACCCAAAATGTTATATCTTAGTGAAGATTAAACTATGGGTGATTTCTGAGAACTATCAATTAACTAATATTATCTATATATTCTTATGGTATAACTATTCAGTAACTAGATTGTATTTATCTAGATTCCTCTTATTATAAGCTTCATTTTGAACTATAGATTATTATTGTACGATTTACTGTTCTTAAGTTATGTTCAGTTTATTGATTACCGTCTCTTACGTTCACAGCCACTTTTTGGCTTGATTTTGTATAAATGTTATTTCCTATTCTATAATGTGATGCGGTCTATTTGTCTAGTATATAAACTAAATATGTTTGAAATAAATGATTAGCATAGCGGAGGCTATTATTGGCGTTCTGGACTCAACTGGACGGGTTGAGCGAACAATGGGCCAATAAGGATGCTAGGCTGCTCATACTGGTCGAACGTTATTGGTTTGGCACAGTACTAAGATTGTATAAGTCGTATTTCGATTGGCGAATAAACCATCTAATCACTAGCCAGGCTTAAATACACAGATGTTTAAACTGAATGAGTAGGCGAATTTCACCACTGAGAGTGAATGCTGACTGTTTGTGAGACAAATGAAAGTTATTAATATACAATTCGAAATAGTAACAATTTCATCAAAATTTAGTTGAGTTTGGATTTAAACTAAGAAGGACAGTCAATCCGTTTTATACTATACTTGATCTCACTTGATTAGAGAGACCAATGACATCCCAACCATGACAGGCGTACTTGTGCCTGTAGGAATATGACAACAATCGACAGCAGAGGTTTAGTTTTTCAAGTGAAGTTAATCAAATATGTAGGTAACATAACATATATAGTAATTTAAACGATGAAGTAAGTGACTTAGATATTTATCCATCATATGGCATTACTACGTTACCGTAATATTTAGGTGCGAAATGTCACAATAACAATTAATTCTATGACAATCTCAAAGTTCAAAATATTGATTTGATCGAGCTCCGACATTATTGTAGAAAGTACTCAAAACAATACCTCGTAAGACGGATATTACACTAAACTTCTTGTGGAAATATATTGTCTTTTAGCTTAGTGTTAAGAAGCCAAAAAGGCTCTGAAAATGCTGAGAAACATCTTATTCAATCAACATTCAATAGAAGTTTTGTCAGGAACATCTAGAAAGTGAAAAGTCACATATCGCGTTTCTGATTACATGATTACCTATACTGCTACTATGTTTAGTAGCGTTCCAGAATTTTCCGGAAACCCAATGCCAACTAAAGTGCTATAAATACCCTAGACTTCCTGTATATAAATGAACCTTGGAGTAAAGTGTTTTCTGCCATGTTTCTCACCTTTTCTGTCGTGTAGATTTAGCCTGGGGGTTACTAGAAGAGCTAAGGAAACCAAATCTAGCGTTCAATTAGAAAACTTATCACTTAATTAATCATTGTGAATAGCATGAAGATAGTTGGTTGTACCGGCTTCGTTTACTAGTTTCATTTTAATAACATATTTGAAAACACACACGAAAGCAAATGACATTCATCTGTGTCACTTTAGTTATCCGATATTCTCCATCGACTCAAGCTAATAGTTACTTGTCACTGCTTCTCACTAGAACTCTAGGAACTACTTCTTAAAGCCAGTCACTGATAGGTCCTGGGTTTGAATTTAACGAGGCGGGGTCGTGACTGCTCACTGCTGAGAAGATGATGGAGGAAAGTATACCAATGTTGATATAATAATTAGACTAAGCAATCATTTTAATCACTGACTCATATTATTTGGAGAACCATTGAAAATTATAAAGCTCTGAACATTAAATGATATTTTCAAGTTTAAGACTTTACATCCCCTTATCCATGTACGATCTCACGTGTAACCTAACTCAAAACCTCAAGGTATGTAACAAGTTCTGTATCTTAAAGTCAATGAATTATAATTGAATAACTCGTCTTTCATCTTTTGTAAAATATAACTTTTGATTATATTCAATTTTAGCATAATGAATATGATTCTTGTTTGAATATCATATCCGAGTAAACTAGTATAACACTTTATGTTTATCAGAAAGGGTTTTGTGGAGATTGTAGTAATTTCGATGATTAAGATCATGAGTCAGTTGAAGCTAGAACACCATGGGAAACCTGGATGTACTGGACGGCCGTTTCGTCCTATTATGGGACTCCTCAGCAGTGCGCATCCACGAACTCGCCCCCTGCGAGATTCGAACCCAGGACCTACTGGTTTCGCGCGCGAGCACTTAACCACTAGACCACCGAGCCGACATCCAACGGTGTTAATGACTCATGATCTCAACAACTGAAATTACTACAATCTCCACAAAACCCCTTCTGATGATAATCAACATATGCTCACTAGTGACTGGCTTCAAGAGGTATATCCTGAAGTTTTAGTGAGAAGCAGTGACCAGTGGAATTCAGCTGGGTCTGTTGTGGGATAGTAACTCACTGAAGACATTGGTGGATGTGTCGCTCAATTTCGTGGATTAGTTGGAGTTAGACATTAACAACGTTGGATGCCGACTGGCTCAGTGGTCTAGTTGGTTAAGCACCTGGCGCGAGACCGATGGGTCCTGGCTTTGAATCCCGCGAGGCGTGGTCTTGGATGCGCAGTGCCAATGAGTCTCACAATGAGACGAAACGGCCGTTCAACGTTTTGAGGTTTTTCATGGTGGTCTAGCTTCAACTGACTCATGATCTTAATCAGTGAAATTACTTTATGTTTAATTTGAAATTAAACAATTCAGTTAATAGCAAATCGATTATAATTAGAATAAATAAATAAAACGTATTATTGTCTGTTAAACCATTATATTAGATTTTATATCATTAAGAATTGTCATAAAAGTAATCTATAAATCATTCATAAACATTAGCACTACTTATTATTCATAAGATTTCTTTTCAAAGGTGTATAGTAGTACATCTTTTACTTGAAAAAAAGATTTATCGTATATTGAACTATTTACCAGACACGTGTTTTTAATTTATATACCTTCTATAGTAAATCATATTTTACAAACTACTCAAAAACACCAGTAGTAGTAGTAGTAGTAGTAGTAATAGTAGTGTAGTGAACGAGAACACAAGTAGGGGACAATCAAATGTAATTGTACACAAAATTACATCATATCTTAGTGATATATCTTGTCAATTAAATGCTAAATCCGGCTTCTAAGATCTGCTAGTAACCCCGAAATACGACCACGACGACAACCCTAGTCGAAAATACGCTCATTTATATATTGTACACCCATTTCGATTAATAACTAGGATGAAATCACAAATATGAAAAATACTCAGTTGTAACAAATCATATGTTGAGCACATCATATGCTGAATACAAGAATATCGTGTGCTATACAGAATAAAATATCATACGAGAAAACGAAAGAACTACTACATTGAATAATCATCATATTGAATCAAGACGAAAGTAATGTTGAACAAAACTCATGATAAGTAAATCAATCGAATTTTGACCTTTCTTTCTATTATAATATCACTTAGTAAAATATGAGAATCATACAGTAAATACTTAATTTGTAAAATATCAGTCAGTCGTCTCAGACTTCATTGTTCATACATTTTCATATTAATTACTTTCTGTTCCCATTCTTCAACTTCTTGATCTCAATTTTCTGCAGCTAGATATTATATTTCTGATTCGTGTTATATACTACTTATGTTGATATAAGTAGCACACATCATTGTCGTAGTTAATTCTTCAAAATAAATTGAACTTGAAAACTTAATGTAAGTAAGTGTACATTATTATCATTCTAACTATTAAAGTAATCAAATTGTTAATACAAAAAAATAATAAAACCTAATTGAATAAATAACACACAACTGGAATAACTTATTTTTAACTTATTTATTAATTACAATGCAGGTATATTCTTGTTTATTTTAATTGGTTCATATTTATTATAAAATTAAGGACACTATGAAATGAATCAATGAGAAAAAAAACAGTGATTTAATCAAATAAGTATAAATTAATATTTAATTTAAGTCAATCATTCAATTTTATTGCTTATTTTAAATGTTCAAATTATACTAATTCAGTCAAAAGAAGGAATTAGTCTATTTATTTAAGGTCATATTTCTTTCGATGTATTGTGGTATATAGTAAAGTGATAGATATATATTTAAAAAAGGATAAAATAAGTAAGATAAATGATTATACTTATAGTTTCTTTTATTATGTATAATTATAGTCAAAAAGAAATTGATTACATTACATAATCATTATAAAAATTAAGAAAATCAATTATTACTTTCTATGAATTCATTAACATCGATTGAATCAAGATCACATTCAATAGATTTACAATTAGCTGATATACATATTTATGTGATACCACCAAATTTATGGATTAATGATTTAAATACAGCATTTACTCAAGTGATTAAAAATACAGTTTCAGCTGGAATAATTCGTTCTAAAATTAATATTACATTAGCTGAATTACGTGAAATTTTAAAGAAAGAATTTGAAGAACAAATTTTACCAAATGATTATATATTTTGTAAACAAGTTGGACATTCACTTGGTCGTGTAAATATTAAACTTTTATAATATTCTTAATTTATTTAATTTTATTCTAGATTCAATTAAGTCAAGAGATATTGTTTAAAGTTAGTGAATTTCTTCCTCCTCAGGTAATTAATATTTATATATATATGATATAGTTTGAAATTATAATGTAAATCCGCCCTCCTGCTTCATATGTAGAATTCATACACTTGATTTTGATGTGAATTCATAAGAGGTTGGTAATAATACCTGAAATATGTGTAATACAATTCATATCTTTAATCTAGTGACTGAAATAGAATGCTTTGACTAATAATTTATGGCTCTATAAATATGATCATTACAGACATATACTATATAATCCTACTTCAAAATTGGTTTCACAACGAAGTATAAACTTACGTTAACATGAATAGCTTTAAGTTGAGATAAACTCCCTTTGTATAATTATAGCATAAAACATATCAGAGAAAAATCTATGTTTTGTAAAACATCATGATGCTTAGTTTTAGTTAATGAAGTGATTCATTTTGTTCATCCAGAGTCTGACAAATCGTTTGTTGATCGGATTACAAGTAGCTCATAGATTTTTATTTTATTGAATTTTACTAAGAAGATCATTGTAATAAATTTCACATCGGTACTGATTGATGATAATTCAGATCTGCCTACACTTACTGCTCTTTGATCACCTCAGTGATTTTTATATAAATTTTTTTATTATGCATTTTTTCATACAAAAGATTTCAATGTGATTATATTTCGATGACTAAATTTAGTTTACTTGCAGTAGAAGTGAGCTGAGTATAATTTTTATCAATTTAAATCTCAAATGATCCTCAGTATCCTAAGTCATTGTTTACATGGATTACGGTAGTTTCATACAGCTGACTGTCGATGATTGGAATGATTCCTAATTTTCTTAGACAATTAAATGAATAGTATCTTTTTAAAAACTTATCAGACTAGACTTTAGCATTTTTATACTGTAAAATCTTTAATTGTCATAATACTAATCATGAAGGATGGATTTGATCATCAATAACACATTATATTCAAAGGTATTATCAGTTGTATTATTAAGGTAAATCTATTGTAGTATAAGTTGCCATATATAACCAAAAGTAATTTTGATACTAATAGGGAAAAAATATTTTCCACTCAGTTTACTTATTGAACACAAAGTGTATAAATTGAGAAATATATATAAGACAACCCATTAAACTTCCGATCCTTCATTCGCTGTTCTAATTCGAGAAGGTTATATTCATCAGTTAGTTTCATTGTGTTTCATAATGTTGTCACAGATAATTCAGATTTATTATTGACTCCACCGAAGGGGGAATTTCACACTTTTGTATAATGCAAATTCATTGGCCTGAACTGTATTTTTTTAAATGTTGAGTTTTTTAAATTTATGTTCAGTAACATTTTATTGGTACCATGATTTGTCTAAGAATGTTCATTATTTTCTCCCTCTCGCTTGATTCATTTCGCATGCTCACTAAGCCTTTCAAATAGATCTTAGGTGTATCTAAATAAAATCTCGAAGTAAACTGTAATTCTGAAATTAATTTAGTCACCAAAATAATTTTAGAAAAATGTCGTTATTATACAAGTAAGCTGTTTCAATGGACACAGATAATTGATAATAGACCGCTTTCTCAGAAGGGTTTTTTAACATTTCACTGGTCACTGTTCATATGGTAGCACATTCCAGTATGCCCATGTGTAATCGATTCATTTTTACATGTTGCTGAATTCGTTAAAACTGTATTTAATTGAAATGTAAAGTTCTTTCTGATTACTAAACTACAAACGATGGTTATGTGGTATGATGGTAACATCAGAATTCCCTTAGATTTCCTTCAAACTACTTTCCATTTAAATCTTACAAAGGTGTAGCATAATAAACTTCTATTTATAACTTCATTATCTCTTGGTCAAATCATACTGTTAAAAGATTTAGAAGTGTTACTGTATTAATATACACAAAGAGGTCATAACAAGTTTATGAAAAGCTGATTTGTTGTAAACTACTCAAATCTCTTCGCTAGATTTAATCTCACGATTTACAAGTCACCAAATGTCTTTTGGAAACGGATTTCCACTTCAACTGACAGTTACATTAATTCACAACCAAATTATTTCAGAAGTGTTTTTAGATAAACAAGTATTCGAAGTAAGCATTTGAAGCAAAAGCGAATTGTAATCATAAAAGAATTAAATTAATTATTGACATTCAGTGTACTAGGACTATTCTTACGTATTGTTTTCATCATACCGAATCATTTTCAAGCATACTGTAATGACTAAGGTGACTCAACTTACAGTTTGCTTATATAAGTGAGATAGGTCTTCACCAAATAACTAGGTTATATCTTGGTAACTGTCCATGTAATCAATTAAAATGATAATGGGTTATCTATCCCTTGATAAATGAGTTGTCAGTGATGAAAATGTAGGTCATAAAACAACCAATAATTAATCATTCTTACCCATGTATACTACTTAACATTTTTTAGCACAAACATCTAAGCACATATCATAATAAAGGCACACCCACGACACTATTATTGATCAAAACCAAGGTCGTCAGTTCTCTAGAATAGCCCTTGACCACTAAGCTACTGAGATGTGATTTATTGGTGTATATTTCCGGATTCAGTCAACTTGAAACTTAGCTTGACAATTATACAACCAAATTGGTGAGGGTTGTTTTACCCATAACATATCCATTGTTCAACAGTACACTAAATCATATCAGTCCGATACAAATACCATCTATAAATTAATCTACCCAAGATCACTTCACATAAATTGCCTATCAGTTAAAATGAACATTGTATATATAAAAATCTCAGCCACTGAAATTAAAATTAATCTGAAGTTTCGCTCGTTTTAAGAAGTTTGGACCAGATTCCCGGATGAAACGTTTTATTAATTTTAGTAACTTTAATTTTTACAAATACAGTTTCTGACTGAGATCATGAACCGATTGATGTTAGACCACCATTGAAAACCTCGAAGTACTGAAAGGCCCTTCCGTCCTAGTATGAGACTCCCCAGCAATGCACATCCACTATCCCGCTCGTGGGATTTGGACCCAGGGCCTTCGATCTCGCGCGCGTAGCTACCTGTCTCTACCTGATATGGATTAGCTCCACTGGTCACGGCTTCTCACTAGAACTCCGAAAATTCCCTCACGAAGCTAGTCACTATTGGACGGGATCGTGGATGCGCACTGCCGAGAAGTCTCACGATAGGAAGAAACGACCGTCCAGTGATTTCAGATTTTCAGTGGTGGTCTAACATCAATCGGTTCATGATCTCAATCAAAAACTGAATTGTCTCTACAACCCCATACTGATAAATACAGTTTCTTTTTTAGTATCTTCCATTAATTCGACTCTCGACTATTTTCAAACTATTCGTTAAACTTTAGACGAAAGTTCTTATCAAATATTTTGCTTATCGATTTATTTTCATATAAATTTGATTGTTGGTTTATTGTTATTGCTATTAAGCTCCTTCTGAAATTCCAACTATGACATTTTCACAGGGTATCTATATAGTTCAACAATTTATCCTATAAATCTAGTTTGTACAGTCATGATTAAAGCAATAAAATGAATATACTGTGAACGATATGAAGTAGTCTAACTGAATTTACTATAATCAACAGTTATATACAAATTAGTACAATTTATTGGAAGATTTTTTATAATCATTAAGAGTAAAGCTTTTTAAATTTGATTTTGTATAGTCAAATTAAAATGAGGTCATTTGTAAGTTTTTTATTTATGCACTTCATCTGATGATAAGTTAGAAAGATTTTCCATCACTTAGAGCACATACAAACAGTGAAAAATGGTTTCCTGAGAAAATAATTTCTAATTCACAGTGGGTAGTCTATAGATTTGTAGAATTGTAACTAAGCTAAATTGTTACTTTTTTATCAGTGAGATTTTTGTAAAAAAAGACTAACCTCACATTATCTTTTTAAATAGTCTGAACTATCTGAGATCTATGTGATAGATCGTCAGGCTATTGATGAAAGTCAAATACATCAAAAAGAAGTTTATCAACTTGCTGCAGCACAACATCATCAGGTCAATTTAATGCCACTTCCTACATTAGGACAAACGAGACCAGCATCACCATTAATTAAACTAGATGATTCAAAGAAAAGTAAGTCATATTTTAAAACTTCCTGGGAGAAAGAAGAATAATTACTTAACCTTCCGATAGAAAAACATCGTCCATTCAATATAATCTATCATAGCTGTCAGTTATGTAAAAACTCAAAGAGACGACTAATACCACTGAATTAAAATGCTGAAAACTTGGAATCATAATAAGCTTAATGATCTCTCTTAATTCAGCAATTAACCAATCAATATTCTGCTTTCCCTAATAGTAGATGTGTGATCTGTGATAATAGTCCTGTAAACTCGGTAGTATCTGTCAAAGAGAATCCTGACTTTGTTTGATCACCTGAATATGACAACGGAAACGAAGATTGCCACAATTGAAGAGCATTTTAAAGGGGATAAGATTGATCCACTATAAATCTCATAAAGTTATGAGATCTTTATATTCCTATCTATTGGACAGATTATTTATAACATCAAAATGAATATTTGTATCTGAATGGTACAATTTTTAGAAGTATTTATTTCACAGTTAGTCTTTTAAGAACTAAACGGTGGTCTATACTTGTCCTTAGCAATAATCTTATTCAAATGATCTAAAAATGAATTATGATTGCAATGATGTGTTTTATTACTGAGCACTACACGTAATCGACTAATACATCTAATCTAATTTGTTGATCTAATAGTACTGGAGAACCTAATGATCTAAAAAAAGTCTTTTGCGATAACAAACATTTGGCTTTAGGGGCAAACTTTTATACCATATATATGGTGACTACATTATTAGTTGATCATTAAAAAAAAACTGAACAAATGTGGCAAAAAAAGATGACTTGTGTCATATATCTATAACCCTGAAGCGATTACAATCATTATAAATGATGCAATGTATTTTAAACTTCTGATAAATTAATTTGCTTGATGTCTACCCCATAAGTGACCAAACAAAACAATTACAGCTTCGAGATACATAGGTAGAGATGGATGGTGGCTAGCAGTGGAATCCGAGGCGCGCTTTTCGTCTTTCTGCAACTCGTCAGCTGGATGTACCTGCACCCCAGGGTTGATGTTTTTTCCGAGACTTGACCCACTACCGTTCGCCTTAAACGTCACCACGTTATTCACATAGCTCCGGAGTTTTGATAGCAACTAGCTTGTGCAATGGGGTGAAGTTTTGATCGAAAAATACGATTACCAATTTAGATACGCTGGCTTATACGACCAAACTAATGACGCATACACTTGTACGAACAACGTAGTGTTCCGATTGATCATTTTTCTGCTTAGCCCTGCCTGTTAAGTCCAGAACATCAATATCCGCCTCCGAGATACCCATCATGTATTTCAAACACACTGGGTTTATAATATAAACAAATCAGACCACATTATACCATAAAATAGAAAATAACATTTGTACAAGATCAAGTCAAAGTGGCTGTGATTGTGAAGAACTGTTAGTAATAAATAGGGAATATCTTAAGAATAGTAAATAATACGATAATAGTCAATAGGTCAAATAAAAGCTTGTAACGAAGAAAATATGAATACACATATAATAAAGTCACTTAATAGTTATACAATAAGAATATGCGTATAATTTTAGTTCATAATTAATTCCTAACGACTACCATTCATTTATTCTCATCCGGATATAACAACTGGTTCGAGCCCCAAAATGAACATCAACTCTGGAATCTAAATATATCCAGCTGACGAGATTCAGAATGATGTAAAGCGCACACTAGATTCCACTGTTAGCTACATCCCATTTATTCTACATAAACGTGCTATAAGTATTATTAGTAAATGCACTGACTAGAAGAGGAATACTGTTAAAATAGATTTTCGTCTGGATGAATCACGCTACACATTAAAACCCAAACTGAAAGCATCCTTATAAGTAGGAAATAAGTTTTTAATTTATTCAACTGACATTAGTAAATTTATATATTAAGTTCAATTAATGATACTGGATATCTTTTGATTTGATTTAAAAAAAGTTTCATGATTTAATTACTTTTTATACAGTCAATCGATTTCGCATTTTTGTCTACTTGTAACTACTGAAAGACCTTCTCATAAATACTGGAACGTATTGAATGAGCAATACCAAATCTAAGTGCTTTAACTGTTGAGTTATACACTTTTATGCTGATATTTTCTAGTCGAAAATTATATACTTTGAACTGAAATATAGCCTGTGACATTATCTATGAAAATGGTGATCAAGTATCAATGTAGTGCTTGTGGCAAGATTCAAACTTTGAAGAGGAAAAGTAATAGATTTAACACAGAATATTTTAAATAAGTCGAACTTTTATGAACCTTGTGTAGTAGCATTTGAATTATCTCGGTGATATATTCAATTATATTTTGAAAAAATACTAATTTACTAGTAATGGATGGGATAAGTTTGTTAGTGTTTCTTTTGAATGAGTGATGTAAACTAGGGGAGGAAAGGCTTTAAGTTAAACAACAGCTGTGATATGATGGAAAGAAAAGTCAATTTTCAATTGAATTACTCATTATGAGTTTTATTCAACATTACATCCGCTTTGATTCAATGTGATGATCATTCAGTGTAGTATTTGATTTGTTTTCCCAGCATGATATTTTCTTCTGTATAATATACGATATTCTTGTATTCAGTTGACATGAACTATGCTCAGTAAGTGATTTGTTATAACTGTGTATGTGATTTAATCCTAATTATTAATCAAAATGTGTGTACAATCAATATATAAATCAGTGTATTTTAGATCATTATTATCATCATCGTCGTGTTTTGGGGCTAATAAATCTACACTTAGACCAGTCTTTGTGTTCTTACTTTCGCATCGTGGGAATTGCAGAGGTCTCTCGTTCCGGGTATAAGTGATCAGCGTTTTTCCGGCACAACAATCAGCGACGACCAGTTATAACAATCTGCTTTGATGAAAAATCAATTTTTTAGGAATTTGATGAATTTTGACCAAAAATTTAAGGATCATGGTAAATAAGAACGGTTTGAAATTAATTTCTTATGAAACCACTAGCCTATTTTAAGTAGTACATTTTACTACGATAAAATTCATCTTCAATTTGTGTCGAGACTATAATTTATGAATAAACCAATCAGATTTACAATAACAGGTCTTGAATTTTGGCGCGAAATTAATTCATTCATTTGGCTAAATGAAGTTTTGGCATTATACCTGATGTCAGTTCGTGATGAAAATTCTAAATCTAATTCCTAACCTCAACCATCAACTGTGAATCATAATCCTAATTCCCTCATTTAACCGTTGTATGTAGGTAGACATTCTTAAGGTCTTTTTAGCGTCGTTCAAAGGTCGTCCATAAATTATAGTCGCAACCAATTTGTTAATTAGAATTTAATTTATTATATTACTGAATCAAGATTAAGAATCATTGAAATGTTTATTGAAGCAAATTTTATGACACATTTTTTTACGATACTGAATTTAAAATGTAAACAACAGGTTTATCTGACCATAATGAAAATTTTCAATCACCAAGTATTCCTACTCCACAAGGGCAAAATACACCAGTTAATTATGAATTACCTTCTGTGACAAATATGCATCAAGAATCTCAACAACAGCAGTTGCAACAAAATATCAACAGACCTAGGTAAGATATGAAATTATGTACTTTGTTTCACTTAGAATAATGATAGAGAATTGATTTAATAGATATTTTAAATTGAACACAATTTATATCATAAACTGAATAAATGTTGAAGACAAGAGAATCTTGACGAGTTATTTAGTCCTAATTTAGGGTTTTTCAGTAACAGTTACTCCGAATCGAATTATGACCTACAGAGATCACTCCTGATAATTTTTAATTGAGCTTAGATTTTAATTCATATTGAGTGAAATTCCAAATTAGTTCATCATCTATGAAAACAAATTATGTGAATTTCTCGTTCTTTAAAATTGTTTTAGCAAATGACAGCAGGTATTTAAGAGAAATACAGAGAAAGTTATGTTGAGAAATCTGATATTTTGTTCCCCATACTTTTTATTTCCATAGCACTAGAATTTAAAAGCATGAAACTCACCGAACTATAAGTAAAAGTTTGTTTACTGAAGGTACAGCATTAACTGAAAATACATACTTGAATTCTGAATAAAAGTGATGATGAAGTAGTTTACATTATTCTAATTTGAAAGTTTCAGTGCACTCACCATCAAACTTTGTGTGTGAGAATCAACAATAATATTTTCTCTATGAAATATTAGACCTATTAGATCAACAATGAAATAGGTCAGGTAAATGAAAACTTTAGACTATATAGTTTTTAAATATTCTTCAGGTTATTTCATTTAAATGAACTTTTTTAGGAAAGATGTACAATCAACTAGTCTTGTCTACTTTTTTAAATGTATAACTTTGTGGATCGGTTGAAGTTAGATATTAACATCGTTGGATGCCGACTCAGTGATCTAGAGGTCAAGCGTTCGCGCGCGAGACTGACGAGTCCTGGATTCGAATCTCGCGGTGCGGTATCGTGGGCGCGCACTGCTGAGGAGTCCCATACTAGGACAAAACGGCCATTCAGTGCTTTCAGGTTTTCCAGGGTGGTCTAGCTTCAATTAACCCATGAATTCAACTAATAAATTACTACAATCTCCACAAAACTCCTTTCTGATAGATTTATATTCATTGATGCTACAAAAATGTCTCGATGAATCGACTTTATTTGAGTATAACAGCTAATATATGAAAATTTATGAAAAAAGTTGTGTGTAACGGGTCACTTTCCAACTGATTATAGATATACAGATTAGTTTATTTATTCATTAGTCATATGTTTATCTTAAACTGGATAGTTCTTATGTGTTCAAAGTAATTTAAGCTATTTTTCATATTTCAAACCATCCTATCTGATGTTAGTAACAGTAATCAATAAAAATGTTCTGAAAAATAATATTTTAATTATTCACTTTGTAACCTAAACAATACATCATCAATAGCTATGTTATAATGATTATAATTATATAATCTAAATCGCTCTTTATATCTCTAAAAGAAGAACGTAGAATAGATATGTTTATTTGGTGAATAAAATAAACGCTTTTAGAGAACTATTTATTTTGTAATAATAAATTAAAACTTTTCAAAAAATTTCTGACAAAATACTGATTCCAAGCACATCCAGGTTGTATCTCTTCATTTCTGCAGCAATTCGGAAGACTCTTCCAGTTTCCCACATTGTACGAACATTCCATGTACCTAAATTAATGGTTGCTCTGGTTGTCAGAAGGGGCATCAGCCTCATGACTTCCAAAGGAACTCGGCTTTCATAATCAGACGTCATAACTCTTCTAAATGACGACTTTCTAACTCCCAGGGCAGAGTTTAAATGGTTTGAATTATTTTTTCTGGTTAGCGTTTCTTTAGCGAATTAGTTTTCCATGGGATGGGGTCGCTAACCCAATGCTCAACCCTCCTCCTTTATCCGGGTTTGGGACCTGCAGTAACTCCAGGGGGGCTCCAGGTGGAGTCAATAGAGCAGAACTTAAATAATGTTCTAATCTAACAAAAATGAAAAGGCTGATTTTTGGAGACTTAAATCAAAAATCTATAACTACTCTTATCTTAACTTCTTTATCTTAACACCTAATTATGAAAATAATTTTCTTTCCAGTATTTTATATAAATGAAACATTTTCTCTCTGTTATATCCTGGCGAGAATAATGAATGGTAACTAATGGAATCTATTTCTGGACTAACACTATGCGTATATTTTTATCGTATAATTTTTGATTAACTTAACTATTCATATTCGCGTTCCACTTTATTTTGATCTTTGAATTATTATTATACGATTTACCATCCTTGAGTTATGCCCAGTCTATCAATTACTATCTCCCATATTCACATCCACTTTTGGTTAGATCTTGTATAAATGTTATTTTATATTTTATGGTACGATGTGGTCTGTTTGGTTTATATATAAACTCAGTATGTTTAAAATACATGATTCATATCGCAGAAGCTTAGATTGGTGTTCTGAACTTAGCAGGTAGGGCTAGGCAGGATGTAGGAGTGATAAGGACTCTAGACTGCTCGTACAGGCTTTATGCGTCATTTGTCTGGTCGATAGTTCACTGTCCTTTAATTGACAGTATCATTACGTTATACATTGATAGGGGCACAAACCCACAAGTTATAACACTCTCGTTGCTGTTATTGCTAAAGCAATCAAACACTAAAAAGTATAAAAGTACTAATTTGACATTTAATATTAATACTATTAAATGTATAACTAGTATTGTATTATTTCATTTAATTTTTAAATACATCTAGTTCACATTATGAACAAAGACCATCTATTAATTTACCAGTAATTTACCCAGTATCAAATCAATCTGTAAACAGTTCACATGAATTAACTTCATTGCAAACTGAGTTTATACCAAAATCGTTTACACCCATTATTCACACTGGTGATTCTGGTTTAGATACTATTTCAGCAGCAATTGGTCATCAAAAAGATGTTTTACAACGTTTAGAATATGAACAACAAAAACGTATATTACAGATGCAAGCGGAAGCTGAAGAGCGTCGTCGTCGTGAGGCTGAACTATATGCAAAAGAATTAGCTAAAAATGCTAATCATGCTAAGTAGGTTTTATCTTCAATTAAATGATTCCTTTTAATCTATAAAGGTGATTGAATATTGTATTTAATCTTCAGTTGAATTGTTTATAATTCGGTATGGAATGGTTTTATACCTAAACCGAATTATCCCTAAATACTACTTCTGTCAAGAAAGGAGTCAAAATAATAATATGTAATCTAATTATTATTATTTCATTGATACAAAAGTATTCACTGTTAGCTCGGCCTACATTTGCCGTATATCACTCCATAGCATAATTAGTTTGTTTTACTCGAATACAATGAACTGAAAGACACTAAGTTTCTGCAAAGTTATACTTTTTTATTTTTTGTAAATAATTAGGCGAATGGAAGAGCTAGAGAAAGAATTAAGAAGATGGACTGATGAGGCGAAACAGACAAGAGAACGTTTAGATCAGTTAAAATCTGCATGGGATACAGCATTAAAATCAAAAGAGGAAGAGATCACTACTTTAAAACAAGGTTTAGAATTCATGAAAAAGAGCAGAGATGAAAAAGATGGTAAACCCACAGCAAAAGAAATTGCTGCACAAACAGAAATACGCCAACTTCAAATTCAGTTAACCGAAATGAAGGAGAACTATAGTCGTGTTAGAAGAGAATTAGAAGAAAGACGTAAAGCTGCAGACGCTAGAATGGACGCTGTAGGAGATGAAATAAAGGATTTAAGGCGAAAAATGTCAGATGTACATGCTACATTAAAAGAACCAAAACCTGTACAAATTACAGTCAGTTCACAGCCTAAATCTGTTTGTGACGTAGGAACAGAAGCAATAGAGTAAGTCGATTTTTATTATGTCTTGTTATTTCTTAAATTTATCCTAGTTCAGGATTTATAAAGCGTATACAGCCACTCAAAACTTTTATAGAAGTTATCGCAGTTCTGAAAAGAATTTCTATCCGAAATATATTCTAAACCAAAGATTTTCCGCAATTTCTTTTGAGAATGTATCAAACTCTGAAATAGTAAAAGGATTCATAAACTATACTTTAGAGTTATTCCACGCATTATTGGTGTACAAATAGAACCAAGATTTCTACTCAGACTATGTTGTTATAATCTTGATATGCGTCTATTTTTCAAACAACCGTATCTATCAGAACTAAAGAAATAGTTAGTGTTACTTAAACAAGTGATAAATATTCTACTACGTCAATAAAACCAACCTATTTCCTATTGACTATGCTCGACTTAATGGGACACATTTAAATCGGAACCTTCTTTGATGTATTTGATCAAAACATATATATATATATATATGTATATATATATATATATATATATATATATATATATATATATATATATATATATATATATATATATGGCTTTTATTATTGGATGGCTAGAGGGATTCACCAGTGGATAGTGAATCTCATTTAGACAATGATAGATTTAATCAGGCTTCAATCCTCAATAACTTTCTAACATTAGTTAGCAGGCGCCATTTTTATTCAGATTATAATAAATTAAATAACATGTCTCTTTTTTAGTAGAACCCAGTCGCATAGTTATTAATGCTAATTTTATTAATACAATTAAGTTATCACCATATAAATTAAATCGAGTAGGAAATTCTATGCTAAACTACCTTGGAGTGTGTTATTATTACACTTACTATTGTATTGTTGCTTTCTGGCAAGCTGGTTAGTGAAGTCAGCTGGCTCTTCCGGTAAAGCGACATAAATTAAAGTGCGGTACAAATAAAGGGGCGCAATATCTGTTTCCGCATCTGACTTTTTGTTCTTGGTCTTACTTCCTATCCGGTTATTGCTAACCATCGATGTACCTCATATCAGTGATTAATGATGTCTTTTTGGTAGGCAGTTTCTCTTCATACTCAATACATGGGCATTTGTGTTGGAGGTCACTTGAGTTTAGTGGGGTGTGATTTTGTAGTTGAGCTGTTGAAGACTATATTATTGAGTTGTTATACGCGGGTCGAGTCACAGTTTTGAAGGTGTCGTTTTATGCATCCAGTAGTTTTATAAGTTTTAAATCACTCTTCAAGAGGGCATTTGTAATCCCCTTAGGATGTTACATCTGTTGATTTCGCTTGGTGATTGCTTGTAAGTTAACGATTCCTTTTTTTAATTGTTCCTAACTTCCTATTATAATTGAGGTTTTCACATTCATATATTAGTTCACATATCTCTATTAGTCTAGGATTATAGTGATAATTGCTAGTCTGTTTAATCTTAGTTGGATTTGCAATTCACTTTAAAGGGAGCATATTTTCAAGTTGTTCTATACCTATTTTTAATTGTTCTATCCAGATCTTGATATAGGCTTGTTTAATATTAGGATAATTTTTTATGTCACTATTTAAAAACCTCACCATTAGGTTGTTTGATTTTTCATGTGTGCGGTATACAACATATTTAGTTCGTGTTGTTCATTTTTTAGAACGATCGACTCTAGTTCACATATTAGAATGGGGATTATTAAAGAATTTATTAATAGGAGTTTCATGTTGAGACATATTTTTGCATTTTAATACCGGTTACATCTTTATCAGTGAGGATCTTGGCTTTTCAGTGTTGATTTTAATTAAGTCATCTAGGGTGCAATCACTTCGTATTATGGTTCCGAAATAGTTGGAAGAAGATATTTCCCTTATTTCGTTGTGGTCTAATCAGACCTATTGGCCATCACTTTGCTTATCGATCATTTATTATGATATCATTACTCACGCTTACGTACTACGTAAAAAAATATTTAAATCGTATCAACAGTTATCTTAACAATTGAAACATAAGCGTATGCAGTTTATATTATTGATACGAATATTAGTAAATATCTTGCATAACTTAAATAAAATGTAAAAAGTGTTTTTCGATACTGCTATATAATCTTCATTTTCTGATCCGAAAATTGAAGTTTTAATATTCAAATATTAAAAAAACTAGGACTAGATTTCTTCTAGAAGTTAAATACTTATAGCTGAATTCATGAATCAATTAAAGTTAGACCACCACAGAAAACCCAGAATCATTGGACGACGGTTTCGTCCCAGTAAGAAACCCCTGAGCAGTACGCATCCACGATCCTGCTCGTGGGATTCAAAACCGGGACCTACTGGCCACCTAGCTTTAATTAATTCATGAATTTAACTATAAAATTACCAAAATCACCACAAAACCCCCTTTTGTTAAATATTTACTTTATTAATCACTAACATTAGAAATAAAGTTTAATTCATGAGGTTAATTTCCTCACTTATATATAGAAATATTATTAACCAATTAAATCATATTGTTTCAATGAGTAGCTTGGTGACTATATTGTAATCTATTACTAGAAAAATTTAATTATTACTAATAATCAACAAATATCCAAAAACTGGTTAAGTTACTGACGACATTCATTGTTTCCATTTTTATGTTTTAACATATATCAGTATATAAATGCTTCGACAATAAAGTACAAAATGTATAGTAAAAAAAATTAGATCAGGAGTTCTACTTAAATGAAAATATATAACACTATATGCTTATCTTAATTTTCTTTTACAAATTTTAGTGAAGTCAAAAAGTCACCACCGCCTCCGAAAATTAGGGTAAGTTTGTGTAATGAATGATTTATCCATTCATCTATCTATTCATGTTTACCATAACAATGATAAAGTTAGTCGCCAATGTAATTGTTACAATTATCTAGCTAAATGAATATTTGTTGTTATACATAAATTCAGTACAATATTCATTTAGTGAAATACGCAAATGTGCATTTATTTTAAAAGAATTTTTTTATTACTCATTAATAATTATACTAAGTAGTAAGAATTATTTTACAGAAAAATTACAAAGAATTATGTTTTTAATTTAACATAAATTTTTTGTCGGTCTTACAATTTAAAAATATAAATTAGTTGCTATTCTGACAATCATCAAACGTATCATCATTTATAATTTTAAAGAATAAGTATTTCTTGTGAGCTATTCTTACAGTAAATGATAAAAAATTGATTCAATTTTTTGTTAACTTAATATATAATATGTTGAAGTATATGCATGATATAAAATATAGACGGAATAAGGTAAGCAGGACGCGTATTTCTTCCAGTTTGGTGGTACATATATCATATATTTGATGTTCACGACAGGACTTGAACCTAATAACATTCGCTTCAAACACCATCTTATTATTTACTTAACTATTGAGTTCAGATAGCCAGTCACTTATCTAACGGGTATGAATTTTAATTTAATTCAAAATGGATTGAAATTTAATCATTCTTTGTTGGCATTTGTGTATCCTGTGAAGTTTGCCTCAATATAGCTATTCCGTTTCTGCTACATTTCATTTTTTCTATGCTAACTTATGTAACAATGGCTATATCAATGCAATTCACACATGATACACATATTCCAACCAAGATTGATCACATTTCAGTCAAAATATCAACAACGGGATAATCTAATCCATTTCTATGATATCTTTTTTTGAGATCATTGTTAATATTATTCAAAAAAGTGGAATAACCTGTATTCATTTATAATATCATACACATAGTTTCCTTTTTTATCTTAAAGAAAGAAGGAACAAAGATTGCTGCAGAATAATATAAATTCATTTTATTTCGTTAGGTTCTCATCAGTTGCTAACAATCTAAAATATTTGGAAATCAAGGTTATTACAGATATTGATTTTCAAATCTTTCAGCTGATAAGAACCTAACGAAATAAAATGAATTCATATTATTCTGCACCAACTTGAGTCAAAAAGCTACAAATACTGTTCCGCTTTATTTCAAAATAATTCAATCCAGTCTTCTGACTACTATTTAAAGTAATATAAGCAAACAAGCTACATGATAGTTGATTTGGTCTTTTGTAGCATGAATTAAGTTTGTCAATATCAACCACTGGTTATCACGTCAGTAACTCATATTTATTATCATTTAAAAACCTGAAAATCACATTTTGATAGTTAAACTATTTAAGACAAATACGGTGTATATAAGACATAGTTCACACATTTTACTGAATCTTGTTTATAATTTGCAATTAAAACTTTTAGTGATAATTGTGTTTTTATTGGCTTAAATTAACACAAGACCTTTTGTTGAAGATTTACATCATGCAAACAATTTGTGAAGATTTTTTAATTCTATTATTTACCTCACAAGCTAATATCAGTCATACAACCATCGAAAACTGGGAATCACCGGATAAGTGTTTCGGCCCAGTATGAGGCTCTTCAGAGTATGCGTTTTGCCGGGAGTCGAACCCAGAACTTTTATATTTTATGAAGAGCGCTTAGCTTCTACATCATTCACTCGACATCCTGTGGTTTACATGTTTGACTTCAATTAACTCAATCATCTTCCAATGCCAGTAGTGGGTAAGTGGCTTAAAATCAATATAGTTAATCTCCAATAAAACGTTAACTCTTTAAAACTCTGGACATGGCCTTACGAGACTAATCAGTAGCGAGGACATGATTACAATGATGGAAGTTAATTGTTTGCCATCAAATCTGAAGATCCTCGGTTTGACTCTTAGTGATATTAGTACTTCTGAATAGTCTTATAATAAAGCGGAAAAGCTGTGCAATGATTCCTGGCTTTTGGTGGTCAATCCGGGATAATAATCATATAATGATATCGTGGTTTATGATGAAAATTCGTATTGGTTCTCTAGTATTTTATGCATAATATGTCAAGTGCGAAGTGGATAATTATTAACATAATTTTAAATGTAACGATAAATGAAACAGGTTATTATTAAATTTTACCGAGTTAGTAATTGCCATCAGTTTCAGTTAGTGCATAGAATCAGTAAACTTCATAAAAACATAAATTTTAGTAATATGAAATAAATCGGTAAAATGATAGGTCCTGGGTTCGAAACTCGCGAGGCGGATCGTGGATGCGCACTGCTGAGGAGTCCCATACTAGGACAAAATGGCCATTCAGTGCTTCCAGGTTTTCCATGGTGGCCTAGCTTCAATTGACTCATCCCAACTATTGAAATTACTATAATATCCACAAAACCCTTTCTGATACTAATCTAAATTCTCGAAAATTTGGTTTCTAAAACAAACAACAATATCGTCACGTGCATTTTAGTCAAATCCGATAAATAAGAGGCACTCCCTCGAATTTCGTTTTTATTCATAACTGCCTATCAGTTTAAATTCCTAATTCGATTCTTAAAAATACTGAAGTAATGAACCTAGTTTATGTATCTAATATACTTATAGGTATGTTAAGTACATCGATAAAATCAATTTAAAGACGTTGTCAAATACCTCAAAATATTGGACAATTCTTAGTGAAATGTTTTGAAACCGAGTAACTTTTAAGTAATCAGTTTGTGGTTTCAATGTGACATGAAATTTTGACCAAATACCAAAAAATTTAAAAAATATGTAAATTATTCACAATCCTGAGTTATATATATACAGCTATAATCAGACATATAATAATAAAAATCTAGTTAAGTGATTTATGAAGATTTTTCAAACTTTATTATCAGTTTTATTAAGAAATGATATGAAAATAAGAATTAGTGGAAACGGAAAGGAAGTGTGGAGTTACTTTGTTTTAGTTTGGTAGTCATAACAAATGCTAATTATGAGATACTACAGTATTATGTCCGATCTCATGTGAAGTTATTGATCCACATCACAGAGAAGTATCAAACTAGAAAGAAATAGTTTTTTCAGTGTTTTCTGATTTTTTTTATATCTTCAGATGATCTCAATATATTATTATCTAAAAGATTCAAATATCATTGCCATTAACTTCAATTTCGAGAGAATGACTCTATACTACTCAATTAATTTGGTAGTATAACTTTTCAATTAAAATTAAAATTTCAAATAGATTTATCATTATTCTCTATAGCTTATTTTCATATGAACTTGATAACAGTGAAAAATTTATAGATTCTAGAACAAAAATAAAATTAACATAAATTCTTATCGAGTCATTTAAGTGATTTTACATAAAGTTTTTATTTTGAATGATATATATGCATATACAAATACAAATAAAATTATTTTTTTTTAAAACAAAAACTGTTCCCTTAATTATACTTTCCTATAAAAATAATGGCTAATAGCTTTTCAAAACTAATGGTATTTTATTTATCTAATTTGAAAGTATTCTTAAGTATGCACTAACGGCTTGTGTGAATATGTGTTTAATTATTGTTGTTATTGTTAGGGGTGGGGGTGGGAGAGTTATGATGAAACAGTTTTCTACATTTGTAAATTTGTAAAATTAAAATTGCAAATTTTTCATTACATTCTAGTACATTAAAAAGAAATTGTCGTTCATGTTATAAATAAAAAAAACAATATCTAGATGAATATATCAAGAGTTATTATACTTAAAGGTAATTTATTTAATGAAAACAAAATGGGATTAATATTTACAAAAAAGAACGTTTGATCAATGTATTGTGTATGTAAGAAATTCTTCACTCTTAAAATAATGACAAATACAGTGTACTATATTTAGACAACTGATAAATAGAACATGATCGAAATGCATATTATTATACATATTAGTAAGATATATATATATATATATATATATATATATATATATATATATATATATATATATATATATATATATATATAAAAGATATTTTTCTGGTTAGCGCTTAGCGAACACTGGAGATTAGAGCTCAGGGAAAATTTGGTCGGAGAATCCTGGTCAGTGGCTCATGCTCCATGAGTGGTAACAAGCTTAAGTAAGTGTACGAAAAAATGAAGTTAGAATAGCTTTTTAAAATTTTAACCAACTGTTCATTTAAAAAAGAATGTTATCGATGAGGTAATTGTAAAATCTAAATATAAACCGGAGGACGATTTACTGATACGCCTAAGTTTAAGTATATTAACAGTCGATATTTCACAGTAAATATTGTTCAGTAAAATGAGAATCCATACAAAACAATGTGGAATAGTGGTACTAAATATATGTATATATATATCTGAACAATGCTTTCTCTAGCAGGTGCAGTCGCTATTACAACACCAAACTTTTAAGATCAATTAAAAATCAGTAAAGAGAGCCATAGCAACCCAAAAACAGCGCGTTGTCGAAAAACTAAGATAACACCAATCAAACCACTATAAAATGAAGAGTTAACAAAAAAGATTTCCTAACAATTAGAAGAGTAGATATTTATCTGACCAGGAATAAATCTAGCCAATTAAATCAAACGGAATCAATTCAGAACACCAAAGCTTCTAGAAATTAGAATGTCAAGTGAAACAAAAATATAACTGTAATCACAAACCCCAATAACATCGAAGGATTGGCCTCAGTGTAATAATAAGGACATTTCAAACAAACTGAAAGGGTATAAGTTATGTATAAATACGGACAAGAAGACAAGAAAAACGATACATATAATGGAGAAACAATAGAATAGTCATGTGGCACAATATACATAGATGAATTTTCTCTTATGTTCGCACAATGACATACTAAAATGGATTTAATAGTAGTCGTTAAGTGGACATGAACCTTTAATTATTGTCATTGAACATAATTCTATCATCAAGTGGTCACATTTACTATACACCACTATTTGTCAAATTTAGAAGGAAATGGAAACTACATTTTAAAGTCTATTATTTGAAAATCACTTGATAAGAAGTATCCATATGATCTAACTAAATCAATGATGACATTTCACGTCTATCACAGGAAATTCTTTTGTTACAATTTATTTATTATCATCTGACTAAAAAAATGATTATTTCCTGGATTATTTGTGGTGTGTGCTACTGATGTCGACCGATATAGGTAGTATGCATCATCAACCAAAAGTGAAAAGGTTTGGAGGTAGAAGGTTAAGAAGATCAAAGAAAAGAGAATGAAAACAAAAAAGGATTGATGTAAAAACGAAAGAACAATGAAGTCTGAGACTATTGATTGACATTTTGCAAATCAAGTATCCAATGTATGGTTCTCAGATTTTACTAAGATGTTCTATAATTTTGTATTCAGATGCATTTGATTATCCTCACTTATATTCTCGTTCAGTACATATTCACTCTTCTTTTAATTTCAATCTTCTCCTGGTGAGCATTCCACTTTCAATTCATAATATTTATAACGAACACCACAGTAATAGCAATGGTGACTTTTCATCACATTTTAGAAAATGGAAGTGAATATATGGGAGAATATAAAATGATTATATTTGAAAGTGTATGTAAATAAATCAGAAGAAAAGTTTTAACAGCTTTAGTGTGGTATAGTATTTAATTCACTATCACAAGGATCGTAGAATTGATCGTACAAACTCTTGATAATGAATACTTTTGTTCACACTGAAACTATAACTAAGCAACAATACATTGGGTTTCAATGGTTAATGGCTTTTTGTGTAATTGTATTTATGGTGAACACAATATTTAGTATATATAAGTCTACAAAAATATTACACTGATTAAAGATCAATTTTTACGTCATAAATAACCATGTTTGTTTTAAACTTTTAATGGTCATTTTGGTATAAATCAGCCAATTTGCCAAAAAAGTCATATTATCAAAGTACTCTGAATCCAAAAGTATACTAACATAAAAATTCAGTATTACTTAACACTTTGTAATTTAACTTTTTCTTCTCATAGAATGAAGCCTCCAATTACAAATGAAACGTATTAAAGTAAACAAGGATATTTAAAACTATTTGATTCAGTAAAACAAGAAGCTATTAAGTTGTGTATATAATTGTGATTTCAAATATTCGAGACAATTTATTAGTGTTTGCTTTACGTATTTTTTTTACAATAATATATTCATTTTACTATGCATTACTCAATGTAATCTTTCAAATGATTTGGTGAAACTACATTTATGAACGAACCAATCACATATAAGATAACAGGTCTCGGATTTCACTCATCCATTTGGGTAAATAGAGTTTTGGCATTATAGTTTATGTCAGTTCGTGATGAAAACCCTAAATCTAATTCCTAACCTTGATCATCAACTGTAAATCATAATTCTAATTCCTCACACTAATTTATAACCCTCATTTGGTCCTAGTTATTAAAAGGACACTCTTAAGGTCAGTCTAGCGTCGCTCCAAGGTCGTCTATAAATTATAGTCTCATCAATGATTCAAATAGAATCCATCTTAAAAGTTATATTGTATCCATGACTATCCTATTACATTGGCGAGAAAAGAAACAACTTCTTTACACATTTATCATTATAAATTTTAAATTAAGTAATTACGTTGGAGTTATTAGGAAATGTTAGAGAAATTTTGGAAGTAAATGAAATAATCTGATGATACTCCTCATATATATGTTGAATTGAAAGAATCAAGCACTTTCTTAAGGTTATGCATATAATAAGAAACATTCTTTCAACTGAAACATTTTATAATAAATTCCATAACAACCTAATTATCTTCACGTGATAGTAAAATATGCGTAAAAAAATATTTCATAACAGCTTAATAAATTACATAATTTACACTTTGTAACTATTTAGAAACAATTGGGTTTCTTTAATAATAACTATTGATTAAGTAATATGTTCATTATTAATAATATTTCGTTTTTATAAACTTGGATCAGAAATTCATATCCGTTAAATCTAAAAGATTTTGATTAATATCCGTGGGTCACTTATAAGTAGTTGCATTTTTATAATAATCAATTATAAATTACTAATTGAATGGATTTTCAATGATATGAAATTTTGGTTGATTATTAGCTTTATTTAATATTATATTTTTGGTACAATATAGAATTCTTAGCGCAATGTACTTCAACAAGTTTCTGTTTCTTATTTCGTGATGAATCCTGACGATAGATATTAAGTGATTTCCAATTAGATGTTAGCAGTTCAGGAATCAGCCTCTGAATAATGTACATTCTTTTTGATGTATATTGCCAGCAACCATAATGTCTCTGATTGTGCTCTTTCCTAACATGTACAGTGAAAGGTTGTAAACTTTTCACAAGCGCACTTGAATAGGTTATGCAATTGATTGACATTATGATCTGTTGAAACAAATAAAAGACAGATAACTTGTTGAAATATCTAGATGGCAGGAACTGGTAGCCCAGATATTCAAGTAGGCCGCCTAGTTAAAAATCAAATCATTTGATTAAAGTATTATACTAGCTTGAAGTTACGTTTTACAAACATCGTATTAAAACGTCTGAGTGAAGAATAATTAACCGAAAAAAGCGAAAGCTTATAATATTACTGACACAAATACAACATCGTATTGCAACAAAATTTTATACTGAAATTTAATAATTACATAAATTTTATGATCATAATGTTATATTACATGATTTTTAATTAACTAGACATTTCATAGATAAAGTATTGTTTACCTGCGAACGAATAATGAAAATTGGTTTCTCAGAAATGCTAATACTTATTTCTTCACAATTGGTTTACGATTTCATTAGAATTGTACCTTTAATGAACTTCTTTAAAACAAGAATAATAAGTATTTTGTGATGAAACGATTTCATTTGATTTCTTGTGCTCTAAATCTCTCACGTACTTAGTGTTAAAAAACCCAAAGGCGAAGTGATGGCAAAGGTTCGGCTTATCCGGACTGAGGTGAGATCCTGTTGTTTTGCTCATACTTTCTAAATTTCGAACAGCAGACGTATTACAGGTACGTCTCATGACATATTCATGTGACCTCCTGTTGTGTGCACTGTCGGGGCGGAGTAAGAGCGTATATATTGAGACCCGAAAGATGGTGAACCGTGCTTGCGAAGATTGAAGCCAGAGGGAACTCTAGTGGAGGCCCGTAGTGATTCTCACATGCTAATAAATCGTATAACGTGAGTATATTGGCGAAAGACTAATCGAACCATCTAGTGGTCGATTCCCTCTGAAGTTTCCCCTAGGATAGCTAACATCCTGAGAAATAAATAGTTTTATGCAGTAAAGCGAATGATAAGAAGCATTGAAGACAAATCAACCTCAACCTTTTCCCAAATATTAAATGAGTAAGAAGTTTAACTTGCTTAATTGAAGTTTTGCATTGAATGTCAGTGCCAAGTAGGCCATTTTTGGTAATATATATATTGATATAGGACTGAACGTGTTAAAATACAGTTTGTTTAATGTTCACCTAATTATTTCATGTAAAAGTATTTCACTTTGAAAATGTTTATCATTTTCTTACTGTTATCATCCTTGTTTATGCTTCATATTTAAATTGTTTACTTCTTAACATTACTTCAGTGTACAAGGTTGAAAAATTGCTTAATAATTCAACTTTTTGTTATTTTATCAGTATGGGGTTGTGGAGATTATTAAGTTTTTGATTGAGATCATGAACCAATTGATGCTAGATCATCATTGAAAACCCGAAAGCACTGGACGGTCGTTTCGTCCTATTGTGGGACTCCTCAACAGTGTGCATCCACGATCCAGCCCGAATCCAGGGCCTTCGGTATCGCGCGCAAACGCTTAGCCTCTAGAACAGTGAACCGACCGGCACCCAACTGTGCTAATGTCTATCCTCAAACAATCCACGAAATTGCCTGACCATATTCCATTGTGATGAGGTAGATACCTGTCTCTACCTGACACGGATTAGGTCCACTGTAGCTCCACTTGCAAACTTTAACTTAATGTACAGTAAAAAAAATTTTGATCACTGAAACTCTCTAATTAATAATATTAATCCATTTCCAATGTACAATGCTTAGATATATTGCTTCTTTATGATTCTATTTATAGGGTGTTTGATAAATTAAGTCTCCTTTATTGATTTATTTAAATAGCGAATTTAGTTACAAATTAGATATTATTAAAAATATGATTATAAAAAAATGCATAGAGATCAATGATTGGCATAGTTACTTTACTTGTCTAAACTGTTTTTATTTACTATTACAATTAGTCATTTTGATAAATTTGAATGATGTACTAAAAAGACAAAGAATATCAAGACTATGTGATAAACAAATGTGATACATTTCGAATAATCTGACCGCATATATACTTGTTGAGACCATGTCTATATGAAAAATAAAGGTCAGAATAGACAAATGATTATAATGTTTTATTAACCAGTGTGGTGAGTTTCAAATTGTTTTTTTCACTTTATTATTATCATTGTTTTATTATCCTTGTTTCCGCATACTTTTCACCTGTCTGGTTGACCTTTATTTTATATATATATATATATATATATATATATATATATATATATATATATATATATATATATATATATATATATATATATATATATAAGATTGTTCGAAATTTGTCGCATTAATGTATCGTATAGTCTTAATAATCTTCATTTTCTTATTACAGTATTCAAGTTTATGATTATGTTTAACTGACTTGATATTATCTTCGATTGTTAAAATAACTGCGCTGATAAAAATTTAGTAGTAAAACTTTTCTCTCCTGGTTTTACAACCAGTTTTTTAAAAACTAAACTTTAAAACAGCTATCTAACACATATTTCATTTTAAGATGTCAACAAATATGAGGTATCATGTGTTTACTTTTCTGTTCCTGACGCTAATCAATAATTTTATGACAAACTAACAATAAAAAGTCTCTAAGATTCTTGAGCCTAGGTTTTTGTTTAATTAACTCTTGTCGACAAGATATATTTGTAGTCTTGACAGAACTGTTTCAGTTCACGAGATTCGAATCCAAATTTTTCGATAGGACAGTTGAGAACACTGATATTCCGATTTTACATAATCCTCTCTTGGATGTATGTTTATATTCACTAACGACTAAAAGGCTGCCAATGTTATATTATCTGGTGTTATTCTTGATCAAGTTCTATTGATGGAATTCAATCAACACTACGAAATAGATAAACATGACATTGCTCACTACTCGGTGATCAGTCAATGAATTAATGTTGTTTGTTTGCCTAATCTAAATTTTGTAGTATGTTGTTTATTTAAAGCTTTTTAAATTACGAATCAAGTGTTATCATTTGTTCAGTTTTAAAATGTATTATATTAACAGCTTACTAAGGAGTTTTTCATTAAAATAAATATTCGATTATCGATATTGTTTGATTAATCAATAAATTGTAGGATGTGCAGAGTCATTAGATTTTAGATATAAAGTTGAGTTTATTCATGATTTCACTTTCTTCACAGTTATTATTTGATAATATAACATTGACTTCATTTGGTAAGCACGATCTGACCAGGTATGATACATAAAACGATCATCCTCAGAATTGATTGAAATTGAAATCAAATATTTAATATCAGAAGGGGATTTTTGTGGAGATTGGAGTAATTTAATAGTTGAGTTCATGAGTTAATCAAAGCTAGACCACCATGGAAAACCTGGAAGCACTGGACGGAAGTTTCGTTCTAGTATGTGACTCTTCAGCAGTGATCGTCCACGATCCCGCATCAAGACTCGAACACTAAACCTCAAGACCACTGAGCCGGCTAGCATCCAATGGTGTTAATGTCTAACTTCAACCGACTCATGAATTAAAATTTTAGAAAATTACTACAATCTCCACAAACTCCATTTAGTTGATTATTTATTTGATAAATGTTGAGAATAGAATAGATCGTGGATGTTCATTGCTGAGGAGTCCCATACCAGGGCGAAACGGCTACTCAACGCTTTGAGGATTTTGATGGTGGTCTAACATTGATCCATTCATGATATCAATGAAAACTTTCAGTGATGAGTTTTTATATTTCTTCTTAAGCAGAGATTAAATTAAATCCTGTCTCTATATAAATTCACAATTAGTAAATGTTAAAAATACTTAACAAAAAATTGCTAATTCAATTTTAATAATTATTACTGTTGAACAGGATAGACCTAAAGTAACATTGAATATCCACATAAAAAATTCATATTATCCTTCACTCGATTTAATCTTACAAAAAATATAGTCTTACTTAAAACAACTTAGTAGAAACACACCTCTGTCACTGAAGTCTTTAGCCAGACGACATCTGAATAAGTCAAAAAACACCATCTTCAATAATATCAATTACACTGAGTTGTTTAAACCTGAAACTTTTCATTAGTTAGTATGGTATGGATACCCAACCAATCGACCCAAACAAAATGCGAACCGGCATAGATTGAGGAAGATGATGAACTTGACTCGGATTACCTACACATTGTATAATTCATAAATAAATTTGATAACTAACAAAGTATCTTAGCTTAATTCAAATTTCAGTAGAAGTATTAGTTTATAGTAATTATCATAGGTATATAAAATAAAAATTCTGCTCTTAGTTGATTATCTGGCAAATGAAATAGAAGTAATTAAATGAAAAAAACCTATTTTCCGAATAAAACTAATCTACAAGAAGGGGTTTTGTGAATATTACAGTAATTTTAATAGTTGAGATCATCAGTCAATTGAAGCTAGACCACCATGGCAAACCTACAAGCACCGGACGTCCGTTTCGTCCTATTGTGAGACACCTCAGCAATGTGCATCCATGATCCCGGCTCGAGAGATTCGAACCCAGGACTTATCAGTCTGGCGCGCGAGCGCTTAACTACTAGACCACTGAACTAATGTAGTTCAATTATTCAAATAAATTGGTTTATAACCGGACAATAAACGATTCTAATTATAAATGTTTATTTCATTTCCCTGTATTTTAGCTTTGCATGAATAGAATAATTCATGAATTAAGAAATATTTCTAAATAAAAGACAGTGATCATGTTTACTTAAATATGTAGTTTAGTCATCAAAGTATACATTGTGATTATTAATATTACTATAATACCGTGATAAAACATTAAACATTTCCTGTGGTTACTACTATCAATATATATATATATATATATATATATATATATATATATATATATATATATATATATATATATATATATATATATATATATATATATATATGGGATATTTAATACTTGCCACACCATACGGTAGACCTAGAGGTTGAACATCTTACAAATGGCGCCTTACATAAATATACGGATGAAATATTCATATATGTACCCTGTCATTTAAATTAATAAACCAACAGATATAAAGTAAGATTTTATTAGAATTGAAGTGAATGTGAATAACTACAACAATTTAATTTTATAAAGCCACATTTATAAACAGTTAACCATTTTGAATATGATCACTTAAATGTTGAGTGTGTAAATAAAATATAATTCGTTGACAAATAAAAAGATAATTAGATGAATGTTTTAGTTTGTATCATGTCTGTAACCATGTATCTTAGTTAAAAATCTTACTGAGGTAGGCAATTTATAATCTACATTAGTACTGGATATCAGAATGAATATGAAGCTGAGATTAATATCGGTTCATTTATCTATTCATCATTAATAAAGAAATAATAGGCCTTTAGATACAAAGTAATTATTATATTTCTCAACAAAGTTCAAATTTAAAACCATCATTATCATCATGAATATTAAAATGAAGTCGAGGACAGGAATTTTACGAAAATTCCTCATTATTGAACTGTAATGGAATTTCTTGATGGTTCTCATCAAGCACAAACAAGGAATGAGCCGTCACTGAAAACGATGGAGGTTAGGTGCTTCATTTTATTATGATATTTCTTAGTAGTGCACACTAACAAGCATCCCGTACAAGGTAGAAACAGATATACAGTGGCCTTTGGTTTTCAAATGTGCCCTAAAATGTACGATATTATGATGGAAAACACATTCAAAGTAATCAAATCTCTACAATAATGCATTCTAGGTCACACATTTTATGACAATTATATGGACTTTAAAGTTTTTTAAAATGAAACATGTATAGCGACATTTAAATGTAAGATAAAGTGGTTGAAAATCAAATGTCATGTTCAAGAAGCTACCGCCACTTTTCCCGTTAGTTAGTAATATCGTTTATAACTGTCTCTGATTTGAAATAATTGCAAGAAGTAGGAAAATTGCTATATGACTCAGTCAGTCAGTAACAACGTGGAACTTCGTACGTACGTACATCAGTTCGAGTTGCCATACCACATTAACACAGATTCAGTCATCGATTCAAACCCCGTAGTGGTAGAGGTAGCGAAACTATAAGTAGTGATAGGGAACATTAAGGTTTGATGATGTTATTAAAGGAGTATAGTCCAGTGGAATAAATTGGGAAAGAAAATAAAGGACATGAAGAATTCAGAAGATTAGAGTTTGAGAGAACACAAAGAGTGGATGCACCTGCGCCATTGCAAACGATTTTGAGCCATGTCATTCAAGGTCTCTAACCATCGGTTGCTATCATCTCGCGGTCCCCAATCAGGTAGTCTACACCTACCAACACGGCTCAGTCCACTTGTCAGTGACTTCATGGGTTTCTGCCATGTTTTGGTTTGGCCGACCCTAGCTTTCTTCCAACCTACTCCTACACCATAAAACATCACACGTCGGAACAGTCGGTTAATGGGCATACGTAACACATGTCCCAGCCATCTCAACTGACAAAGTTTCACTACATCATCAATTGATTTGCCATCCTTCCTAACAACTGCACTACTTACTCGGTGGTCCCAGGATATACGAGCAATGTTTCGAAGACATCTATGGTCAAATACTAGTAACCTACGAATACCCTCTACTCTTACCGGCCATGTTTCACTGCCATAAAGTAGGACGGAACGAACTGCTGCGCAGTAAACACGTCCTTTGGTTGATAGACGGATATCTCGCCTACGCCACAAATGACGCAAGTTGGCAAAAGCTAGTCGAACCTTCTGTATCCGTGCTGAGATTTCGTCACACACCAGACCACAAGGGCTGATGAGACTTCCAAGATAAGTGAAGCAGTCGATACGTTCAACTAATTCACTCCCTATCACTAGTTCGGGTGTCGACGCAACGCAATCCTGAAGTAACATTTTGCATTCCGAGGGAGAGAATCGCATGCCGAACAGGCTTGCATTGTTGCTTAGAGTGGTCAGCAGACTCTGCATTTTGTCAGCGTCTTCACTAAATAGAACAATGTCATCGGCATATTCTAAGTCAATAAGTGAATTTCCCGGTAGAAGTTCAAGCCCCGGAAAGTCAGATGTGGAAAGAGTTATCTCTAAAAGCAGTTCAATGACAAAGTCAAACAAGAATGGAGAGAGCGGACAGCCCTGACGAACACCACTTGAGGTAATCAGTTCTGATGACAGTTCGCCATAAGCTCTCACTCGACCAGTTGTGTTCGAGTAGAGAGCCTTTATAAGGTTAATGTAATTCTTTGCTACTCCTTTCAGTGACAAACACTGCCATAGAACCTCACGAACAACAAAGTCAAATGTCGCTTTAAGGTCGAGAAATACTATCATTGTGGGGCGTTTGAATGTGTGTCTATGTCCTAGGACCTGACGTAATGTGAATATTTGGTCTATACAACCACGTCCAGGTCGAAAACCAGCTTGGTTTACTCTAGTCTGCTCTTCACGAGCTTTAGTTAGGCGTCGAAGTATTATTGAAGCTAATATTTTAGACAATATATTAGTCAAACTAATTCCTCTGTGATTGTCACAAGAGGACTTTTGTCCTTTCTTATAGACTGGCACAATCAGTGATTGAAACCAGTCAGATGGGATTACGTCCAGTTCCCAGATTCTACCTAAGATCTCAGTCAATCTCGCTGCTAATACTGGACTGCCATCCTTAAAAATCTCAGGGGTAAACATGTCAGGGCCTGCTGCTCTCCCATGCTTCAGATTTCCTATAGGTTGTTCAACTTCGTAAAGATTTGGAGGACTTACATTAACTTGCCATTCAGGTAGATTGGAGATCGTGGGAAACCAAAGTGTGGCTGAAGGCCAGTTGAACTGATCCCTAAAGTGTTTTACCCACCGATCCAATCTCCTGGATTGAGAAAGAATAATATGTCCATCTTTCTCTGAGATTGTTTTGCTAACAGTTGGGTTCCTAATACCGGTTTCCTTAACAGGTCTGAACAGTTGCCTGCTGTTACCTATTGCCGCTGCCTTTTCCATCTCTCTTGCTTTCGCTACCCACCACTGTTCACGATCAATGCGTAGGCTTCTAGTCAGCTTACGCTTAAGCTGACTCCGCTCTTCGTTATGTTCAGAGCCAGATGGAATGAGTTTTCGAGCATCTATCAGTGCGGTAGACGCTGCTGAGATCCAGTGTTTCTCCCTAACCTTATGGTTTACCGTACTTGCAGACATCACTGTTGTTTCTACAGCTTTTCGGATGGCATTCCACGCTGCCTCGGGGTGGGCATCACTTACATGGCTGCCTAACTGTTTTTCTAGTTGTTCCTGAAATACACTCTTAGCTTGACTATCATTAAGTAGGACCCTAAGGGGTTTCCTTGCACCATCTTTTCTACGTCCAGTAAGACGTAGACAAATGCGCGCTCGCACTAGAGCATGATCTGAGTCTAAGCATGTGCTCCAGAATGAGCGACAGTCTTCTATCGAGCCCCTCCATCGGTGGCTGATGGCGATGTGATCTATTGGGGTCCAACGTTGGGCCGAATTAGGGGGTCGCCATGTCAAAATATGATTTTCCTTATGCTTAAAGTTAGTGTTTGCAAAAAACAGGCGGTTATATGAGCATAGCTGCAACAGATGGTCGCCATTATCTGTTCTTTGAGCAGCGACACCATAAGATCCACCCAGGTGTCTTTCCCTTTCGCTTAGTTTACCTACTTGAGCATTAAAGTCACCAGCCACTATTACTACATCAGAGTGTTTGGCTCTTCGGAGAAGGTCGGAAAGCTTTCTGTAAAACTCATCTTTTACATCATCTGAGCTGCAGTCAGTGGGAGAGTAGATAGAGACGACAAAGAGGAAACGGCGAGTGCCCCTATCTTTCCGAGTCCTTACTGTTCCGTTTAGTCGGACAGTGCACAAACGACTGTTTACTGGGATCCAGTCCAAGAGAGCTAGTTCTGTCCTAGGGCTCAATGCTATACCTACGCCAGCAAGGCCACGAGAAGCAGCATCAGGGCTTCCAGATACACGAAGCGTAAATCGAGTTGGTTTGTTACTTTGACATGGTGAAGTCAAATGAATGACACTACTCGGATCCTGTGTGCGCGTTTCGGAGACGCAGCACACATCGGTGGAGTAAGACTCTAATGTCCTAGCTAGGGAAGCCTATTTTCTTATTCGGCACAGTGATCGGACGTTGAAAGCTCCTACGTGTAGTTTAGAGCGTGGTTTCAGGAGACTATGAATAACGTTCCGCGTACTCGAATCGTTTGCACTAGCGGTGTCAGGTGATAAAGGGACGTGAGAAAGGTTGTTCGTGGAGATAAGAGAGTTATTAGGAGGTGTAGTAGAGATTTGAATGCGACCAATTTGGTCTCGTATGCTGTTACGGGTATGAGGGCTGATGTCACTTCCCGGCTGCCCACACAGTGGAAGGGTATTTCTTGAGGAACCTGAAAACGAAATCGGATTAGTGTTGGTCTTAACGACCTGGGAGCGTGACCGCGGAACCCAGGGGACATCTGCTTGAGGCCGGTCGCGCACGGCCTTTTCGTGGGAGGTTTTTAATATGTTAGCTTCGTTTTTCAAAGGGCCTTACCGTCGAAGACGGAAATCCGTGGGGTAAGGTGAGGTGTGACATTTTTAGGGTCAACGTTTTCTAACCCCTTCCTTCCTTGTGAGAAGGCAGCATCGCTGCAGATGCTGGTTGTCCGAGGGAAACACCTTACTGCTGTCACACCTCTGTACAGTCAGCAGTACGACTTCGCCCTCAGACCTTGAGTTGCCACTTTTAGTCTTACCGTTCTCCAATCGACCTGCCTGGCATGGTAAAACCTGCAGGAACATGTGTTCCAGCCAATATAGCTCGGTTGGGTCATCATGATAGGCAAGCCCGACCACCACTTCAAGGTAGCAGCTACGGTCGGGACTATATGACTAAGTTTGTGTATATAAGTTGAAACTGGATTTGTGTTCTTGCATCCTTGGAAAACTTCACAGTCACATTAGAATTCTGAAATGAGATACTGTAGACCTGCTTCCTACGATACAATCAAATATCGATTCACAGTTATGTAATAAAATAGGTTGTATCTCATTCTTCAGTATTGATGAAGACTCACCTATTAGCTTATGGAGTATGGTTACTAAGACAAATTGCTAATCATCACAGCTTATTCATTATGGTTTGAAATGTAGTTAAAATACTATATTTAGTCCAAGTGTTTTGTATACAAGAAAGATTGGATTATAAAAATGTTAATAAGTTTTAATCCATCCAGTGAAATATATTTGATACTAGAATTAAGATTTTTGAAAGACATACATATTCAGTGAATCGATGTATTTCTACTATCAGATTTTGTGAGGATTGTAGAGTTTCATGGTTTTTATAATGGACCTGTCTTAAAAAAATAACTAAAGAAAACCATGAGGCAGTGAACAGCTGCTTTATGTTACTACATTACTCCTCAGTGGTCCTCATATACAATCTCAGTAAAGATCATACCTGGAAACTTTAGTTCTTACGGTGGGGGCTTATATTTAGTCCGTTAGCACAATATCGCGGAACGATTGCATCCAACAATCTCCAAATACCCCTATAGTAATGAAACACATGTGTTCACTAGTGAACAATTTCAAGCGGAAATCTCGTGAGTTTTATTAGGAAGCTACATTCAGTTGAGCTCAGCTGTTTTGACTGCAAGAAAAATATCACTAACAATTATAAGTGGTAGTTGTACAACCCAGTAGTACCTGATTACCGGTTCACTCGTGGTTGGTCACCACTGATGAGTTCTATAGTAGGGTGAAACACCTATGCTTCATGGTTTTCCTTAGTTGTCTAAACAAAATCAGTTCGTAATATAAACCATAAAGATCAATTCCCGTTTTGAAACTTGTTGTATAAGTTTAAGATTTCAGATTAGATTTATCCGAGTATTGAATTCATAAAAATTTATATGAATAAATTATTTATGTAAATGTAGATATTATTGATTTATGTATAACTCAATTGTCATCTATTATTATTATTATTATTTTTAATTCTAACTTATAAATAATCAATTTTATTATTCTATCAGAATTTTATGAAAATCGATTGTTTATTAAATTTTTTTCTTTTTTTTTGTTTTCAGATCAAAAAACGTCAAGTTCAAATGGATTCCGGTAAGTTTAATATAATTTTTTATTCTATTTAAAATGAAAGTACATTTTCAGTGATTATTTATTTATTTATTTGATTCAATTCATATATAAAATAGAACTTTTTAATTATTATGATCTAAGTTAATATATGGTTAAAAACAAGATCAAAGATTAAAAAAATTCTTGAATTTAGTTACAATGTAATTAAAAATAATTATCTTTATTGAAAATATAATTTATTGAATACATTTTTTTTCGATAGTTGAAATCATGAGTCAGTTGAAGCTAGACCACCATGGAAAACCTGGAAGAACTGGACGGCAGTTTCATCCTAGTATGAGACTCCTCTCATCAGCCTCGTGCTCGAGACTCATCGGTTCTGGGTTCGAATCTCGCGGGAGGCGGGATCGTGGATGCGCGCTGCTGAGAAGTCCCATATTAGGACGAAACCTTCGTCCAGTGCTTCCAAATTTTCCATGGTGGTCTAGCTTCAAATGACTTACGAGTTCAACTATTGAAACTACCAAAATCTCTACAAAACTCTTTCTGACATTTTTTTTGTTTGTAAAAACAATTATTGCTCTATAAATAAAATTATGATATCAGTGTCCCTAAAATCTGGAGCAATCAGATCATTCTATAAGATCTTTTAAATATCACTGATATTTTCTTCTTTTTAAGATTGAATATATTCTTTAGATCCACTGGTGAGACTATAATTCGGGAACAATCTTTAAGTGACGCTAAACTAACCTTGAGAGTTTCCACTTAATAAATAGGACCAAATGAGGGTTATAAGTTAGTGTGAGGAATTAGAATTATGATTTACAGTTGATGATTAAGGTTAGGAATTAGATTTAGGGTTTTCATCACGAACTGATATTAACTATAATGCCAAAACTCTACTTATCCAAATGGATGAGTGGATTTCGCGCCAAAATCCAAGACTTATTATCGTAAATCTGATTGTTCCGTCCATAAATTATAGTCTCACCAACTCACTATATATATATATTCGATTTCTGACGAATAAATAATTAAACAAAGTACATGATGTACATCAAATTTGTAATTTGTAGAGATTTGATACTTTGTAATTTGTGATTGTTAACAATAATATCATATGTTTAGAACATATAAAGAGGCATTGAACATACACCTGAAAGTAACCGATGTTGTGTAATACTATTGATAATTTATTCTGTATCGAGTCTGAACTAAGTAAATCTCTATCATGATGCACTGAATACTATACTTAACCCAGAATGTTTCGAACTATAACTTATCTTGGAGGAAAGGCTAATTTATTCAAATGTAAATGATTGTTCAGTAAAAGTAACCATAGTATAATGCTCGAGAACACAGGGGGGGGGGAAACCAAATGCATTTCAACATAAAATTACATAGTACTTGTATAAAATGTGAAAACCATACGTTCAGTACTTCATTTGCAAATCCTCCATTAATTGTCTCAAGCACCATTGTTCCTTTATTGACACAATAATTACTCTCTGTTCCTGTTCTCTTCGACTCTATCTTCCCAATCTTCTGTTGACAAGCATTCCACTTCTGATTGGAGTTACATACTACTTATGTCGACATAAGTAGCATACACCACAATAGGACAGTGTAGTGGCTGATCCTATGTTGAGCCCACATAGCTTATTCTAGCTTCCGGACAGGCCAGTTTATCAATTCTTCTCAAGCTATATTTTGACCTTTTTAATTATCCACTTATCAACCTTGACTGTTTTTATATGAGCGTAGGTGTGTACACTTCTTATCCTACTCGTCACATGTCTGTAGCTTATTTTTGTGTGATTATAAATATCAATTAACGCTCGAGTAAATGGAGTTGGCTCACACACCTTCTCCACTGCGGGTCCTTTTGTTTCGCTTCGCTCTCTCTTCTTACCTTTTTTCGCTACGTCTCTTTGATTGTCTGTTCCGATCAAAAATACACGTATTCGAGATCCGTTATCTTATTTGAATTATTTAATTCTGTTATTCAGCAATGCGATTTAAGTCAATAATTATATACGGGGATAGTCAGGATGTATATTTTGACGGCAATCATTCAATAACGATCATTTGTATGATCTAATTGAAGTTAGACCACGGGACAAAAAATTGGCACGGTATTAGAAAACCAGTAAATCTGAATATATTCACCTTACTAATCCATCTCTTCGAATAGGAATATTAGCCCTGAATGTAGATCTCATTTGAGCTGTGAATCATTAACAAAATACATATTCTGTCTTAAGTGAACTGATGTGCCACATGGAATTTAAGTTTATGTCACAGTTTCACCAAGATATTCAATCCATGATTAATCTCCTATAGGACTGACGTCTACCAAAATCAACCAACTTACAGCAAACAATGTCATTTTGTATGGTCATTAAAGGTGATTGGTCATTTTATTTATCATACTGTCTGCCAAATGTTTTTTCTTAGCATTTCAATTGTGAAAACATGTTTTACCACGGAGAAATAGAAGAACAAGCAAGTGCTAAACATAATCAATAGAAACTAAAAGCGAAGCAATGAGTAACTATTTTAAAGATAAAATCGCAAGTTGTATCGTAGAAACACAATACCAAATGAATGGCGCGTTCGGCTTGCTATACAAAAAAAATTAAATATATAAAACCTGAAAAGTTATTCGCACTACAGATTTTTCACTTTGTTATGATATCAGGTGTCCGAGATCTGATATTGATACACAAGGTGCTACATGCTCATTTCTTGAGCGAAAACACAGTGAACGAGAAAGTTTATTGGGTTACCGAATAATATGCATAAATACTCATTTATATGTATACATTCCTACCTCTTAGGAAATGAATCCTATTCTTAGCCAATGATATTCATTTGTACTTCAGGTCATTTCTGATTGTCATCGAGTGACCTTTTCGTTTGCCTACTTTCGATTGGCAATAATTTTGATATCGATTCATAATATCAGTAGTGGGAAATTATCCCATCATAACTGAATAAATACAAGAAATAAAGATGCAATTATCAAACTTCCATTTATTTTGTATCAAGAAAGTTCGTTTTGTGTGACTAAAGAATAAAAGTTTGAGATTTCTCGATCATCCTATAATTGAAGTTATTTCAGAGTCTATACTTAAGACAGAACAACCTTTCATTACATCAACCCTTGATCTTTTTATACTTTGTGAACTGTCATGATTGTAATACTCAGAAATCTGTTCAAGTATTATATATATATATATATATACATATGTGCTTAGTTGTAAATGAAGGCTCTCATACACTTGGAAATTTTAAAAACTAATTGCTCACATTACAAATTACGATCAATTCGTAATATCCCGATAAGGCCATCTATCAGGATAAGTGATTCCTGCCTCAATTTTAACATGGTCGAACTCCATTATTTATAACTGTTCAATAGAACATTAATAATTCATCATTAATTTACGATAATTAACATTTGATATACTTTAAGAGTTAAACAGAAATTCGATTATTAAAAATATAGATAATTAGTTAGTACAACTAAATTTATTGTGAATAATACTGGTAGAAGCTTGATTAATGCAAATTGCATACATCAATACATATAAATCGCTAAATTATTATTCTGAGAGAGAGATGACATAAAATAAACATTACTATATTTACAATGTATATGACAATCGATTTTTTATCATACTACTGAGAACAAAACAGTTTGTTTTCAAGAACACTTTTATTGATTTATCTCAGTAATTGTTTATGATCGATTGTAGGGTATTTCTCTCTCTTTATATATATATATATATATAAGGGTTTTTATATGGAGCTGACAAGATAACAAGCACAGTAAAACAACCTAATTAGAAGAAACTAACCAACATTATTATGAAATAACCAATATCGTTAATAACAAGACCTTCTGACAGATAGATTAGTTATAATGAAACATAAATAACAGAATATAGTGTTATTGTTTTCTGTACACGTACAAAGTAAAAATAGAAAAGACTATGCTATATTTATTAGTTAGAGATACAAACAATACGGTATCTTGTTAACACACTCTTGAACATGTATGAAAAGAAACAAATCAATCATATTAATAGATGTTTTGTATGTCAAGATGGGATACTTTGTCCGAACACTAGTAAGCATCTAGCTAGTAATCGGTGTCATATCCTTGAACCTTGATATTGGTTTAATTCTTCCGATCAAGTTTGTTATGTACAATATTCATTTCTAGTCATTATCTTGATAACTTATCATACACAAATACAGATGTAATAACTTTAAAGATATATTCGAGCATAAATGTATGAAGGTGATTTATTGAAATACATAAGTGTATGCATAATAACGTTGTTAGCTGTTTTAGTTTTTTGATAATTTTACCTAGTCAACTAAAATGCATGGTTCTACATCTTAGTTTGTTTATGTACGTCTGTCTACAATATATCGACACAGTGGAATATTAAAAGATGGTCACTTCTGAGATAACGGTTTACTGAAGTAAGATTTCATCACGAACTTATAAGACTTTGAGAGCCATAAGAAAGCAAAGGATACTTAAATGTTATTTTGTACTAATTTGAGACTTCCGAACAATAAGAAATTAAGAATTTCTCTTTAGGGTTGAAATTATGACCTTATACAAGTAGTGAACAATGAGGACCATTGTATTTTGTGGAAGAAGTGAATTTGAAAATGTGGGACATTCTGTTTTATTTAAACGGTATTATGATATAATAATCGTTATAAAATCGAAGGCTCTCATGTTTATTTACGCTCATAATGAGACATCTTAAACAAGGAAATATCGGCTCCTCGATTTTCCCCGGCTTCTAGTGGTTTTCTAGATGATTTCAGTGATAGTTGCTATCCAAAATTCAAAACAAACCTTTATAAATCATTTTCTAAACTTTATCACTAATATTTATGCCAGTTTTAAAGTGTTATTCATCGCAATAAATTTAACAATTTCCAGGTGATTAAATGTTTTGATGATAGTCTTAAGAATTATGTTGTTTCCGATTTTTGAATACAATTCATCAAGTAGTACTTACCTTATTTGTGTATCGCAAGAAACATACGTCAAACGTAAGACCAAAACCTATCTCGTTCAGTACCTCGGTGAAAAAAAGTGGTAGTTTAGAGGTTAATGATTTAAATCTCAACTACCTGATCTCAAGTTCAAACCTTTTTCAGTTATGTTAGTTAGAACCACTGAGCAGTATGACTATTTTTCGTACAAATATTCTGAAACAAAGTGAAGTGTATTTGAGTATTTCAGTCATTTAGATGCCATTATTAATATGCCTTAATATAAGGCAATCATTTTATGACCAATAACTGAAGTGTTGAGTATAGAATAAATATGAGAAATTTATCGATTTTCAACTGTTTGTTAGCTAATTGAGAAAATCCCTAGGTATGCCTTGACTACAGGTTTGTTATATTTTGCTCGTGGCTACCAGTAGAATCTAGAATGTGTGTTTGGCCCTTTTAGGGACATTGGAAATAAGATGGATTGTGTTTCCCGTATTGCATTTCTAGACACTATGTAAAACCTAATGGTTCTATTCTCGAAATCAATCTAGGGATTAATTTCGACTTGAATATTCAGATGAAACAAAATGTGAATTGTTTTAGCAGTTGTACTAAGAGAATCAAATGATATTTTAGAAAAAATCATTTATGGATTAATTGTCATAGAATAGGAGACTAATCGATGTTGTAGAGTTCTCACTGTTGAAATCATAAAGTAAGCTAAGCTAGACCACAATGGAAAAAGTTAGGTGTTCGCACACAAAATCGAATGTTCTGGGTTCTATCTCTGCGTGTGGAACTATGGATGCAAACTGTTGAGGAGTTACATACTAAAATAAAAAAGACCGTCCAGTGCTGCCAAGTTTTCAATCGTGGTCTATTTCAAACCAATTCATGATTTTAACGGTGAAAATTAAGTATCTTTTCAAAAAACATACTTTGAAATATGATGTACTATAAACGATATAATTAAAAGTTGAATTCACCATATGCATACTAGGCTTAAAACATATACACAAGTAACATAGTAAAACACATTTAGAATGTAAAGGGAAGTTTATATGGTTACATATTGGTTTTATTCTAAAATATATATGGTACTTTAGTAAATATCATTTAAAATATAAATAAACTGAAATATTCCATGCATGAAGTTAAACTTCTGCAATCCAAATGAATTTAACATAACACTACAGGTTTTAGTGAATATGAATAGCTTTACTATATAGCAAGATTATTAAAAATATAATCTTTGTTTAAATTACTTTGTGTATAGTTATTTTAATGTTTCAAAGTATCTAAACTCCATTACGGTTTCAATTAAAATGTTTTATTAATAGTCTTAGATTGGGAAATAACATTGTTCCCATTTTAATACATTTTTCAACAGTATTCAACTTATCATAGATTCATATATTGAAAAAGCAGTGTGAATTTACTTAATTATCACTAATATAAAATAAAGGCTAAATATTCATTGATATTTTTATAGATTCTGTCAAATTTATTTAAAGAGTTAATAACTAAGAATACCGAAAACCAATAGATTACTAATGAATATCCAGTATGAGAATATTCATGATAGAATAAGAAAATATCATGGAGAAAATCTCCATGGATTGATACCAGTGAAAACTGACTGAGTTCAATAATGGAGCGGGTCTAGATAACTATTACCAATGGTAATGAATAGTAGTCGTGAAATACCATAAACCTATTGAACTAAGACGTGTAAACCACTGGATTTCAACTCAATAGTCTGAAGTTTAAGAAATCAATATAAAACCTGAAGGTCCTAGTTTCAATTCTTATTGAGGCAGCAGGTAGGCACTTATGAGAAGTACTATGATTTTCAACGATAAGATTCATGTGAACAGATCCCTTAGTTTGTTACATCTTTTCTTATCATCTAAATGATATAATAAAAATATTTTATTTATGAGAATAATTAGAAATATACACAGTGACCATTTAAATGTCAAATATCAAGATCAATAAATAGACTACCACTGAAATATTACAAATTGACTAAATTATGCCGCTATTCTTCATCAACACCATCAGAAAAAAATAAGTTAATTATATCAAAAATGTTTGTTAACCATTCATAGAAAAGAAAATCAATGTTCTTCTTCTTCCGGTAAATTTATATATGAATATAGGATAAATAATTAAATCAGATCATCTATTTTGTTCTGAAAGATTAGTTTGTTAAATTATTTGATAATAAATGAAAAGTACAAACAGACAAATTAATTCTACAAAGAATTTGACAAAGAAAATTCTGTATACATCTCAATACTGAAGGGAATAACTATTTAACACTTGAATTGAATGGCATTTTAATAGAACAAAATGTGAAAAGAAGTATACAGAGAATTTATTTTTAATACATTCAAATTGAATATTTTTTCTTGTCTGGTATATTTGGTTTTTGTTGTCCAGTATCTGGAAGAGTTTTTATTATTCCTTTAATTTGTTTATTATCTAAATACTGGTGACTATAAAATTCAAGTAATGTTCATATTTTACATCTAACTTAAAATTGATAAAAACACTTTTAAATTTAAAATACAGATGATGATGTAGAACATCTACAGCGTTTAAGACGTCTTCGAATGGCTGCAGAAAAACGAAGAATAGAATTGGTTAAACGTTTGCATTATTTATATGTGAGCTTGGGAACTCGAAGAACACAAGGTGAAACATGGTTTTATACAATTTTATCATGAAGATTATACTTGTTACTGGTTATTTATATATATATATATATATATATATATATATATATATATATATATCAGGAGAGTGATACTTACATAAGTTATTTAAGTAAATTTTAGTCAATAATTAGATAATTAATAACCTCAGGTTACTGTAAAACAATTTCATACAACTGTATAACCTTTCAACAGTTCTTCAATATAACTTCACACTGAATCGACATTGAGATCTCAGTGTTCCAGTGAGAACGATACCCTTAAACCATAGAACTCAAGCTTACCTATAACTAATCTTAACTTCATTCAATTTGTCATATAAAATAATCTTTATTCAAAATAATCTATGAGTAATAATGTCAATAATATAATTAACTGTTTGAGTTATTGCTTCACATCAATGAGTACATAATTACTGACAATCCGTTGCAAAATATCGATGAAAGCAACAAGATTAAAGTTTTTTTGAACAGGGCTTCAATGATGGCTGCTTTCCTCATCGAAAATTATTAAAGCTGCATGAAATTATTGCTGGATTAGGTAGGTTTTAATTAGTTCTAGTTCATGCAAATTATTACATAACTGATTCATCTGCTAACATATTTTCTGTATTTAATTTGATAGATATTAAATGAAAATAATTCTAATTTTAAAGTATAAATCTGTTAAAAGCTCTGCTTATTTCTTATATTTCACTTCTCGTTTTTTCGTACCTACTTGTCGCACAAAGCCTAAATGTCGATGGTTTCCATTGTGTGTTAGCTAAATTACATTATTTAAATTTTATATGTATCGTACACCATAATTGCCAATGATTATAATTATTACAGTTTATTGTTTGTAATAGGACAAAGTAAAATGCTGAAATCACTTAGATTTTAAGATGATTGTTTATCGATCATTTTGTTTTGATTCTCTGAATATGTATTATTCTTGATGAAAAAACAACACCTGATTACTTAATTACTACTACTACCACTAATAGTAATAATGATAGTATTACAATTATTAGATATGATTGTAGTAAAATTTTAAACTGATCATGGAAGATTGTGTACCATCTTTAAACGAAAAGTTGATTATTAGATTGTTGGACCATTTTACGACAAAAAAACTTTAATTTGTAACATCATTAATTCAATATTTATAGGGAATAATAAAAGAATAAAATAACTAACCTAAGAGTGATTTATATAATTTCAGCACTGTTGAACTAGTACCCGCAGGAATTTCAACACAAATTCAGGAAGCTCAGTTGGTTTTGCCAGCTAGTGTCATCCAACAAAATGAAAAGTATACTGAGTGACAACTTACTCTTAACTATTTTATGCCTGTGAGACATGGGATTTGTAAAATGACGATATCCGTACGTTACTAGCATTTGATCGAAGATTCCTTTAAAGCATTCCTCAACTATGTTAGAACCACTGAATTGGCAGTTCTGAGGTTAGACATGGGGTATTAGCTAAAAAAGGGAGAGTCAAGTGATAAGGTTGTGAAACTTCATAAACTAAAGTGGTTGGAGAATAGATTGTGTAATCTCAGCCATCACCAATCTCGACTTCTGATGCTTAACAATAGAGGAGTAGGTTGGAAGAACTTTAGGCTCAGTAAACTATGACTCGGAATCAGTCCATAAAGTTACTGATTGTTGGGGGGTACGGACAATTAATTGGGTTCGGCACTCTTTCCATAACAGTTGAAGGATAGTAACTGGAATGGCTAAAACTCGGTCACGACAGAGTAGTTCCATTCATTATTTGTTTTCTCCTTGATCTTGACTTATAATTATCCCATACTTTTATTCCGCGGATCTACCCTCCATTTTCGAATGATTTTGTGTATGACTAATCTTCTCTGCTACCACTGATTTGAGATTTCTGTTAATGAATTCATCTTGGTGTGCTAACGTGTTATGGCAACCTGAATTAATGCATATATATGCTAGGTTCTACATTGCTTATGACTAACAGAATTCATATAGTGGCTAATATAAAATACAAAACAAAAAAATCTCGTAGACGCACATGTAACTTATTGACCGTTGATTCTTGATATACTTAATGTGAACTTTGAATAAGTTGACAATCGTGTGTACTGCCAAAATGTCATAATTTATAAAAATGTGGAAGTGTTGTTTAATTCAGAAAAAAGGTTGAAACCGATATCTCGCATGTGGTGAAGTAAGAGAAATGTACATCTAGCACAAAGTACGATCGATTTAATAAACTCTTAAGTCATGTTAACCCTATATTTAAAGGAGCGATCACCAGTTTGACTACTTAGGTAAAAAAAGAAACGAAAACAATATTGATTACATTTGCTAACAATCCCTCTTAAAAATTTTATTATTCATGATTTCATATAAACGTATAATGAAATATATAATTTTATAGTGGAATACAGTTCTTCGCTAACAATTTGATTTTGACTATCGAATTTATTTCCAGGATAAATAGCATACAGAAAAATACTATATGTATTCATGTTTGTAAAATTTCATTCTTTTGTCATCCAGTGTATATTAAAATATGAAGAGTAAACAGGCAGTTATACATGACTAATTTTCTATCAGAAACTTAAATAATGAGGGGGATATAAATATTAAGACTTGTTTTGAAAAAAAATTCGTCTTAATATTAGACTAGAAAGACAGGCAGTATGTCAGATATTACCCTCAAAGCATTTTCCACAATGATCTGACGTCAGTTACTGAAGTATTGAAGGTCGTGTGTAAGCAACTGAAATTTCGGTCTCAGCTGTGCGTGCTTACAAATGATTCTACATGAGCTTGAAATCAGTCCGAACAGCCTTTACAGTGAACATTATACCCTTAGACCGTGATTTGATAACCAACAATTCACGGCTTCAATACTTAAGTATCAAAATTCTTATTGAATATCTTAAGTGATTCACTGTTTCGTTCGAGAATTAGTCGACTATAAAGATTGCAATCTTCTACTCGATCATTCGAAAATGAATTTGTATGCCAATGAAAACGCAATTATTTTTAAGGTATTTTTGTGAGTTCATTACTTCCCTCTCTACTAAATTGAGCTCCGTTCGTAATGATAATCACCTTCGAAATGCATAAAATGTCCTCACTTAGAAAAAAACTATATAATCTATTCACGGTTAGTATTGTCCAATGTTTCTGTTAGTGACTTGATTTTGCAAGGATAAATTTAGTACACTAATACAAAATAAACCTGGTAGTGAACTTTGTTACAAAAGATTTTTCAGGTGAATGATCGGCTGAAATTTATCAACAATCGAAATCTATGAGTTAAGTTATACAAATGGGAAACGTAATCATGGGATATTTTCAAAAGTATGTATTACGGTGTACAAACATATTCACATTAAGTGACTGTTGGCAAACTTTTCCATTGCACACTGTACAGTTCCCCTCTACCGGTTGTACGAAAAGCAATTTAATAATAGATTAGAAAAAAATCCTAGTATCAGATATATTGTTTACTGTTTTCAAACATAAATCATATACATTCAGCTGTGTTGGCCAATAACTATTTTTTTCTGAGTGGATGTATAATATATGCAATAATGATTAATATTTTTAGATAAGAGATTTAGATTTTTATGAATCTACTTACAGAATTATTTAGGAAGATTTGAAAAAAAACTTTGAATCCGATAAGGAATTTCGATAAGACTCAATTATTATAAACGTGATAACATAAAATGTTTTCAATGATAACAAAATTGTACTCATTAAGTAATAGAAACGGATTGTTTGGTGAAACAAATAATGGATTAGTTGGAAAAAAACTCAAACTTCTGAATGTAAATAAGCGTAATTGTACTTTATATCGTGAAATCATTTTATTTAAACAATTATTGGAAATCAAATGTCCTGGTACGGCCGAGGGTGGGAAAGTTCGTTCTCCCTATCCAAATGCTCTTACCTGGTCATGTGCATACAACAACTGCCAGGGAAGTCCTACTCACTGCCTTCTTGAGGCATTACTGTTGTTTAGGAAATTAAGAGAACGAAAAACGAATGTCTGGAGCATTAATCAGGTTGGTGGACACGGAGGGTCCACTTAGGGGAGTTGGAAAGCCCTCAGTCCAAACCAATTTATTTATTTTAACAAATAAATATTCGTACGAAGGGGCACCGAATACATATGCGCCACATAGATCACTTGATTTGTGTGAGGGCTGTGATACTGCCTGGGTGCCCAAACCGAAGCTGGTGATTTTCTTGGGAGGCCATTCCCCAAGCATTGGACCTAAAGGTCTAACTCACAAGGCAGTGGAGCATCGTGAGGAGATGCAGTCCCATGGAAGCCGGTGACCAAAAGTTGGTTCATACGCCATTTGTTCCTTCAGGATACTGGAGCCCATGTGCACCATTGGTTTGGGATCCGGTTATAGCGCCGGACATTCGCTTTTCGTCCTCTTAATTTCTTAAACAACACCCCCGCCACAAGAAGACAGTGAGTAGGACTTCCCTGGCAGAGGCTGTATACGCGTGGCCATATGAGAGCATTTCGAGAGGGGGAGCGGACTCTCCCCACTCTCGGCAGTACCAGGACATTTAGGAGCACATGGGCTCCAGGATCCTGAAGGAACAAACGGTGTATGAACCAATCATTGGTCACTACCATGGGACTGCATCTCATTACGTTACCTCATTGCCTTGTGAGTTAGACCTTTAGGTCCAATGCTTGGGGAGTGGCCTCCCAAGAAAATCACCAGCTTCGGTTTGGGCACCCAGGCAGTATCACAGCCCTCACTGAGCTTCATGAAGCACGAAGGATGATAGGATATTTCAGATGTTTCGTTAGTCTTAAATTTTATGAACTGTGTGTAACTTTAGCAATATTATGCAGTGAACAGTGAGTAACATCATCAAACCTTAATGTTCCCTGTCACTACTTATACTTTCACTACCTCTACCACTACGGGATTTGAATTGATAACTGAATCTCTGTGCTAATTTGGTATGGCAACTCGAACTGATGTACGTACGTACGAAGTTCCACGTTGTTTCTGACTGACAGTGAGTAACAAGGGTCCAAAAAAGTTAAAACTGATTGGTGGACAGAAGCTAGTATTATTAGAGAAAATGTGAATCAATGGTCTAGAATTCACGTAGATTTTGTGGACTCAATCAGTGGTATTAAATATCTGATATCGAAATGACCAGAAATTTTCCCTGTGGTACCCCTAACGCCCCCAAATGTCCTGGCACGACCGAGGATGAGGAGAGTCCGCTCCCTCTCTAGAAACGCTCTCACATGGTCACGCGTATACAGCCACAATCAGGGAAGTCCTACTCATTGCCTTCTCGTGGCAGGAGTGTTGTTTAGGAAATTGAGAAAACGAAAAGCGAATGGCCAGTGCTTTAACTGGGTGGGTGGTTACGAAGGATCAATCTAGGGAAGTAGGAAAACCCTGGTTTCAAATCAATGGTGTATATGGGCTCCAGGATCATGAGGAGAAATTGGCGTATGAACCTTTTGTTGGTCACCGGCTAACATGAAACTGCATCTTCTGACGTCACTCCACTGCCCTGTGGATTAAACCTTTAGGTCAAAGGCTAGTGGGATAAAACTCAAGGACCCCAAGCTTCAGTGGATGAATTGCTTTTAGATGGCTGATTTTTCATAGGAAACGAATAATTGTTCTATATTATTTCAAATATACAAGCATAAAACATTATTACTCATGTTAGATACCTGCATTTCATACTATTCAATCATTGTTATAAAGAGGCATTTGTTTTATAAATAAGCAAACGACTTTTTTGCACATACAGTAGATAAAATAATTGATTGTTATTTTAGTTAACAAAATAAACCTCAGCATGAAATCAAAGTGCACTTCATTAATTTTCTTATTTAAAAAAATTGCTAAATATTACTCATATTGACAAATATGCTCGACGTTTAGTTATTCAATGTTTTTTTGTTCATTGTTTTAACTATCGATCAACTATTGAAAAAATTGGGCAACTAACAATTATCTATAAATTGATGTTTTAGCTCGAGATGAATGGAAACGTCGTTATTATTCAGCTAAAAAACAGGCACCAAATCTTGAATCAAGAATGAATGGACATAGAGGTGATTTAGAATCACTGATCAGAAGGACTATTTCAACTTTAAAACATAGTGGAACAGATTCTGTAGAGGTAAGAGAAAATTTTGAACTTAAAATAGAATTCATTTCAACAGCATACATGGTGATGCTTTAGCGTTAAAAAAAGGAGAAAATAATGCTTTTTGATTAGTGAAATAAGAATGATATATAGTTTACTGTGTGGTCATAACTTGTGGCTAAACTTATTTGAACAAATCAGAATCACCTACGATCCTTAACTTATAATCTGTGTATTAAAATTAAAAACATCTCATACAATTGTAATAAAAGACCTAAAAGCAATCATAATGAAGTGTGGAGCGTCCGACATATGTTGAAGCTTATCTTCAGAACATAGGTAGGAATTTTACCACTTAATTAGAAGTTTGACGGTTGAATTACACACGTTATCACAGTTTCAATCAGGCTAATAGTAACAGTATATTCTGCCACAAGTCAGTTGTATACGACCAATAGCTTGAGACAAGTGTATATAGATCAAAGATACCGCACCTCACATCTTAGGAAATTATGACGATGAAACGATATGGAGAAAAATATTACAATTGTAGTGAAATGCTAGACATAGGAATGAAGTTCAAAAGGAATGAAAGATACGAAACAAGATCTCCAAGGTGTGCAGTAAACTAAATACATAAATCAGTGCAACTGCGACTGTCACATCGAGCGTCTAACCAAAGTTTGTAGTTGCCCTGCATTCTACACTTTGAAATTTACACCTCCCAGTAAAGTTCAGACTAAAAACTAATGACTTCATAATATATCCATCTGATCATCTATCATAAATTCTTAACCTGCTGAAAGATACCATGACATGCGTTAAAAGTGTGGGGAAATATGTTAAATAGTCTGAGAAAATGGATTGATTCATTTGGTCTCATTCACTTGGAAGCATGACCATACAGTTCAAAGAAAAATATTTTGACACAAGTCATCGTGCTTTAAAACATTGGTTTTACACATTTTGAACTCTGTGATCAACATTTTCTAACCGTTCATTTAGTATACAGAAAGCCAGTAGCAGTATTAGTTACTCATGAGACATAACTTACTATAATCACACCTCAGTGCAGGCCAGATATACAATCGCCCGTAAAGGCTATTAATAGCTAAGGATTACCACTTGCTTAAGATAATGTCGATTATACAATAAGTTTATCATGTTGAGTTGTTTTCATAAATTTAGATCCAACATCTCGCAGAGCAGATCGAGAAACGTCGAGTGGTAACAAGAGAGGAATACAAACTAGCTGAAATAATGCTCAGTTTAACCAAGGCAATTCGAGTAAGTGTATAACATTGATGAAGTCAATTTAGAATAACATAATTACTAAGCTGAACTCAAGATAACTGAAGACATAAATGCTAATCGATTTATGTATTAATTACTTACGAAAGTTACTGTATCTCCGTGCTTATGATAGATCAACTCGGAATGAGTTCAATAAGTTATATCTATCTCGCTTCATTAATTGGTAGAAACATCACTGGAGAATATTAACCAAGCACATTAAGCAAAGATGAAACATATGTGTGGTTGTTGACTGATTTTAATGGTTTTCCAAATGTTTGAGGCTGAAAATTATTTCTATGTGAAATCACTAAGCAAGATCATGTTTAAAGACTGTGTTTAAGATTTAAGGAATTGCTCAGAAGAAAACTTCAGGCTCTCAGCTATATAAGCTAGTTTTTCTATTATCAGGGTAAGTTCAAGTTACCAGTTTCATGAATCAGATAAAATGCTTTTTAATAAGAATTAAATATGGTTTCGTTCTATTTTTACTTCTGTTCCATTCAAAAGCTTCGATCACAGGCTGAAACAGAAGGTAGGCTTCTTAACGCTGAATTGGACCGTAGAAGAGGTGAGCTTAGTCTGGTCAAGTCTACATCACCAAGCCGAAGAGCATATGCATGCTCATTATCACCCAGACGGAGAACAATACGTGAATCACGAGATGTTGCAAGCTTAAAATCTAATGGACGACGTACTGTAACGTCATATGAACGGCAACGTAAACATGTTAATTATAAAAGTTTATCTCCGAATCGATTGTCTAATGATCAAGCATCACAAGAATCAAGTAGCCAGGATGACATGAAAGTTCCATATAGAACGAGAATACAGAGCCCGAAAGAACAAATTCAAGTTCACGGATCAGATGTACGGATCAAAACTCCAGATTTCGAAGTATCTGTGCACTCTGGCAATGAATCGACTTGATAATAAAATAATTACGTATTAATAAATGTAACACAAACCAAACGAACATAAATAACTTGCGTAATGACATGTGTTGTGAACTATGATTTATTAAAATTAGGTTGACCATATGCTTGTTTATTTAAACAAAAATAGAATTGTATACTAACTTATATTTTCAATAGCTAACAATAATAAAGCTTAACTTATGATAAGATATTGACTAATAGTTTCTGAATCGATACTGTATTAGAAGACAACTAAAAAGTCAACGATCAATCGAATCATGATTTCCGTCCAATAACATAATGTGGAATGCTACAGTCATCTAAATAAGTCATGAATTCTTACGTATTTAATGAAATGCACTACGAACCCAGATATATTTCTGGTTTCAGAATACTGGGAGTGTGAATAATGAAGAACTGATAGATTATTTAAATTTATATCAATGTAGATGATAAGTTACGATGCAATAAAATATGGAATAGGAAAATTTGTTGAACATAGTGAGACATTTTATAAGAAAATCGACTGGTGTTAAAACAAAGGAAGCAAAAGTAAAATTTAATCGACAAACATATTGTTTTTACACGACTGAAGCATGAAATCGACCAATAAACAATTATCACACAAAAAGTTCCTGTCATACAACATATCGATACTCTCTATAAGCTGGCTAAATAGGTAAATAAAACGTCTATCTCGTAAATCCGTGAATTAGATAAAGCAAGGATGATTTTTATTTCACGAAGTACGAACATAATTTTAGTGTTTAACTTAACAAAGTAGGTAGTTTTCAAAACCTGAAAACCTATCAGTCATGTGCATTCTGAAACCACCTAAGATTATTGAAACCATGACCCGATATAAACTAGACCACCATCGGAAACCAGGAAGCATTGGACACCCACTTCGCCATATTATGGGACTGGTCGGCAGTGAGGCAGGAATCCGAGGATCGGACTAAGGACCTTCGGTCTCTCGTGCGAGCGCTTAGCCTCTAGACCACAGAGCCGACAATCAACTGTATTTATGTCTAACCTCAATCAATCCATGAAATTGCGTGACCATTTTCTATAATCCCATGCAGACATGTAGGATTAATTTAATGAAGAAAACGGAGCTAGGTTGTTAAACAGTACCTCTTAAATTCAGTAACATTTGTATAACAAAATCTTGAGAATCTCACTTCTGTTTTAATTAAGGATGTACATGATCAAGAAAATTTCCTAAAAGTTTATCATTTACTTGATTATATCAATTGGTAGTGCAGTGATGACGAAAAACCTTAGATGACGGTGAAATGAACACAAAACCAACAATAAACGGTGAAACTAAGTAACTTCTCAATAGATACCCTCAACCCCATACCTTTAAAACAAAACAAATGATAAAAATTAGTCAAAGATGAAAGAAATCTTTATAAATTGATCGCATAAGCATATATATATATATATATATATATATATATATATATATATATATATATATAAGATGAAAAACAACTTATAATCAGGGAGTTAATAATAATATAGCAGGTAGAAATAAATTTGAGGGAAGAGCCAATGAACAATGGTAGAAGCATATGAATAAATAAACTGGTAAATAATGTATGTTTCAATTTCCTTGGTTACACAATCTTTGAAAAAGTACAGCAAATTGCGCAACAATAAAACGAAGAGGAATTAACGATACATTTTAGAAAAAGACTAAAACACAAGTGCGTATAATGTGTAACCAATCAACAAAAAAGTCAATAACAATAATAATAAAGAAACAGAGAAAAAAGTAGTGTAGCTAAAGAGAACTGTACAAGTAGTTGGTTAATAGGTTTAGCAATGTATGTTCATATAGACAAAGAAAAGCTTTTGATTGAATAGACCCACATACACATATGTAAGGAAGTTTTATGTGTACACTCTCTTGAAAAAAGAAATCCATAAATCAATTGATCAATTTATGAAAAGATATGATGGAGAAAAGAAAGGAAGACACGATCACAAATCATAGTAATTGTCATAAACAAAAAAATACAATACTGATACCATGGATACCGTTAAAAAATGTAACTGACTTCAATAACAATCGCATTATTACAACAAACACGAGAGTATTGTATTACAAGGAATGTGGGGCATAGTGAAGCTATCATATAATATATGATCAACTTCAATATGGACAAATTGTAATACTATATGATGGATGAACAATTTATTGAGATATGTAATGTATGAATAAAATAATAATTATTATTCATTAAATAATAGAGAAAATAACTATAACGACGAAGGCAATACAACAAAAAGTGAATTGAATAAAGAGAAATATGAACAGAGATACATGAAATTTAAGAAGTCAATAATAACCGGGAGAGTCGAATTACATTGAAAAATTGTAACAAGTTTCTCCATGAGTATAATTTCGAATCCCAGTGGTACTCAAAAAAATAAATAAATAACAATCACAGTATTTAAATATGCTCGATTCTATCTCAAACAATCGGGATGATGGTTTAATAAACCTAAATAAAGTTAGACAAAAAAATAGAAGGAAAAAAGACATCTTACCATCGGAATACTAGAAGTTCAACAATGATTATTAATTCTTGGATTTTTCATCACTCATTTCAGCTGGACTTTTCGGTGAAGTTAAATGTTGAACGGCAAATCGATGACTATGCCTACGTAGCTTAACTTGACCTGATGATACTAAAGCATTTGCTTGAATTGAGAATTTATCTGAGTCAATCTTCTGAACAGCAGTTTGCGGTGGTGTTGGTGGGGTAAAAACAGGAGTATGAATTGATGCAGAAAAATTATTGTTGGAATTTTGCACGTTATGTACAACGGAACAAACGGTTCGAGTATCTCTTGAAATCTAAAAGAAAGAGTAAACAAATTTCAAATGATACAAACAAAAAACAACAGTATATTTTTATATGAAATTAATGATTGCTTTATACAAGGAAGCAACTCCAGGTCTTCATATGAAATAATTACCAGCTAAATCATACTCAAGCAACAGTTGATAATCTCATTTCGTTACTGATTGTCGAAAACAAACTTGGTACACAAAAGTAAGTAATGGATAGAATATTAACTTACTTTAGCATGTCGAATAGGATCACTGTGTCTGCATTGGGACCCATTTGAATTTTGTGTAATAAATGTCGATTTAGGCGCTTGTTGACGGGCGAACGTCAGTTTCACTGACGAATTATCCAAATTCGAATTGAGGAACTGATTAGCCGAATGACAGGAGGCCCGCAGGCTACCAAAACGTCCCTGTTGAAATGGATTTAGAGACGAATGAGTAGAATCACAAGGTCGAGGAACTGACGCAGCCGATGAACTACCAGAACCTGGAGAACTATGTGAAGATAAGTCTCCACCTGAACACCAACCAGAAAAACCTGAAGTGACAGTTAATGATGGTCTATGGAAACTGAATACATTTTGTTTCTGAAAATGATCAGACCTAGGACTTTGATGAGGTGAACTGTAAGGGATTGTATTACGAGGAGAATACACTGTGGGACTATTTGATAATGACATATCATCAGGCGTGGAAAACATGGCTCGATGTTGTCGTTCGCTCAACTGACGAATAAGAGGTTTCTCAAGGGATCTAAAGAGATAAAATGAAAGTCATAGTTAGACGAATTACGAACAAAATATGTAAAAAGGGTTTTATTAACAGTACACACTCATACAAATTTAGGTTCCATTTTATTTCGCTTACTCAAAGTAAGAAGGTAATTATTGAGACAAGTTTAACTAAGTTAGTTGCAACTCTGTAGAGATAGGGATTGAATTATTTCACCTGTTTTCTCAGATATTTTATGCAAATTGTGAGCATTGGAAAACTCCGCCTAGAGCCCTTTTTAAGCTATTTCAGTTTCAAGCTCGGATAGAGGAGAAGGATTGGCCATCAGGTTAGCGATTTCGTTCCATAGAAAAGAACCCTGGCAAAAAATGGTAACGCAGTTGGGGGCCTATGCCTCACGAAGGGGAACGGGTGTAATAGAGTACTAGAAATCATCAGCTAAGTAAACAAAAATTATTTCCATTTACCATTATCTTCATCACATTAAAATACATGTATGAAAATTGATTGGTCGATCGTCTGAACGTTGAATGCATTTTCTTTTTTATTTGCAGTATATACAGTCGTCAATAAAAAAAAGTCAATATAACAAAAGTTGCCAAATGTTACACTTTACTTTATCACAAACAGTATGTCACTCAGATAAAAACAAGTTTTGCAGTAAAATAAGTACTAAAATTTTAATAATTAGCGACATAATCACTAGAAGAATATATTGAAATATAAACCATTACAGGTAGCTGTTACGTTCTCTATATGATTACAGCGGAATACGGCATACAACTATCGGCCATCGAACGTGTAGAATCCCATAGTCGCAAATCAAAAGGTAGAAGTATTATTGAAGCTAATATTTTAGACATTATATTAGTCAAACTAATTCCCCTATGATTGTCACAAGAAGACTTTTATCATTTCTTATAGACTGGCACGATCAGTCATTGAGACCAGTCAGATGGAATTACGTTCAATTCCCAGATTCTACCTAAGATCTCAGTCAATCTAGCTGCTAATACTGGACCGCCATCCTTAAAAATCTCAGGGGTAAACATGTCAGGGCCTGCTGCTCTCCCATGCTTCAGATTTCCTATAGCTTTTTCAACTACGTAAAGAGTTAACTCGAAATCTTGAAGCTTAAGAAAATATTTCACTCTCATGAGAAAGATGAATCAATGACATCAGTGATTATAATGAGGACCTGAAAATAAATAGTCAACTCATTTGACCTGTATCATAAAGCCTTTTTGACTCCTGATCTTTTTAATTCTCCAACTCTATTCACAAGTTTATGATTTATCGTACTCTATAAACCGCAACTACCGATCAATGGAGTTATGTATTTGCGTTTTGTAAAAAAATATGTCCGTTTTCTATAATTGGATTGATAGCTGCTTAATAAACCTTCTTGTACGTCCAAAAACTGATTGGACCTGATTAGTTTGTAATTCTAGAGCTGCAGATTAATTTAGCCAAACTGAATTCTGGGTTATTTAATATCATATTAGCCGAACAAATTAGTTAAAAGCACCAAGCTACAGAAACGATTTCATAATCCGAAAACTAATTTAACACCTGCATTAATTCAACTATCAATTCCTGGCTACCATTTTGAAGAACATGTCTGTTAGTAAAAGTTAAGTGGGTTAGTGTCAGTTGTTTGTCCATAATATTACAAGGTCGGCAACTATAATATGGTAGTTGGGCAAGTTGAGTGGTTTCACAGTGCTATATATGACATGACAGTTAACTCTTCGGATTGATTTCTACTACGCCAAAATAGTAGTTGGTAATCGAATAGTGCCAGACTTCAATCTCTTTAGCTAAAGTCACACTTTACTATTTTATATCATTACATAAACCTTTGTTCAACTTTCATTTTAAATTCTCCCACCACTCGTTGAGGTCGAAGTTGCTAAAAATAATATTGATGCATTGCTCTATTTTCAAAATGAACACCAATGATAATAAGACTCTAAAGCAACATTTGTGTTTGGAAGGCAAGAAAAATATTTTAAATTCTGTTAAGTTAAAACGCTATACTGCAACTAGATGCATACAGTATCGTTGACGAGGAGAAAGAATGCAAGTTTTTCATTTACAACATAAGCTTGAAACTGGTCGGTCACTGCTAGTTTCATGGGAGGTAAACAAAAAAAGTCAACTTTAACTACACAAAAATTAAACCTACCTACGATGTGCTGGAAAAAACATAACATTGTTTTGAGAAATTGAGTTAGAGCTTATGGGCTGTGTAGGGGTTTGACCTAGAGAAATACCAAATCGTTGAGCAGCAACAGAAGCATAGGTTTGAGCAGATCCTTTAGAACATGTTACTGGCTGAGAATAACAATTTTTCGATTTATCCATATATGCATTGTTCGGCATTGAGTCTGATTGATGAATATAACAATTTAAATTGGTATCTGGTTGTATATGTTGAACTTTAGATTCGTAAGCTCCATTATTTAAATGACGATGACGAGCTTCTCTAATTGTCAAACGTCGAGTTATGCGTTTAGCAACATCATCAGTGTGCTTTGAATTATTTGATGCACATACGGAAGCATGTGATTTACCATCAAAAGGTAGTGATGAAACATCTTTGGGTATTATTTCGGGAGAATTAGAATGACAACTCATCAAGGGATTAAATGGTGTATAAGATGTACATGTGTGTTTATCTGGAATTTGATTTGAGTACCTTGTAGTGTAATTATTTTTACTATTATTATTATTATTATTATTATTATTATTATTATTATTCAGTAGGTGAGCTGAAGTAACACGTGGTACAAGACGACCAGAAGAACGATATGGTCCATCAGAACGAATAAATGTTTGACTAATAGGAGTTGCATGAAGACGTAAAGTAGTCCCACTCTAGATATTTTGTTTTAGTTATAATGAAAATAGAAAAAAACAAATGACAGAACGGACAACCGATTAATAATGGTATATTTTATGGAATGCTACAAAACGCGTTATTATTACTACTACTGATAAAAATGATTTTAAATAGATCTAAACGTGAAAATAGATCACATACACTTGACATTGTTAAAGATACATATAAAAAAGTTGGTATGATACTATTATTTTAAAAAAAAAGATTAATGAAAGCTAAAATTTTCCAATTACTTAAGGAAAGTGATGAATTTAAACATTTTCTTATATAAGTAATTATACATAGTTTACAATTGTGTATCCCCTTCTCATTTCATTTCAATGATATAGGATTATCTGTTAAGGCTTTTATTGTCATGTGACGTATTTTAACCTTTTCCAAAGTTTCCATCAAGTTTCGTGTGAATTAACATGTTATTTCTCAAATTCAAGTTAAATATACATCAGATATTAAAATAATTGAGAGGTAAGTTGATTAAATAAATTCTATGTAAATTAATTGACATGAAATTTGATTTAATTAATCTGAAATTCTAGAATTATTTAAACCATTAAACATTAAGTTTTAAAGACTAATATCCCAAATTAAAAATAATTCACATAAGATGTTAGTTTTTAATGTGACATAACAGGATATATCTATTTAAAACATTTGTTTTTGAAATATAATTTATTAATTTTTTAGTTAACTATTCTTAATGATTAACTGAAGTCAAATGATTAGAAAACAGAAACACTATGAATTAAAGTTTAGTGGCCTAGGATCTGACTTCAAGTGGATCGTATGAATGGTTGCTGTCGAAATATACATCCTGACTATTTTTGTAAATTATTACCGACTTAGTCCGCGTTAGTATATATAACGGAATTAAATTTGAACGTGCAGTCAAGGAGACGAAACAAATAAGAAAGAGCTAAGTGAGACGACGTACAGTGGAGAAGGCATGTGAGCCAACTCGATTTAATTAATATTTATCGTCACACAAAAATAAACTACAGACATGTGATGAGTAGGATAAGATGTATACACACACATGCGCTCATATAAAAACAGTCAGGGTTGATAAGTGAAAAATTAACAAGGTCAAAACGTGACTCGAGAAGAATTGATAAATTGGCCTGTCGAGAAAATAGAATAAGTTATATGGGCTTAACATAGTAACCGACACTAAAACAGTATGACACGAATTAAAGTAGCTAACATGAATCAAAACATATTTGCAATACTATCTATTTGCCATACTTTGGGTCAGAAGATATTTATTTATGAAATGGAGAAATATGTTCCTATTTCTTTTATTAAAATACTTTTCATACGATATTAAGAGAACTGACTATTTCTCATTAATATAAACTTTCAAAATGAGAACTATTTGTCAATATTAATTCATTTTATGGATTTATATTTTAGATAAATACAGAAAGATAGCTATGAAGTGAAAAGTATTGATTTCCTTTCTAATAAACTTGCATACTTAGAAGCAAACTTATTAAATCTGATTTCAAATTAAAGGTGATGAGAACCTATTTTGTTTCCGGTATCAGTAATAAGGTACATTAAAGTACAAGCTTCTAAAAATAAATATTTAGGTGTATAGTACTGTCTTAACTACATTGGTTCTTTACAGTATATCTTAATAATGGTATTTATGCAATAATTGTGAAAAACCTCGTTTTGTTGACTTACGCTTAAAAGAACTATCAGTGATTAGCATTAAAAAACATTAATACATCGATTAATCATAAATTACCTGTAAAATTAGCTTCACAACATCTGTATGATACATTCCAATTGTCGATACATCGTTAACACTTAGAATTAAATCAGCTTCTTTTAGGCCAGCTTTGGCTGCTGGACCATGAGGCACAACTCCAAGTACAAGATGATGCAATGTATATGCATCTGATAGACCAAAAAATACTCGAATAGCTCGGAAAACGAAACCAAAGCCTTGTTTACCTTTATTGATTATGATTGCTTGGCGAGGAATTCCAAGTGTGTAAGGCATGAAAGGTCGCAAAGAAGGAGGGTTGTGACCCACAGGAGAAACTGGAAGATGCATAACACGTGATGGATTGTTGAAAAGTAAGGGTCCGGATGAGGATGGTGAATGAGAGCAATACATATCTGATTTGGTTGCGGAAGTTTCACTACTTTGACAGAGTACAGGTGATGTACTTTTAAAGGACATAAACGGACGAGGAGTATGTTGATAATGGCAGACATTCAAATATTCTTCATCTGACTTTAAATCAACATTAAGAAACCATGGACCTTTATGTAAAGCAGAATCATGGTTAGCTATAGGAGAGAAAAGTGATTCTGTATGAGGAGTTAAGTGAGGAGTGAGGGTTGTCAGTGAAAGTGAGGATTTTGATGAAGATGAACTTGAAGTCGATGAATGCGAAGCTGTGTGACTAGCAAAATGTTCAAGATTATGGCAATCTATGGGCACTAGTGGAGGTTTTTCAATAGATCCAGAAGAGACAAGAGTAATAGGTTGGTAAATTGTTGGTTCATCTTCTCTTGTAGAGTTCCCAGAAAATCGGATGCTCGAATCATTTTGAAACAGCTCTAAACTAGAATTAGAATCTGATTCTGAAGATTTTGAATGTTTGCTAGCATCAGAAATAACATGAAATTCATCTGACTCTTTGATGTTTAACAGAATGGGAGTAGTACTTTCAGTACCAGTGTGAGTGATTGAGGGGATAATAACGCTTGGGTTAACGATTTCAGAAGAGAACTGGTCACATTTGAAAGATTCAGGAGCACTTAGTATATCAAATGACTGAAACTAAAAATAACAACGGAAAAATATGTTAAAAACGGATTCTTTTCAATATCAATCAGATCAAAAAGCATGATATGCAATTAGATGTTAACATTTACAATAGAATGTCTATTTAAATAATTTGGACAAACATTAAAAAAATTCACAATGAGAATGGAGATTGTTAATCGACATCCTAGAACAAAGAAGTTTTTATGTAGCCGGCTTGTGTTTATTCAGACTACAAGTCAAAGGTACCATTCAGCCTAACAGGGGAAAGAAATCAACTTAGTATATTAAAAATATTCGATTACACAGTAGTGATAACATAGTAATAGAAGTGCTTACATTTGATGAGTTAGTGTTAATTTGAAGATTATTCAATGACTGGTCAGCAGAAATTATATTTTGTTTATTTGTAATTGACTTTTGTTCATCTGCAGCAAATTTACAGTTTCCTTTAGGAAGTTCGGAATTCCCACGCTTAATATTAAAATTATTGGATGATGCCAGATTGATACGAGGAGACGAGGTATGAAGCGGATTCTTTTCACTGACAGGATCGACATCGTTAGAGTTCAAACTCGTATTAGAATTGTTGCGAAGTTCATTCATTCTAGCTTGTTCCAAAACAACGGAAAAACGAGGTGAATAAGAAGAAAAATAGTGAAATGTACGTGAGTCATCAGTGGTGTTCTGACTGTCACCGTGGTCATCATCACTAACTTCAGATTTGGTAACATCTATATTCAATTTTTCCAGTCTAATTCCGGAAGTCATAGACTGTTGACTATGCATACTATTCTCACTTACTAACTTTGAGGACGTAGAGTTTTCTATGGTGCTAGAGGTTAATGATAAGTTTTGCAATAAGTGTAAAGCATTACGACTTGCAACAGATTCCGCGGTTAAAGTAGACGTTACCAAATCGTGTTCAATTTTTTCAGGATCATATTTTTGTTGGCATAAAGACCGCTGAGAACTAGGACTGCTTAGCTCTGAATGCATAAATGACTGTGGGGTGTTTATAGGTGAATCACGAATGCTTCGACTTTTGGAACGAGACTTAAATGACCGAAGAAACAAATTATTACTATCCCCCAAACTGTGACTACGTTTATGTTCAGCAGCTTGTTGTTTAGCGCGTCCAAGACGAGAAGCTGCAGGTCGCCGGATGATATTCGTTAGGCTCTGATCGGCAGAAGAATTAAAGCTGAAATTTCGGGAAACTGACAAATGAGGTGCAGGGGAAGATCTATTGCTATACACAGCATAATCCATAGGAATGTATACATCTTCATCGTTTTCCACATCATGTTTGTAACGATCAGTACGCGGATCAAAGTACGAAGTATCTTCGTCATGTTCAAGTTGAGGTACAAAAGTTGCTTTTTGTCTCAATAAGTTTTTCCAATCTACTGCACCAGGACCAGAGAAGAATATGGTTTCTTTAACTTCGGATGAACCCCCGATAGTTCCAAGACGGAGTAGAGGATCTCGCTCAAGAAGCCTAGTTATTATATCCACAGCTGATGGAGTGACTTTCCATTCTTCTTCCTCAGGCCAATCGACCGGTGCTGAAAACACAAAAAAGAATGATTTACTTCAAACACTTACAGAACCCTTTCATAATTCAGTACAAAGTATAGTCATTATGTAGTGTTACTTAAACAGGTAAAACACAATAATTTACAAAGATTCACGTTGTAATACGCCTTGGTCATAGAAATATCTTGAAATAAACATACTTTCGAGAAACCACATAGAAGAACATTCTGATATATCAAATACTTTACTCACCTACAAAATGTAGAATCTTTAATTTAGTGACTAATTCCGAATAATCTCATTAATCGCCACAAAATAGTACATAAAAACTACTGAAATTGTTGAATTATTTATGGAAATATTAGCAGTAATATTGTACTGAGTGAGCGCCTAAGATGATTATTCAGCTAATTTTGAGATCACTTGATGTTACTTAAATATGAGTCAATATATGACATTCTATGGTGACAGCTTTTTTCAATTTATTAATCTAAGAATGATAACAGGATAAAATTAAAACACCTTATCATTTTATGAATTTATCAAATATTTAATTATAAAAATGTGTGGTAGATATTATTAAGATAATATGAATCCAGACGAATAAATACTAACCGTTTATATATATTCAGTGTACAACTGAATGAGTTCGAGTAAACTTTGACCATATCTTGAAACCAGCGCAAGCGGGTGTGGAGGTTGCTGCATTCAATGGTTTACATGATGAACTGACTTTAGTTAGATAAGTATTGAAAAACAAGAACTGAGTGGTTGTTTCCTCCTAGTATTGGACTTTCCAGAAGGCATTATCCACTATCTCAGAGATAATTTCCGAAAAACTAGTGAAAAGCCATGATTACTGGAGCTCGAACGTGTTTGGTGTCAGGTAGCTACTCACCAACAACACAAAACAATTGAAGCTAGGTATATAAACCGTTAGATCTCGGCTCAGAGTTCTAAAGGTTAATCGGTCACCGAGAAACTTGAGGGTTCTGGGTTCACTCATCCGGTGGAGTTGTGAATGTACACAATTGAGTAGTCTCATACTAGGACGAAATAGTGGTTATACAAATAATTTTATTCAGTGATCTAAACTACAAATCACCTTAAATATTTAACAGGTATTCGATAACTGTTACAAATACATATTTAATTACTGTATAACTAGAACCAGTTTATCATATACAACATTCGACCTGGCACATGTGTACACCGGTTGAAGTTGTCATACCACACTAGAGTTGTGAGATGATATTGTACAGGTAAATCCCAAAGTAATAGAGGCAGTAACAGTATTAGTGGCAATGGAAAAGACTAGGGATTGAAGATACAATTCGAGAAAATATGGATGAGTGGAATAAACAAATTTATAAAGTAATTTAGGAACTTAGGATCTAGGAGAGAACAAACAGTGAATGCACCTGTGCCATTGCGAACGATTTCCAATCACGTTACCCAACGTCCCTAATCACTTGTTATGATAATCATGAGGATACCAACCAGGTGGTTTGAACAAACCTACATGGCTTACTCCAGCAATCAGTGTCTTCACGGACAGTTGAGAAGGCTTAGCCACCCCTAGCTATCCTCCAGCATCATTAGTAGAAGTAATGGGTGGATCATCGTACGCTTTGCATGACCTAACTATATTAGTCTGTAAAGATGCACTGCCTCATCAATTGAATTACCATCTTCATCTAGTACCATGCGTCCAACCCCAGAATCTCTAACCCAGTAAGTTCTAGCATATACGAGAAATGTTTCGAATACTAGCAACCTACGAATATACTCCTTTGTTTTTAAGGACTAGTCTTCAAAGCCATAAAGTATAACGGTGCAAACTGCTGAGTGGTACACACATTCTTTAGTTGAGAGATGGATATCTCCCCCTAAACCACAAGTGAAACAAGTTGACAAATCCCAACCGAGTTTTTTAAATTCATACCGAGATTCGATCAGACACCATTATGATGAATATTATTTATTATTGTTACGATTGGAAATAAAAAAGTTCTAATTAATATTTAGCATATGTTACAACTAAAAATATAGGTATTTAGTGAAAATCGGATTAGCTCTTACGTGTATAAACAGTAATAAGTCTAATCACCTCCTAAATCAGTTTAAAAAACGTTGTTTAATGTGTAAGTTCAGCTAAAGGAATTTATTTAATTGACTTTGATATCATATACGTGGATGAAGATTTAAAATTAGTTATGTAATATATATTTTATATAAAAATTTGGATATTTTGTTTGAATTCTATGAAAAAAACCCAATTTTACCAGTGTATTTGAACACCTACCATTGAATGTCCGTAAAGCGAAACACAGTGCAATTTACACAAAACAAAAATCAATCGCATTTCACTTTACCCCAATATAAAAAAATATTACTTTATGTTATTTTGAAATAAAGTTTTTTCATATTTTTATTTCAAAATTTCTGACATACAAAGAAAAAACAATTATCCTACAGGTCATGCACCATTAAAATAAATTACATTAAAACAATCAAGTATATACATATAAATATGTAGATATATGAACGTGTAAATATGTAACGTATGCGCGTGTCTGCACGAGACATAAGGCATGAGGCGAAAAATAAGTCGAAACTTGAATAAAAAAAACAAAATATGCACACGGTGAGAAATCACTATTTCTTAAATCGATTACCAACTGTGTCCGAAAAATAAGGGTGCCTAACAAGACAATTATCGATCGTGAAAACATGTGGTAATTTCGCGAATAGCTTGTTTTGCATAATACAAGGAAGGAATGATGGACGAAAACAAAAGAGAAAAACAATATTTGTGACATTTTTGTTCGTCGGTTATCCTGGAATTTCGATTAGCTAACCAATTATACATATATTTATAAATAACATATACCTGTCACAATATTATCGAAAAGTTCTTCTATAGTGGCACCACAAAACGGGACGCATCCTACGAGAAATTCGTATAGCATAATTCCCATAGACCACCAATCCACTGGTTTACCTATCAGAAAATAAAAAAAGTTGGTAAGTTGAAATTTGACGAGTAAATATGTGAACATAAGATGTATGAACAATTAAAATCTGCATAAATATCTTGAGGAACTATGATATAGTTTAGAGGTTCGATCTCTAAAGATGAAAAAAATATCGATTAGCTAGTGAATTATATTACCCATCCACGCCTGTTATTTGTCGATGACACTAATAGACTGTATAGAACAGATTATACGGAGTTAAATTTGGTTGGACCCAAGTGGCACATTTGTCTTACACGGTTTAAACGTTTTTCTTTCAAGTAGTTTAATGCGCTGCTACCTCGACTAAATGATTGACAATAAAGTAGTTAGATAGCTGAGCTGATAAGGTGTTATGAAAATGGTACCATATTTTGATATAGCTTCACTTTCAAGATTTATTAATTCTACTTCTTTTATTACGATTCTTTTCCTTTTGTGATTTTCCTCAAGAGTGAGAAAAATTCAAGTGTTCCACATTTATTAAATGTCAGACATACATATGATGTGGACGTTTCGTACTGAACATACAGAGTACTACTAAATCAAAGGTATAACGTTTCACTTATAGTTATTAGATACATCATAGTTTTAGTGCCCCCAAATGATGTGGACGTTTCGTACTGAACATACAGAGTACAGAGTATTAGATACAACTTGAATGTAATTCACATAACTGTACCTAATTCGATATTTAACAAAGACTTTTAGATTTACTTGAATAAGTGCACGATTAAAACAAATGCAAACTTACTACCACTACTACTAATTCTAACAAGTTATATAAACTTAAAAATAATAACTAAGAGTTGAAACGAATTCATGGGATTGAATACAAAAATATCGAAAAAAATATTTCTAAAAAAAATTACCGTAACCCTGACGGAGAATCACTTCTGGGGCAATGTATTCTGGAGTTCCAAATACTTGTTTATCACGAAACATTTTACAGTCCTTTTCTAAATCCAAATTTTTTTCATATAAATTAGTAGCTAAATTCATTAAACCAATTCGGGAGAGTCCAAAGTCAGTTAACTTTATATGACCTTCATGTGTTATTAGCAAACTTTAAGAATGTATGAGAAAAAAAGAAATGATGGTTGAGAAATTGTAAAACGATAGTAAATAATTATTTAAATAGAATAGTAAACAATCACTCTATAAAATGTAGATAAAGCAGAATCAACTAACGATGTAAAAGATTTAAGTAATTGACATTAATATACAGACTAAAATTCTATAATGAAAGAATAATTCTCTTATAAATTATTGTACTGAACCAAGGTAACCAAATGGAAACTTTTCTCACGGAAAGAAATTCCGAATCCAAATTAAGAGGAATAATTGATAACCAACAATAAAAAACTTAGAAAATTAAGAGATTTGCTATTTATACCTTATTTACAGATAGGATAAATAATAGAACAAGACGCAAAGCACACCAAACAATTAAGAGACATAATAAACATAACATGTGACGTTAAAAGGTTATAACACTACGATATAGAGGAACGGTGTAACTAAATTGAACATATGGTATTAAGATATGATCCAGAGGAGAAAACTTGGCTCAACATTTCATAAGAAAAATTTGTATATACAAAAACGACAGTAAATGGAAATAGATGTGAACTAGCAGGCCGGATTCAGAAAATTTTAGTTTACTAATAGTACATAATATTCCAAACAGTAATATGCTCATTCATTAAAATAACCAAATATGAAAGCAATATATAAGATAACACATTATGATTGATCTCAGTGTATGATTATATTTAATAATCTTGGATTGACTTATTGAGTATCGAAATTGTATAATTTCACTAAGAAATGAAGTGTTAAATCAGCATAGCCAATCAAACATCATAGTGTTTGCGATGTAAACCAATACCGATTTTTCGAAAATGCAAAACCAAATCCCATACATCTGATTCATTAATTTAATGAATGTGTAAACAAAGTCAGTCAGTCAGTAACAACGTGGAACTTCGTACGTACGTACATCAGTTCGAGTTGCCATACCACATTAACACAGAGATTCAGTTATCGATTCAAATCCCATAGTGGTAGAGGTACTGAAAGTATAAGTAGAGATAGGGGACATTAAGGTTTGATGATGTTATTAAAGGAGTATAGTCCAGTGGAATAAATTAGGAAAGAAAATAAAGGACATGAAGAATTCAGAAGATTAGAGTTTGAGAGAACACAAAGAGTGGATGCACCTGCGCCATTGCAAACGATTTTGATCCATGTCATTCAAGGTCTCTAACCATCGGTTGCTATAGTCTCGCGGTCCCCAATCAGGTAGTCTACACCTACCAACATGACTCAGTCCACTTGTCAGTGACTTCATGGATTTGTGCCATGTTTTGGTCTGGCCGACCCTAGCTTTCTTCCAACCTACTCCTACACCATAAAACATAGCACGTCGGGGCAGTCGGTGGTCGGGCATGCGCAACACATGTCCCAGCCATCTCAACTGACAAAGTTTCACTACATCATCAATTGATTTGCCATCCTTCCTAACAACTGCACTACTTACTCGGTGGTCCCAGGATATACGAGCAATGTTTCGAAGACATCTATGGTCAAATACTAGTAACCTACGAATATCCTCTACTCTTACCGGCCATGTTTCACTGCCATAAAGTAGGACGGAACGAACTGCTGCGCAGTAAACACGTCCTTTGGTTGATAGACGGATATCTCGCCTACGCCACAAATGACGCAAGTTGGCAAAAGCTAGTCGAGCCTTTTGTATCCGTGCTGAGATTTCGTCACACACCAAACCACAAGGGCTGATGAGACTTCCGAGATAAGTGAAGCGGTCGACACGCTCAACTAATTCACTCCCTATCACTAGTTCGGGTGTCGACGCAACGCAATCCTGAAGTAACATTTTGCATTCCGAGGGAGAGAATCGCATGCCGAACAGGCTTGCATTGTTGCTTAGAGTGGTCAGCAGACTCAGCATTTTGTCAGCGTCTTCACTAAATAGAACTATGTCATCGGCATATTCTAAGTCAACAAGTGAATCTCCCGGTAGAAGTTCGACTCCTGGAAATTTAGATGAGGAAAGTGCCATCTCTAAAAGGACGTCAACGACAAAGTTAAACAAGAATGGAGAGAGTGTGTAAACAAAGTCTTACCATTATTTGAAAAAAAAAGTAAAACTGTCAGCTTAAATATAAAATGAATCGACGTCGAAAAGTCACTTTTATATCTGGTCTTTTTATCACTATAGTGACAAGTCTGACACTGAGTAAACAAGCCTGTATGACAAAATGATTGATGTCAAGCTATTTCAAATTTTTAGACGTGTAAAAAGATGAAAGGAGATAACTTAAAGGCTGAAAACATGTACTAGTTAAGCCTGTCATGATAATACCTTACATATTAAATGATAGATTTATATTATTCTTTAAGGAAAATATGACAAATAATAGCCTATAGTAGTGGTTTTTATCGTCTATAGATTGAAAATAAATATATTTTTCTAGATAAGCAAAACTTTTAAAAACATCGGAAACAAAAAAACACTCAACCGAAATTTGTTATGACGTTGGTCAGAGAGGGACTGGCCTAAAATTAATTAAGGAAAAAAGAAACTATTACTCCTTTAATGAGTATGGGTTTAAATAGTGTTATGACCCCTGTCAAATATCACGTGGCAAAATGGCTAATGTCGACTTTTATGACCCCATTACTGCGCCAAACCAATGACATAACACCCAGCACTAGCAGCCCTGAGTTAACTCTGAATCCGTATTGGTCCTAGATATAGTAGCTTCTCACTGATTCTCAACATGGCTTTCTTACAACTCCATCTTGCATGACCTGTGATTTGGCTTCTTCAATTTAGTCTTCACTCAACGTAACCGAGGATATCTAGTCTTAGTGATATACTTTGAAATAGTTAAGCACCAGCTTCTTATAAGCAAACTCGCATCTTATGGGATCGAAAAACCCACTGTTTGCTTGGTTTAATTCATTTCTCAGTCACTGACACCAAATAGCTAAAATAAACTCCTTTTTTCAAATGTCCCGGTCAAAAGTAGTGTATTACAAGGTAGTGTCCTAATTCTTTTGTTCTTTTTAGTTTATATAAATAATATTTGCAATTGCTTCTGAATGAGAAAGCCTCTTGTATATGCAGATGATCTCAAAGTAATGAAGCCATTTTCTCCTCATGAACTGGACGACATGAGAAATTGCATGGATCCCAACAAGGTAACTCAGTGGTGCTCCAAACGGTAGTTGGAGCTTCACATACTTAATGTGGATGGATATGCTTTGATAATAATTCATTCAACTTAGATCTTATTATCAATGGTAAGGTGTTCTGTCGTGGAGATCCGAGAGTTATTAGGTGTAGTAGGGATTTGAATGTGACCAATTTGGTCTCGTGTGCTGTTACGGGTATGAGGGCTGATATCACTTCCCGGCTGCCCACACAGTGGAAGGGTATTTCTTGAGGAACCTGAAAACGAAATCGGATTAGTGTTGGTCTTAACGACCTGGGAGCGTGACCGCAGAACCCAGGGGACATCTGCTTGAGGCCGGTCGCGCACGGCCTTTTCGTGGGAGGTTTTTAATATGTTAGCTTCGTTTTTCAAAGGGCCTTACCGTCGAAGACGGAAATCCGTGGGGTAAGGTGAGGTGTGACATTTTTAGGGTCAACGTTTTCTAACCCCTTCCTTCCTTGTGAGAAGGCAGCATCGCTTCAGATGCTGGTTGTCCGAGGGAAACACCTTACTGCTGTCACACCTCTGTACAGTCAGCAGTACGACTTCGCCCTCAGACCATGAGTTGCTGCTTTTAGTCTTACCGTTCTCCAATCGACCTGCCTGGCATGGTAAAACCTGCAGGAACATGTGTTCCAGCCAATATAGCTCGGTTGGGTCATCACGATAGGCAAGCCTGACCACCGCGTCAAGGTAGCAGCTACGGTCGGGATGGTAAGGTGGACTCAGGTATTCCTACAATTCTTCCTTCGTACGACAGGTCTCGAAACAGAACTCCAAGTCTCAACGTCTTCTGAGTTGCATAATTCGCAACTTCCATTACAACGAGTACAAAGTATGAAACTGACTGCTCCTGGAGCACTGCACGTTATTTTTAGCAATTTTCGCATAAAGGATAAACTAAGGCAGAAATCTGTTCAGAGACAATCTACAGTCCGCACCCTTGGGACTGATTGTATCTTAAGCCCAAACGTAATAAACTTGAACTCAACTCATTATGGAAGAGCGAACTCAAACTAAATACTTGATGACCTGTCTTTTACATTCAATGAAGCAATCCAATATGCAGAAACTCCTAGTTACGACATCCGTAACTATTTGTCATTAGTGAAACAATCTCATTCTAAATTTCATGCAATTAGTTCCCTATATGAATTTAAATAAAGCCAGAACAAATATCGATTCTAACACCTTATAACCTCTGACCTGATCTTGCATATATATATATATATATATATATATATATATATATATATATATATATATATATATATATATATAGTTATCATTGATAACCTTTGTCATTCCAATCCTTTACATTGACTTATGTCAATTGTTCTATACTATTTCTTATCTTAATGTAAAATTCTAATACATATTTGGTTGTAAGCAGCTGGCGAGGAATCACGAAATATAATGAATTCATATTATTCTGCATCAATATTTGTTCTGGCTTTATTTAAATCTCATTCTAAACATTCCATATGAATTACTTAACCAGGAAATGTTTCAGACTCTGGAATAATCGACCACAATCTGTCCGTGAAATAAAATCATTCCTATCCTTTTTTCACCTCATTGATTCTTACTTCTCTGAAAATGACTTAAATATCCTCACACCTGTAAGCATATACTATTCCACAAGTGTGATTATAGGACATTTAAATGTAAATCTAATATCCCATATGTCCTCAACATTTAATATTACTATCTATATCAAGCTGATCATGCCTGTAAACTGGCATTAATTTTGTAGTTATTATTTTAAATATATATATTATGTTGAACCAATCAACATAACTCACATGGTTTATTTATCCATCGTGATTTTAGGATGGTTAAAAAGATACATGAAGAGTTCTACTTTCACCAAACGCGATTACTTCACAGTCAAAGGTCAATTCTTGTTTCATGATGTTTACGAGGGTTAATAGAATATGAAATTTTGATGGAACAAATCATAATTGATATTGACTTATGTATCACGATTATAATCTGTTATTATTGTATACATCTATTTACTCAGTCATATTGGCTTTAAAGGTACTGCTATTTAAATTCAAATGATATAGAGTTAATTATCAAACTATAATCGACAAATATATCCAACAAAATTGTTAACAATGGGATAACATTCAGTCATGAAGTTTGACTAGCTGGTAGAATGTGGAGTCAGAGGGGTATCAATTTTTTTAATGAACTAAATAGTTGAAGACTAAACTAGAGAAATGTGCGATTTTACATTAAATTATATGAAATTACTGTAGACAGGTGAAATGTAGTTTTGAAAATTGCATACTATACATTGTTAAGTTATCATTACCTAATCTTTCAAAAGCGAATTATTTATCATATATAATTCATATAGAAATAGTATTAAGCTGTAATGAAATTCGACTTTGTTCTACGTACAGTGTCAGACAATTATAATTATGATTATTTGAACTCAGTAAACTGTAATTGAACATATTTTAAAGGCATACAATCAGCATATATATTTCATTAAATCACAAAGGTTGAGAATGATCAAATAACTCTGAAATAATTCAATAGACAGTTGTGAACTAAATGAAAAATAACCATACAATAGTACATTCATTGACAATCAAAGTAGAACTTACTTATCTGGTTTTAAATCTCTGTGAACGATACCATAATTATGCAAATATTCAAGAGCTAATACAGTTTCAGCAAAATACATTCTAGCCAAATCTAATGGTAAGGGTCCACCAATATGTTTTAATAAAGTTGCTACATCACCCCCTTCCACATATTCCATTACCATGCATAAACACTTTTTTGTTTCAAATGTACAACATAAACTAACAACGAATGGATTGTCTGCAAAACTCATAATATCTCGTTCAGCGAATACTTGTTCAACTTGATTACGTAATTGTAAGTGTTGTTTACGAATTTTCTTCAAGCTAAATCGTTGTCTAGTTATTTTATGTCTTACAAGATAAACAGCACTGAAAAATGAGAATATTAAGTAAATAAAAATCAATAGTACTACTGTATACTTTATGAAATTATATTCATTTAAGAATTAAGTTGTTAACAGATAATGAAACAGACGATTAAAAGCGTAAACAACGTCCACTAAAAAAAAATTTCGAACGTTTAAGGAAAGAAAATAACATGAACTAGAAAACATAAATTAACGTGGAAGACACATTTCATATCGATGGATTTATCAAATCCAATTAACCAGCCTAATTAAAAATAATTCCAACGAATCGAATACTAGCGATTCAATAGAAATGACACTTTTAGAATAATCAGTTTTATTAAAAGTATTCTGAAATAGTTGAAGAAATTTTCTGACATTTTATTTCAGTAAAGTACAAATAAATGAACAAAAATAAACCTGAAAATTACGAGCCAACTTATTTTTGTTCATATAAATTTTGATACAATAGAGCAAAGCTTTGTGAAGTAATCTAACTAGGAACTTTGAGTAACGGTTGTATTATCAGTGTTTAACTACAAATTCTTTCATTATTTACTGAGAGAATATGAACCTTAGAAAGGCACTGTAACAGTTTCTTGAAAACTGTATATTATGAAACTGAATTTCGATAATTTAAATTTCAACTAAAGGAATACATTTGAAAACAATTTTATTTCACTAGTATTCAGTACATAAAATTGCGTCGAATGGAAAAGATTTTAGCTAATGAAAACTAAAGTAGTTTCCGTCGAATTCTATAAACAATATTGTAGTTGGCGTTTTAGTAAAATATATTTAACATATTCTGAAATTACAGACAAATAGAAATATGATGATGACGGATGATGCTTACCCATAAGCGCCATTAGATATCAATTTAATAACTTCAAAGTCAGCTTCACAAGGTGGGCGAATTGGAGCACAACTACTATTGCTACGCGCTGTCCGCGAGACAATTTCATCATCCGTATGCATACATGGATCCAGGTTAGATCCACTAGTTGTTCTAACTCTTATGGTAGAATCAGATTTAAATTTCTCTGAATGGTGTGGATCATTCAAATTAGAACTACACAGATGAGAAGCTTTGATATTCTGTGACTCTGTAAAATAAAAGTTATATATATATATATATATATATATATATATATATATATATATATATATATATATAAACACAATGAAGACTGTCATAGATTAGCTTTAAATAATATTCGCAAAATGAACAAGGCTAGAAAACCATTTAAACCCTAAAAAACTTAGACCACAGCGACGACAATAAATAGGATGTCGCTGCCCCCAAATGCCCTGGTATGGCCGAGAATGGGGGGAGTCCGCTCCCCCTCTCGAAATGCTCTCATATGGCCACGCGTATACAGCCCCTGCCAGGGAAGTCCTACTCACTGCCTTCTCGTGGCGGGGGTGTTGTTTACAAAAATGAGAGAACGAAAAGCGAATGTCCGGCGCTATAACCGGATCCCAAACCAATGGTGCACATGGGCTCCAGTATCCTGCGGGAACAAATGGCGTATGAACCAATCGTTGGTCACCGGCTACCATGGGACTGCATCTCCTCACGATGCTCCACTGCCTTGTGGATCATATCTTCAGGTCGAAGGCTCGGGGTGTGGCCCCCTAGGAAAACCACCTGCTTCGGTTTGGGCACCCGGGCAGTATCACAGCCCTCACACATATCAAATGAGATCTGTGTGGCGCATATGTAGTTGGTGCCTTCTTGTACCGATATTTATGTGTTAAAATAAATATAAATAATAAACTAAAAAACTTCCTTGTTAGCATTTAATGTCATCAGATATTTAAAAGTTTCATTTATGAACTGAGTGAAGGTGCAAACTGACCAACAAGACAATAGTTGTTGATCTTAAAATGAAGGTTTTAAAATGGATGGGATGAGGAATATAAGTAAATCTATATAAGTTTCGATAGACATGTGACACTGTTAACAGTAACGCCAGGTATGGACAAAGTTCGTCTATAATAACGGTGAAAATTAAATGAAACCTTTTTACTTACAGAATAGATATTTCAACCCAAAATTGTTTTACTGTTACATCTTTTAAACGATGAAAGGTTTTTGTTATTGATCATCAGTTTACTGGAATATAATCGTAGAATTTTTAATCCAAATACCAGCAGTTTAAGGGTTAAATAACTCGAACCGCAGCCAAAAGGATTGTAGCAGGTTCAGAACAGTTTTAATTACTCTGGTTTGGGTAGTTTTACTAGCCCTTGTAACAAAAATATAATGCTTCAAGCTCTTGTGCACAAATACGTACTTAATCACTGAATTGTAATAGCCCTACCATCATTATCATTATCAATGGATGGCAAAATCAATAAATAATGTGATAACACTTTATTAATATTTAAGCATGGGATAGTTTCTCAGTATTCAACAACCGTCTGATATGTTTACTTCAACTAAAAATACTTTAACCTATGTACTAAAGTATTTATACAATGTCTACAATTTAGTAAAAACATATTTCAACAAAATATTTCTGTTCATTCCAAGGTCTCATTAACTTCTTCCTTAATCACTCTTTGAACAAAGTTATGATCCTTCAAATAATAATCATAAATCAAATAAACTATGATTCTCTGTCATGTAAAAGTCGAGCCAAAAAAAGACATACGATGGTGTTAGGTGCAGGTTTGACCCATTATAAGCACAGAAATACCGTTAAAATGACAAATAAACTGCTTATTGGTAAGTGATGGGAAATATTACCAAGTGACCTAGTGATCATTGCTAAACAGATAGAATATGCTAACTTGCTACATTTTCTAACAATACCTTGTATACAAAAGTATAAGATGAAGTAAACATGATCAAAAGTCACACATAACATAAGGACAACAAATATCCATGAAATTTAGAACTTCAGATATTGATAAATTATCTGTTCGTTATCAATCATACAACACCTAAAAATTGAGGTGCAAGGTAAAAGTAATAATAAAGTGTTAGCATTAAGGTTTATGGAGTAAAAAAAATGAAAACAGCTTACGTTCAGCCACCATGATCAAATATTTATAAATGTAACCAAAACAACGGACTAAGCATGAACAAATGATAAATGCAACGCATAAAGGTGATACATTCGAAAATACAATAAATTACCAACTAATTCACACTAGGGTAAGATATAATCTCATAAAAACCAAAATCTAATCAAAATAGTCATTAAAAAGATATCTAACAACCTTTATTAGTTGTAAAAATGACTAGAGAAGTGCGATAGGAAACGAATCCCCTAAAAATAGTAAGTGAAGCTTGATACAAGAACAATGAAGTGGATAAAAGTTAGTAGGGAAATGAAACCGGAAGAGTAATTAGAATATTAGATTAAAACAAGTATGCTGCAAATTATCAAGTGGGTGAAAGAAAAAAAGTAGAACCTAAAGTACTGCCAGTTTAGGCCGGCAGATATCTAAATTTCATTAGGTGATTTTGAGATATGATTTAGAACTGATCATAATTTTACGGTCTTTACACTAGCATATATGTCAGACAAGAGGAAACTGTCTAATGATAGATAAAATCAGATCAATAAAGTATTCCTCAAAGCCCTGAGTCGTATATACACATACACGCACTTTACTTTAAGTTGCTAATTATGAGACAAGTAGGAAATGGTTAAACAGAGATCAAAATTGAGGAACGCTTTCATCCCTAAACAACTGCATTCACAAAAATCTATTGATTATATGACCCGTGTTTTTTTCCCGGCTGTGTTAATGTGTAACGAATAATGTGGGTTACTGATCGAGTAGCTAGGATGTTTCCTTATTTTAAAATACAATAAAAGTACTTAATAAAGAGTTCTGTGAGCAATTAATGGGTCAATCGAAGTGTGAATAAAAAAACTGTTACACCAAAATGAAGATCATAACATACTATGCACAAAAGATTCGGTTCAAACTTACCATCCAAGACAGTTTTACTAAGACCAAGCTTCGAAATAATATACAGAGGGACATCAGCTGAAATGATCTGAGAACCCGGTACATTAACGGAGTTCGTTCGATGACGTACGTGACTTTCAGCAACTTCTAACATTTGATAAAATTCAGACGGATCGAACTCTAAACATTCGAGTAATCGTGCAGGCCGGGCAATAATCAAAAGTAGTCGGCGGACAAAGGTGACGACAAGAGGAATAGAATCCGCGTCGCGAGTACGAGTCTGACAAGAAATTTAAAACAAATAATAGGTTAACTGACAGTCGAAGACGGAATGTTAGGTATGGTAAAACTTTCTCCAAGCAAGGTGTTAAATATAAACAAGAATGAAAACTCATCAAATATAAGTCCTGAATAACAACAACAGGATAATACAAATACTTAAAAATAAATGGAATTAATGAATAATTACTTACATCTTCGACAAGTTTGCTCAAATTTTCAGTCATTTCATAAAAATAGCGACAGGTTACAAGACCTGAAAGAGCCTTCTGCAAACAATCTCGTGCATGTTGGACAACTTGACAGTGGACAAATCTTGCTACTGCAGACCACGATACTGTATCCATATGCTCCATTTCATCAGCCAGGGAAGCCAACTGTTCTTGCATGTGAGCGGATGCCTGAAAGACAAAATTACATTGAAATGAGCACATCTTTCCACATACGATATAGTGACCCAGTAATGGCATTTACCTTCATTGTATGAACATATTATGTAGGCTTTCGGAACTAAAGTTCTTTTCAAATAAACTAAGTACAGAATTTGAACATGAGATTTAACAGCTGAGAATCATGTGTATACATCATGTAAAGATATAAGTAGTATTAAGATGTAAACAAAGGTAAAACATAAGGAAAAAGCAATTTGATTAGTGACGTTTTTAAATACACATCGACTGGAGCTTTTATCGAATTGTTTTGTAAAACTCGGTGCAGTAGTAGTATGTAACATCACTTGGAAGTGGAAACCCTGGCAGAAGAAGGCTAAGAAGATCGAGTTGAAGGGAATAAAAGGGAAAATAGAAAGGAACTATGAACTTGTATTTGAAGGACAAATGATGGAGATTTGCAAATGAAGCATTCAGTGTATGGTTCTTATATTTTATCAAGATACTCTGTAATTTAACATTAAAATACATTGGTTGTCTCCGCCTGTGTTCTCGTTCACAACAGCAGTAGTAATAGTAGTAATAACATGAAGAAAGCTTCATATTATCACATAAAGATGTAGAATTAATCCATAAACTATTTAATTACTTGATATTTAACCACATATAATTTGATACCCAAGCCATGTATATTTCGGCTGCACCATTTTGATCACAAAATGAATAACTTATAATTTCATAGTTCAACATCACATAAAATTGTTGATAACTTTTTCAAAAAGGTAGTATTATATACTGAGGCATAAGTCTTAAAAATGTACATGTTCAATAGTGTATTAATTTTTGATCAACAAAAAGATGGTGTATTTGTCTTGTTTTCAATCTATTTTTTACGATTATGTGAACATTGTATCTGACATATTTTCTAGAGGGGATCAAAAATCAAATCATGATGACTTTTTACTATGAACCAATAAAAAAATTCTACCCTTACCTTTAATTATTACACAAAAACATATACTTGAAAAAATTAGATAACAAGACGTGAAGAAAAGAATGAGAAAATATTTCAAGGAAGTAGTAAAGTATGAAAAAACAAACAATACTCACAGGAAATGTAGTTTTGTGACTAATTTAATAAAAGATCAATTCGAGATTGAACTAAAATTAATTTAAGCAAACAAGAAGAGTATAAATCCCATGTCATTTACAACTCAGTCAGTCAGCTGCAACGTAGGACCAGGCACGTATATGCATCGGTCCAAGTTGCCATACCGCATTAGCACAACAAGATGAACACCGGATTCATAGGAGTAGTTAATTCAGTGGTGGTAATATATAGAAGAAAGATTGTGTATAAGGAGATAGTAAAGGAAGAAAGAATTAGTTCCTAGACAGATATGAAGCGACTTTAATCTCTTAATTTAAGGAAGACAGAGAGTGTATACACCGACGCCATTGTGATCGATTCTGAGCCATGTCACCAAGAGTCTCCAACCATTGGTTACGATAGTCATGCGGACCCCAACCAGGCAGTCTGAATCTCCCAACATGACTCAGACCAGAAGTTAGTGACTTCAAGCACTGATGCCACGTTTTGGTTTGGCCGCCCCTAACTTTCTTCCAATTATCCCCTGCACTAGTCAGCATTGCGCGTCGTGGTAATCGGTGTTCAGGCATACGCAACACGTGGCCCAACCATCTCAGTCGATGAAGATTCATAACCTCATCAACTGATTTACCATCATTCCCTAATACCCTGCGTCTAACCTCACTATTACTTACCCGGTGATCCCAGCAGATACCCGCAATATTTCTGAGGCACCTGTGGTCAAATACTAGCAACTTACGAATATCTTCCACTCTTAAAGGCCATGTTTCGCAGCCGTATAGAAGGACGGAACGAACTGCCGCGCAGTATACTCGTCCCTTAATTGATAGACGGATATCTCGCCTTCGCCATAGATGACGTAAGTTGGCAAAGGCCAAGCGAGCTTTTCGAATCCGTGCTGAGATTTCGTCAGACACCAACCCATTAGGGCTGATCAGACTTCCAAGATAAGTGAAGTTGTCAACGCGTTCGACTACTTCACCCCCTATCCTTAGTTCAGGTGTTGATGCAGACCAGTCCTGAAGCAACAACTTGCATTTAGAGGGAGAAAAGCGCATCCCAAACATTCGGGCATTGTTGCTCAGTGCTAACAAAAGACTCTGCATTTCATCAGCGTCTTCACCAAACAGGACTATGTCATCTGCGTATTCTAAGTCAATAAGTGGACCTCCTGGTAGGAGATCAATACCCGAGAAGTCAGTCGATGAGAGCGTTATTTCCATCAGGATGTCTATGATAAAGTTAAACAAAAAAGGAGAAAGTGGACAGCCTTGACGGACGCCACTTGAGGTTGCAAAAGCAGATGACAGTTCGCCATAGGCTCTGACCCGACTAGTAGTGTTCGAGTAAAGAGCCTTCACAAGGTTTATGTACTTCTGAGGTACGCCTTTCAATGACAGACACTGCCACAGAACCTCTCGGTCAACAGAGTCAAACGCTGCTTTTAAGTCAAGGAATACCACCATTGTCGGACGCCGATAAGTATGCCTGTGTTCTAGAACCTGACGAATGGTGAATATGTGGTCGATGCAGCCACGACCAGGTCTGAAGCCAGCCTGATTTTCACGTGTTTGCAGCTCACGAGTTTTAGTTAGGCGTCCGAAAATTATCGAAGCTAGTATTTTAGATACTATATTAGTCAAACTAATCCCTCTGTGGTTGTCACAGGATGATTTTGACCCTTTCTTAAATATTGGGACGATAAGTGATTGTGACCAGTTAGATGGAATAACGTCTAACTCCCAGATTTTAGCTAAAATATTAGTCAACCTAATCGCTAAGACTAGACCACCATCCTTAAAGACCTCTGGGGCCAATCCGTCTGGACCAGCTGCCCTTCCTCGTTTCAGATTAGCTATAGCCTTTTGAACTTCAGCTAGAGTTGGGGGACCTACTTCAATGTTCCATCCACACTGTCTGGGAATAGAGGGTAGTTGTAGAGTAGCTGAAGGCCAGCTAAACTGCTCCTTAAAGTGTTCCGCCCATCGTTCTAAGCGTCTGGACTGGGAGCAGATGAGAGTGTCGTCTTTTTCCGAAATGGTCTGACTTACACTTGATTTATTAATTCCAGTTTCTTTTATTAGTCTGTAGAGTTGTCTTGTATTCCCTATAGCCGCCGCCTTTTCCATCTCTTTTGCTTTCGTTGCCCACCACTGCTCACGATCATTCTTTAGACTTTTGCTTAATCTAGATCTGATTGCTTTACGCTCTTCATCGTATTCAAAACCTGATGGGATGAGTTTGCGAGAATCTATCAGTGCAATAGACCTTGACGAAATCCATTGGTTCTTTGTAACCCTGTGGTTTAACTCACTGGTAGATGTCAATGCTGTTTCCACAGCTGCTTGTATAACTTTCCAAGCAACATCTGGGTCAGTTTCGTTTTCAGAACTACCTAAGTGTGACCTCAGTTGTTCTTGGAACCTACTTTTGGCTTTCTCATTACTCAATTCGGTTCTAATGAGTCTTTTTTGTGTGGCTCTTTTGCGTCCAGTGAGGCGCAAGCAGATGCGTGCTCGTACTAGGGCATGATCAGAGTCCAAGCAGGTACCCCAGAATGAGCGACAATCTTCTATTGACCCTCTCCAACGATGACTGATGGCAATATGGTCTATTTGAGTCCATCGTTGGTTTGGTGCAGGGGGTCGCCATGTTAGACGATGTCTCTCCTTATGCTTAAAATTTGTGTTTGCTAAAAATAAACGATTTTCTGAGCACAGTTGCAGCAGACGATCACCATTATCTGTTCGCTGTGCCGGAATACTAAAATACCCACCTAAATGTCTTTCTGTTTTGTTTAAGCTACCTACCTGGGCATTAAAGTCACCTCCTACGAGTACTATGTCTGAACGTTTAGCTTTCTGAAGAAGTTCAGACAGCTTTCTGTAAAATTCATCTTTCACTTCATCCGAACTGCAGTCAGTGGGAGCGTAGGCAGAAACGACGAAAAGGCAACGACGTGTGTCCCTATCCTTCCGAGTTCTTACGGAGCCGTTTAGCCGAACAGCGCATAGACGACTGTTAACGGGGATCCACTCTAATAGCGCTTGTTCCGCCCTCATGCTAAGTGCTATGCCTACACCTGCCAGTCCACGAGAACTAGCCATCGGGTCGCCAGATACACGGAGGGTGTATCTCGTTGGCTCTCCGTTTTGCCGAGGTGAGGTCAAGTGAATGACCACACTAGGATCCTGTATGCGTGTTTCGGAGACACAGCATACATCAATGGTACGAGATTCTAAGGTTTTAGCCAAGGAAGCCTGCTGACCGATTTGGCATAGTGTGCGTACGTTGAAGGCTCCAATGTATAGTTTGAAGCGAGGTTTCAGTAGACCTGGGACAGTGTTTTGAGCATTAGAATCGTTGGCTTTTGTGACACTTGAGGAGGAAGCTAATAGAGGAAGTTTAGTGTATGAAGTCGATGTAGGAGGAATAATAGGAATTGAAGAGGGAGGTTGACTATGAATACAGTGGTCTTGAGTGCTGTTAGAGGTATGAGGGCGGTTATCACTTCCCGGTTGCCCACACCGTGGAAGGGTTCTTCTGGAGGTACCTGAAAAGGAAATTGGATTAGAGTTGGTCATAGTGACCTGAGAGCGTGACCGCAGTGCCCAAGGGACAGCTGCTTGAGGTCGGTCACACACGACCTTTTTATGAGTGATTTTTGTGTTAGCTCCGTACTTGTTGAGTCCTTACCGCCGGAGACGGATATCCGTGGGATAAGGCGAGGTGTGCATTTTTAGGGTCGACCTTTTCTAACCCCACCCCTCCTTGTGGGAAGGCAGCATCGCTGTCATGCTGGTTGTCTGAAGGAAACACCTTACTGCTGTCACACCTCTGTACAGTCAGCAGTACGACTTCGCCTTCGGACCTTGGTTTTGTTGCTTTTAGTCTTACCGCTCTTCAACCGACCTGTCTGGCATGGTAGGACCATGAGGAACGGTTGTTCCAGCCAGTATAGCTCAGTTGCTTCATCACGATAGGCAAGCCCGACCACCACGTCAAGGTAGCAACAACTAATACAAATGTAATTAGAAAACTAAACAATTTACCAATTTCAATGGTTGAGATCATGAGTCAATTGAAGTTAGACCACCATGGAAAACCTCGAAGCACTGGACGGCCGTTTCGTCCTATTGTGGGACTCCTCAGCAATGCTCATCCACGACCACGCCTCTCGAGATTTGAACCCAGGACCTATCAGTCCGGCGCGCGAGCGCTTAACCACTAGACCACTGAGCCGGCTGACATCCAACGGTGTTAATGTCTAACTTCAACTAATCCACGGAGTTGAGTGATACATCCACCACTGTCATCAGTGAGTTACTATCTCACAACAAACCTGGTTGAACTCCACTAGTCACTGCTTTTCACTAGAACTCCAGGATATAGCTCTTGAAGCCAATCACCAGTGAGCATATGTTGATTAATATCAGAAGGGGTTTTGTGGAGATTGTAGTAATTTCAATAGTTGAGATCATGAGTCAATTGTTATTCAAAGACAATTTAAAATTGATCTATTAAAATAAAGAATTAAATGACTATTTCATCTTAATCAGTTTGAATAGATGCAAAATAAAATCTAATCTTGTGTAAAATATCTGATTTACAAACGGGAAAAACAAGAAAACACTACTAGGTTAAAAAAAGAAGCTGGTTAACAGATTATTAGTTAAAAATGATTTTGGCGCTAAACTGTCTATTGTACGAATTTTTTCCTTAAGAGGATATTCTTGCGAAGATATAATAAACTTTCATTTATTGTGCACAAAAAGTTCGTTAACTTAAACTATTATGATGTTGATCAGTTATGATTGTATTATTTCACAAGTGATATAACTCAGTAAACTTATAAATTAACATTACAATTTAATACCACAGTTTTAACATATATAAAAACTAACCTTTGGAAAGCGCTCCCGATAAACGTGGTTTAAAAGCAGTATATCTTGTTCACCGCCAACATTTGAAACACGTAATGGACTGTTAGTGTGGAAAAAAAGAATCATATCACTACATAATTGTGAGAAAAGTAAACAGTGATATGAAAGAGATAATCGACTTAACATCAACATCAACACAAATAACTAATAACAAATACATTTCTGTTATATCTCATTGAGTAGGGAAATTATAATTATGACGTTTCGTGACTTTATGTAAGCCACTTCTTTAGAGTAAATAAATAACCAAACTAAATTAACACGAAAACATAGTACACAGGATGCAGTGCAAAATATTTTTAGTACAATCGAAATCATGATAGATTTGAATATGTTAATGTAAAGTTATTCTTGATTAAGGTGAATTCGTATGATCTGTCACTGTATTCATTTGTGCGTCAGAAGGTGAGTATGAAAGATGTATGCATTTGTAATATAAAGTAACTGATGTAATAGAGACTAATATTTCAATCATAATCCGAAACCACTGAATGATTAGGGTTAATAAATTTATTCGTGTGATAATTAACCATCAGATTAGATCCAAACAATACTTTCCCTGTCCACAATGAAAAAAAGTACGTACGAGATAAAATGAATAATGATGATGAACATGAATCGACTTCATAATAAATTGAATCATAAATTCTGTTTTGACTGAAATTGAGGGGATTTCTAATAGTCTTAAAGGTAGAATAATGGATGGGAATAAATATGAGGTGACAAACCGTTGCAAAAAGTACTGAATTGTGTGCTGCAATAAAATGAGCAGTAAAACGATAGCAAGTGAAAATAAAACATCGTCGAATAAAAACATTTCAAACGATTAACAGTTTAATCCAATTGAATCGTTTATGGGATACTTCTTGTCACGAAATACCAAGTCGAAAGTAACTGGAAAACACTGTCTGTGATTCTTCAGTAATATAACATTTTGATTCAATGTGAACAACAAATCAATTTCCAATCAGTAGAAATACATGTATTAAAATTCGGGTGTGTTACACCTTATTGATTTGTTACCCCAAAAAGTACCACACAAAACAAGATACCAGTTTTATAAAATGACATAGTCAAGCAAACAAAGGTAATACGAAACAACGTTATGTCATCATTATTCGATGAAACCTACCTTCAAATCAATGGGATTGATTATCCTAATCAAGATGCATTGTTGATGTCGAGAAGACTATGATCTATCTACTCATACTGTAAAAATCAGCATCCTGTTATAGTAGAGATGTATTAAATGGACTACTTCTGTTGTGTGACTAATGAAACACAACATTTTGGGAAACGTTAGATTTTATTACATCTATTGTCAAGAATAGATGCACTACGTTAAAGTTATATTACGCTAAACCTTTGAAAAAAAAAGTCAGACACTGATATTTAAAACGAAAGATCAGAATAATACTTACCTTAAACTACGTGAACGGGTACGGAAACCGTCAAAGCTAGAGTTGTAGCATGTTTGAACAGCACTTACAGAGCTATGGTTAATTCGAGGTGATGCCCGAGTAACAGGCGTGTGTGGTACGCTCTTAGAGTCTGCACTGTAAACTGAAGTGTACAGAAAAGGTAGCACATTAGAAAGTGAAATATCACTTCTTGTCTCTGCAGTACACGATTCCTTCGGTGAACGCGAAATAAAACATAAATTTGGTGACTCTGTATTTTGACCAGCAGACGAGGACAATGACAGAGGAGATTTAGAATTCGGTAACTGTGAATAAACAGGTATTGAAGGTGATCTCATAGAATAAGAACGTTCTATTGGTATGGATTTATTTGGAGTTTGTATGGATGTTTGATATTTCGAGCGAGCAGAAATTCCACGATCGTTTGCATACATTGTGTTAGTTTGAGGATGAAGACCATGAGAAACATTTTCTCGTGATGAACATCGACTACGCTGCATGGTAACAACACGGAAAACATTACCATAAGTGAAGTAACACTAAGAAAAATATAAATGTAATAAAAGGCGGAACAGAATGACCTAAATCGCTTCCTAGCCTTATATTTGAATACTATTAGATCAACCGTAAACATTATCTATGGGAACACAAAGACTAGTTTTCTCACGAACTTATCTACCTTCCAAACAGATTAGGATAGTAGAGATTTCAAGAAATAATTTTTAGACTAGCAGTGAAGATCACATGAAACAATTTCAATTAGTAAGAAAATTCATACTTACAACCAACTTCAATGTGATGACTATCTATCTCAAGGACTAATATCCTTAAAAATTGATAAATATTCTGATTGAATGCTTGAGGCGGTTTCTTAGCTCTTCTAATAACCCCCAGGCTTAATCCACAAAACAACTTGAACACGAGAGGAAAGGAGAGAAATATGGGGAGGACGCTTCACTCCAAGATTAGTTTATGTACAGAAAATTGAGGGTATTAATAGCATCTCAGGTGGCCTTGGGCTTCTGGAAGGTTTTGAAACCTTACTAAACATATTAGCAGGATAAGTAATCATCCGATCAGATATACGACTCTTTACTTTCTAGATGTTTATGAGAAACTTCTAATTAGTGCCGATTGGATAAAATATTTCCCAGCGGCTTCAGGGCCCCTCTGGGCTTTATTTCGAGGAATAGTCTAGGTTTTTCCAACAAAAATGATGTAGTAACCAGAAAGTAGGAAGGTGATTACTGAAAAATTTTATTATAAAGTACTAAGTTTCAAACATTATGTAGTGAAGAAACTACTTACAACAAACGTACTATCATACAAAAAGTTAATCTGGAGAATCTTAAATAAAAATTTGCAAATCACATGTTGAGAGTTATTAAAATATAAAATGATATTGGTAGTAACCACATATTTTTTTAAGTTAATTAGCTAAGGACTCTGAGTATTCAAAGCTAAAAGTTTGTAAAATGCAAACGTGTATTTCAAGATGATAAAGTCATTCGGCAAAATATAGTTTTATGATCATTTCTATTTTCATCCAACTAAAATACTTGATTGAGACTATGAACCGATTGATGTTAGACCACCATTGAAAACCTGGAAGTACTGGACGGTTTTCAATGATGGTCTAACATCAATCGGTTCATGATCTTAATCAAAAACTCGACAAGCTCCACAACACCTAAATTGATAAAATATTTGGAATGGTTTTGATTATGAATCGCAATTTGGGTGGCAGTCTGAGATCTTCCAAAAAAGAATTTTATTCATTTAACAAGTCGGGGAATTAGATACCAGAATATCAGAATGTAGACATGTACAATCCAATATAAGCCTAAATTCTGTCCGGGTATGACGAAAGCGTTTAGGTCAACAATTAAAGACTTTATCAACAAAATTGAATTCAAGTTTAATCTGGAATGTCTCCTAAAAATCAATGACGTAAATTAAGAACTATAAGAAACTGCATGTGTAAAACAAAATAACGTACAGACAAATGACTGCCACTTTCCGATGTATTTGTACCATAACCAGACGAAGGTAATGAGGCTAGTGACCAACGACGACAATCTAGAGTACTAAAAGAAAAGAATAAGAAGAATGCCAAATGAAATGTGACTACTTTTAATTACCTTTCAGTAATTACGTTTATAAGAACTTCGAAAAAGTCATATTTTTAAAAACTCAATTCATGCATTTAGTTTTTGCAACAGAACATTTATAAAGTACTAACATTTCTTCATAGGTACATCAAATACAAAAAAGTTAAATGGTCTCTCTGTAAATTTATGGCTTCTAGAATTTTATTTGTATAGGATCTTTCATATTTACATACGTAGAACGACAAATATTACTTTCAGGTTGGTAATCAATTAGATTAGAAAATCCTGACTCTGAATCAGTGGTGTATATGGGATCGAGTCGGGAAGGAACAAACAACGCACAAACCTTTTGGATTAGACACTCAAGTCATAGGCTCCAGGAGTGATACTATCTGTAAACCATCTGCTTCAGTTTAGGTTGCCTGGTAGTATCCCAGACAGTGCACAACTATGGTAGTTGATAATTGTGAAGAAAATGACATACTTGGTCTAATTCACTTCCAGTTCATAAAATATTAACTCTCTATTTAATTTAAACGTACTTGTCTGATATTGCCTTACTTTTCTAATGTGCATTCGTAATATCTGCCTATGCATATAACTACATTTCCCCATTGTCCCGGTTCAGTAGTGAGATTAGGAAGGGTTGCCCAATCTCACCATTCTTTTTTAGTTTGCCACCTACCACATACTAGAAACAGCTCTGAAGGAAGCGCGTAAGGTGGTGTAGATTTACTGCCTGGAAAAAACTCGATCTCGAGTATTCAGATGACATCGCCTTACTGTTTAATGATAAAAAGGGTACAAAAATTTTATCAAATCAGTTGAAGATCAGTGTGCGTAGGTATGGAATTTACTTCACACATATATACAGAGTACTTCTGCAAGATTCCCAACGGTATGTGCATGCAGTCACTCTTGTGAAAATCCGTTATAACTAATCGAAAGGTTTGTATATCTGGATAGTTTTGTGAGCACTGGAGGCAGTGTAACGGATGGAATAAATCTACGTATAATGAAAGTCAGAACAACATATACTAACCTGGGCCACCTTTGGATTTACCGTGATGTTTGTCTAGCTGTAAAAGATCGGAATCACAACGCGTCGATGGGGGCAGTTTTCCTCTGTTTTTGAAAATTGACCACATTGGGTCAAGGATATTCGGCGACTGTGTTCGACCATCTTTATCTCCGAAGGATTACTGACACCCAGTGACGACACTAAATCAGTAATCCCGACGTTCGTCAATATGCTCGATCATATTGACTGGTATGGTAAGCCAATCAAAAGTAGCTAAATGAGGTCAATCGATGGCAATCAGAAGTAACCTGTAGGAAAAGTGCATATCACTGGCTAAGAAATGGATTTATGTTCTAAGGAGTAGAGTTGTATAAATACATATGAGTATTTGTGCATTTTATCAGGTAGCCCAATACTCTTTCATGTCCACTATTGTGTTCTCGCTCAAGTAGTTAGATAGGGAGTTAGTCCGTAGCACGTTATGTATCATTATCAGATTTCCGGACAATAAGTGAGTAAACCACCACCTTAGAACACTGACATAGGTGTCTTTGGCATGTATCTTGTATATTATCTAGACGTCTCCCACAGCGTTCATTAATTACCGACACCTGCTTAAAGAAAGGTGCTGAATTATAAAGATTTCTTAAAAACATGTTTTATAACTTATGCAATTATTGGACACTGACTAAACTTACTGTTTTCTTTCTAAATGCAAGCGTGGGATGAAACTCCGTTTCTCAGTAAACAAAGATGCATCACACGACTCTTGAAGGGGAATAGCATCTAAAATTTGAAAGAGTGAAAATCAATTTATTATAGTAAGATATCATGAAGGCATCTTTTACATTCAGCTGGTGGCAGATTTGAACAAATTAACTGTTAAGAGTACAGAAATGCACTAGTCAAGACTGAAATGAATTCTGGTTTAATGGTGAAATTGATAAAATCGTAGTGGTGAGTCAACCGACCATTTGACCCAAGAATATTAGTAGTGACACGATAGTAATCATTCGGTGTGCTAGCTTCAAAAGTAGACAACTTAGATGCCTCCTTAATTGAATCATTCTATGTTGTACCTTTAGGTGTACTGCCGAAGATAGTGATCACACATTTAGGAATATCTTAATCATTTTCTAAATTGATCAAGGCTTTTATAATTTCGTATATTGTCTTTGTAGACTGACTATTTTTAATATCCAACGGGTAGACGGAATTTAGCTGAACGTGATATGAGGAATATCATTTAACTACCTAGAAAATGGTGAGCATCCACAAATCAAGAGGCAAAATGACGTAAACAACAACTTTTTTTGAAGTACACTCGTGAAATACTTAATATTTAATTACTCAGAATTATCCATTAGCTCCAATCAACAGTTGTCAAATCCTGGTGTCAAAATCTGAGAAAACAAACAGAAGAATCTAACTACTAAAATCTAAATCTCTGTTTTTAAATATAGATCTGAAAGGCGTTAACATATTAGAGTAAATTCATAATACTATATACTATTTCAGAAATAGTTAACTAAAAATTATGATAAATAAGCTTTTTTGAATCACGTTGCTCTAACTCACTAACTGAATGGACAAAAGATAAACATACAACCAACTAAAATAGTTATTAAAACATATTTATGAATTTATGATACCAAAAGTATTTGGTAAAGTCCGATAGCCAGAAATAACCGTATAAAATAATACGATTAAGTAAATAAAGGTTACTAACCGATATTTTTACTTGTGAAGACTTTGTGGTTTCCCTGGGTTTTTTTTAGCTGTGTAGTTCTGTCTTCTAGTTTACTAATACTTTGGTGAGTACATGACATCTCTTTTTTTGAATTTTCACCAGAGAGATCAGAAGATCTAGTTAACTGTGGTGGCTCATACGCAACAATACTGTTCTTTGGTGATACAAGGTATGGTATATCACTATGAGCAAGAGAAGCAGTAGAAAAAACTGGACTATCAGGTTCATTGGAAGGAGCAGGACTGGACATGCTTCGATCGGCCATGCAACCACTACTACCACTGAGGCTACCCAAACCGCTTACTAACATACTCCGACGCTGAGTATGAAAAGGAAGTGATGTAAGTGCTCGGGTAGTTTCATCAATGTTCTTAATTGCTCCCGAGGCGGATCCGAGTAGTGATTGATTGGTAGAAACTTTAGACTGTCTAACAATTGCTTCATACTTCGGGCTATTAGGAGCCTTTGAACAGATTAGTGATTCGGGGCTTTTTAAGCTTGAAGGTGGAGTATAAGCTGACGAGACATTTTGATATGAGTTTCTACAGTGTACGAATTGATTATAATTGGGATCACGCTAAAAGGTATAAATAAAAATTTTCATATATCCTAATCTTTTGATAAATTTTAACAAATTTCGCTCATAATAATATAACTAATGTGAATGTTACAACACTTGAAGACGATGAGACACCTTAAAATATGATGAATTCATGTTATTCTGGACACCTTGTTCTTGTCGCTTTATTTATGAATAAGAACCCGGAAATTCAAAAAAGGAGGATAGTAGACAATAACTGTGGTTAATTATCATCGATATTGAATAACGAGGTTACTTTCTACTATAATTGGAAAATAAGAAAATGGCTAATATTTATCCCACTCAGCAAATCTATATACTAGTTTGAACTAAACTTAAGAGTTAAACTATTTTTTGCAGTTGGCATCATGCCATCATGAGGAACATGTAAAACTGAGCTTATTTCAAATTGCTTCAACCTTCTATTCTGTTGCAGGTCTACTCCGTGTATACTTCTATTTTCCAGCCCACTCAGCAGCTTGTCTTGTCTAAACAGTCTTAGGTTTATGAGCAACGGATTTTCTGTATGCTCTTAGACTTATATGAAATATTTCAGTAGAAGCATTCAATTATTTGCTGAATAGATTTTTTCATTGTACTGCCTTTAAGATCTTATATGGTCAAATGAAATAAAGTTATATAAAAACAAGAGAAATTTGGCAGAAAAAACGTAGGAATTACCCAAAGACGTTTCTACCAAAATAATCATCTTGACCCTATACCGAAACCTATCCAAGCTACTTAAGTGTCTGATTACTCCGATCTACAAAGTTACCATTTATTTAGTCCATTATCTATGTTTGTAATACAACACTGTATCCTTAATGATAACCAATATCTATGAAGCAATTATGCCACATTGATTTCAATAAAATTAGTTTTCACATAGTGTCGATAAATAATGAAAAAAATTACCTTGCAGTACAGCAAGTTCGGTGCAGACTGACCAATAAAGCTACCTTTTATTCGTAAGAGAGTACTTGGGATGGAATGTCCTGGGGATAAAAATACATATGTCAATTAGTCAGTATACTATGAAACAAAGAATAAATCTTATAAAAAAATCTTTAAAGGCTCCTTTATGTAGAACATTGAAAGTAAATAAAAGACATTCGGACAGCACCGTGTTAAGCACATACATTCGTCCTTTGAAGACAGCTGTGCAACCCACGTACCCAGCTTCCTGTTAAATATCATAGTATGAGGTTTTCGAAAATTATGGTTAATCAGTAAATTAGTTAAAAAAACTGCAACATTTAACAGGTGACTTTTATTTTGAACATTTAACCCACCTTAAAATAACTTGATAGAACTAGAAAGAGTAGTATATACAGTAAAACTAACCGTCATAACTTGATAAGCGGCTTGAAAAGTATGGAGACAACTGTAATTCATTACTGACTTGTTGACAAATCGGAACAGAATATGATGAACTCGAAATTACAGAACATGTGTTTGTATCTGCTTGTTGTTTTTGTATATTACAAGAAACTGGTAGGGCAGAATTCGCTATCGAGTAGTCTTTGAACTGGTTATCACAAACACCTTGTGATTGCAAATCTTTCCAAAACTCCGAACTCGTCAAGCCAGTATAGATTGAACATGATCCCGAAAAACCAATGGAATTGGCATTACCATCTTCCTGTAGAGATAATGAGTGGCTATCAGTTAAAGCTGATGATATGGACAAGGAAGATGGGCGGTAGTTTGATTGGATTTCTGGTATGTCACCTGAGCTAAGAGATGATGCCCGCTTTACAGTTTTAGGTTGTTCTGCATCCATTTTGGATACACTGCATTCACTAATAGACGTTTCCTCTCCTGATGTTCCCAAATTTGTTGGATGCAACTTGGTTTTTGCGCATTCTGGATTGGGTCCTGAAGATGCACACGAAAATGAACCAAGGAGCGGACGAGAACGACGATGGGCACTCGTGGACAATTGCTTAACCTGATCGGACGGACAGGTTTCGGAACACTAAAATGAATGGGAAACACCTGTTCGTTCAAACAAAGGAATTACAACTGATCAACTTAAAAACGATGCTTAAGCTAACTACAGAACAATATACATTAATCACAAGGCAGTCAGTCAGTCAGTCAGCTGCAACGTAGGACCAGGCACGTATATGCATCGGTCCAAGTTGCCATACCGCATTAGCACAACAAGATGAACACCGGATTCATAGGAGTAGTTAATTCAGTGGTGGTAATATATAGAAGAAAGATTGTGTATATGGAGATAGTACAGGAAGAAAGAATTAGTTCCTAGACAGATATGAAGCGATTTTAATCTCTTAATTTAAGGAAGACAGAGAGTGTATACACCGACGCCATTGTGATCGATTCTGAGCCATGTCACCAAGAGTCTCCAACCATTGGTTACGATAGTCACGCGGACCCCAACCAGGCAGTCTGAATCTCCCAACATGACTCAGACCAGAAGTTAGTGACTTCAAGCATTGATGCCACGTTTTGGTTTGGCCGCCCCTAACTTTCTTCCAATTATCCCCTGCACTAGTCAGCATTGCGCGTCGTGGTAATCGGTGTTCAGGCATACGCAACACGTGGCCCAACCATCTCAGTCGATGAAGATTCATAACCTCATCAACTGATTTACCATCATTCCCTAATACCCTGCGTCTAACCTCACTATTACTTACCCGGTGATCCCAGCAGATACCCGCAATATTTCTGAGGCACCTGTGGTCAAATACTAGTAACTTACGAATATCTTCCACTCTTAAAGGCCATGTTTCGCAGCCGTATAGAAGGACGGAACGAACTGCCGCGCAGTATACTCGTCCCTTAATTGATAGACGAATATCTCGCCTTCGCCATAGATGATGTAAGTTGGCAAAGGCCAAGCGAGCTTTTCGAATCCGTGCTGAGATTTCGTCAGACACCAACCCATTAGGGCTGATCAGACTTCCAAGATAAGTGAAGTTGTCAACGCGTTCGACTACTTCACCCCCTATCCTTAGTTCAGGTGTTGATGCAAGGCAACGGTAATATGTAGCTAATCATAAACAGCCAACGCCAGAATTTTGAGGTCAATATAAATAGGCTATCAGAGTATGTCGAAAACAGCCCACCTACGAATTTCATAATGCATTTATATGGTACACAGGATATTAATAAACTCCCAAATTATATGATAATTCAGGCATGAAAAGATTAGTAGAGGAAGTCCAGGTTCTTTAGCATGTTCGAAACACACAAACTAGATAAGTGTACTGGATAAGCTGAAAACGCTCCCAGTATTTAGAATACAATTTGCGAGAAGTAATGAAAAGGTTCAAACTCTAACTGAAAAATCGGAAAAGAAAGAGGTACAATACTCAATTGCACCCACGCCACCAACCCAAACTGACATCAGCTAACGCATGTAGGACATAGTTCGTTTGGAAAGTTAAATAAATAAATGTTCACTAAACATTGGTTATCGCCTATAGCAGTGTACTCTGTCATATTGAGTGAGACAAAACTAAACGAGACTGTACCTGATAACAGTTGGTTTTGAAACTGGCCGCAGTATGAATAACCATTGATTAAATGGCATAAGTTAGGCAATAAGTTACCAGCCGATAAAAATAGGTTATTCACGTGGTTTTTATTTAGTTATGGGAGCTAGAATGCAGTACATATACGACTGAGCCATCTTTCCAAACTGGTAGCGATAGGCATAGTAGGTGAAGGTTGGAAAGTATAACAGTAAGTGTCTTCTTATGTTGTATACAGTCTTCTTAAGCCCATATCCCTTTGCACTTGGTTCTTCCACTTCTAATGATATCCCTCAACGTGATTTCCATAAACATACTAGACCAACAACTAGATACAGCAATGTCCAACTTGTTGTTAAATATAAATATTAAAGCAAATGTATAATCTACAGCCTTACGCGTCTAGGTTGACATTCTTCAGAACGTGAATGAGGCTCTGTTGTATATCCACTGGAGGCATAAGAATGTAGGTCTGAATAAACAGAATTTATTTCGGACTCTGTGAGGCACCCAGTAAACACGGAACGGAGCTCTTCTAGTGTACATTTAAGTAGGTCTTCATAGGTGCAGTTATCCGGTAGTACATCTAAGGCTCGGTCAAGCTGAATATCTTGTAGAAAATGGATGAGGCGCAAGCGATCACTGGCAGCCCACCTATGTGAAGGGCTCTTTAAATCATGACCAATGTGGATGCTGCTTCCTCTTAGTAATGAAAGGTTATGAATTGTCCGACCGAGTGGACATGACGCCACTGGTTTTGAAGGTGTGCTTGAGTGTAAAGTTGCCGATGCTTCAGAAAACCTCTGATTGGAACCTTCGGACAAATTGTAATCATCAGGCTTTGGTGAAAACTGATCAGACATTCCATGGAACAGACAGAAAAGAACTCATACACTCATAACTTCTAGAAGCTATGTGAACAAACAGCTGCTTTAGCATTTCATGTTATGCGCTTTAACTGTTTAATACTCAATACCAGTCTTCCAATTTGAGATAGAGGTTTGTCTTTCTAATGAAACAGACTGCAAGCAAATGCTAGTCTTCCACTCAATAAGTCAGAAAGTTTTCAAACAACACTCGTGCCAGTAGTAGGTTGATCACTCAGTAGGTAAACTTGAAGACTTTCAGGAGATAAGTAGTCACAGAGAATTGTACCAAACATATCATAGACTAGTTGCAAAACATGTCAATACAAAGTCTATTCACCTCTACCCTCTGTATTTCGACACTCTGAATAAAGTAGCGCCAAAGATCTCACCATTTGGCTTCCTGTCTTAATAACTAATACATGATCCTACTGTAAACGGGTCGATACTGGTTTTCAGTAGGAGGCTTTCAAGTTAGTTCATATTGCACTTTATCGATCCATTGGGAACTTCCAACACACTTGAATAGTTGTCAAGAGATTTCCAGCTCTTTCATCTTCAGCTGCAGTTGATCATACTCTGATATATTCTGGTTTCCTACCATATGTAACTCATTGGTTTTATAAAGTGAAGTAAAATTCTCTTGATATGCTTCATTCTTATGTTTTTAACAAGAGGAACGCGCTCTAGATGATCAGCTACATCTTCCTTATTTTGAGTTTCATATGGCCTTCGTGATGTGCAGATTAAAGGGGTAAGCGTAGTTGAGACATACCTGTGGAATTACTCCTGTATGGTTTTTTCAGAACTCACAGAAGTATTTCAGTACTTCCTCCCTGTATTCGGTAAGCCAATTTCATAACTGACTTTTAGGTCACCACGAATATCTCCTTTTGAAACTAACCACCAAACGAATGGTCGTGCAAAGACTTTACCGAAACTTCTGATTTAGATCTCCTCGGTCCTAACGAATGTCGCTTAGTCAGCTGTGATTTTACAGCGTACTAAAAAACCTTATTAGTTCATCATCGTTATGTCACCATTCAGATGCTAGAATGGCTTGTTGAAAGGAAGGACTATTGTGCCAGTAAGTATAAAGACGGTGAACGCGTTATTAATTTTAACAAGATCTAAGGAGATAATGTGTTAAGATAAGAATTGACGAGCGTTACTGAGAGCGGCAACAGTTTTTAATTCCCTACGTATTAAGTTAGGTATGAAAATAGTACTGATTCTAATAAGTTACGGTCAAATGATTGAATTGACAATCGTCCTAAATAATTTCTCCAGGTAACAGGTGCCGCAAAGTCATCTAAAATATTTATAGTCTACCACCAGTAGCAGCAGTTAACGAGAGACCAAATGTTTACAACTTGATTTCACAGAAATTGCTTTGGGGAAATTAATGGCATCAGACAATACTTAAGTTCAGAGGACTATCCATAAGAACATGATGTGTGTTCAGTGTTTGCTAACTGCATTGTTAAGTTCGCCTTTAACTAGGCTGCCTCAATTGACTTCTTGTTGTGTGGAAATAGATCGTTATTATCATCAAGTATATGGATTGTCTGATCATCAGGAATAGGAAGTAGGATTTCATTACAAATTGTAAAATTAGGCTGAAGATGCCACGGGAATTCGGAGTTTTGACAACGCTTTAACCAGTAACACCATCTAATCTGAATCGTACCCAGCACGTGAAATCAAAAGACAGAAGCGAGGAGGTTCGAAGATATGTTCAATAGGCTATTAATATATCGTGGATCGACTGATCTAATCTGGATAGCGATTGCAGGGGATGTTGAGTGCGGAGTTCCCACTCGTGATCTGGTTCGGACATAAGAACGAACGCCTTCAGCTACGTGAATCTGTAGAATTACGGTCTACTATGATATTAACACTGCTCTAATAATAGACCTAATCCCAAAATTGTAGATTTGTTATGATGTAACTGCCTAATCTATAAGATCTTACGTGGAAGTCACATCATCATCCACACCAACTCACTGCGTCGTAACGATTACCAATACATGATATAGAACAATCTTAGGCCAGAGATTAAACAATATATTTAATATGAATGAAAGATATAACGTAACATTTAGCAGAGACCACGCCTGCATGGCCGAGCCATGCCATGCGATCAACTCCGATTTATTTAATTCATTATTCCCCCTTCTCTATTCTTCTGAATTTCTCCGCGCCAAATGTTGAATGCCTATTTCCCAATATTGCCTGATGGTCGGGCCCAATGCCACTACAAGCCCACTAAAACTAATGTGGTCAGCATCCAATATCGATGACTTACAGAGCTATTGGTTTTGGGGATTTATTTACAGCTACAAATCACTCCCCCCGGTGGTGTAGTAATGACACGGGTTTATCGTTGGTAACCACCATTCAGATAGCTTGCTATGCTTACTAGCGTCTGGTCGTCTTTTCTTACTATAACGGACTATATGGTATAATATTGTTATAAGGAAATAAAGTAAAATGAAAATTTCGGTTCCTCGTAAACTTCATTGTTCTTTTAATCAAAAACAGGAGAACGATATTATCGTTGAATCTTTCTTCTTTTGAACAGTAACAGGGAGCCAGAATAGAACGAAATGCTTTTCCATACAGAAATGGATATTTTAAAGTAATTTTTCCTACCATCATATTTCTTAGTCAGAAATTCTACTCTCCTAACCAGGTCCACTTAAATCGACGGTCTTATAAAATACCGTGTCGTCTTATAATATCTTACTTCCCATCGGAATACTGTCATCATTCGCCTTACGATTTAGACAATTGTTAGATGCTGGAGTGACGATGTGTAACCTGTCCAAACATTGTGACAGAATTCATTCGACTTGTCGAAAATGTTTATTTCAGCAGCAGTACTAATAATAAAAATTAGTTGAACTGCAACGACCGAACTGTCAATATTCGGACTACTTTCTTCTCTAAAGCGTACGAAGCGTTTTTGAGTTAAATATGTCAAAACAAATGGTTCAAATGGTTTTGAACGAATTATAAGTAGCTTTCGTCTAACGGGCTTCCGTATCTAATAACAGTGGATCACCAATACCTCCAGGCAAGAACCTAGGCACAGTAACAATAAAAGAGAAAGGAAATTGGTAAATCATAGTAAGATACTATGTTTAGTCCTTAAGAATAGATCAAGTCGCCTCTTAAAGGACTCTTGAGAAGTTGCTTGGACTAGCTCAGCTGGCAGCAAGTTCCAGCATTTGACAACTCTTAAGGAGTAGAAATTGTGTCTGCAGTCCGTTCTACTATGTTGTATCTCCAGTTTTTGGGTGTTACTCCTTAGGTTAGTGTTGGGACTAAGCTTAAGTAGGTGTTTAAGAGGGTGTCCAGGAGTGTTAAGGATACTGTAAGCCATTAGAAGGTCACCTTTAAGACGCCTATACTCTAATGGGTAAAGGTCAAGTGATTGTAGGCACTCATCGTAAGGCTTAAATTTGAGTCCCTGAACTGATTTCGTGGCTCGCCGTTGGATACGCTCCAGAGTGTCCTTATCCTTTTGTAGTGAGGGAGGGAATACTATGTTTCCGTACTCTAAATAAGGACAAATAAAACTGTTGAAGATTATGTGAAAAGTTCTTTCGTCAAACAAGCCAAGAATGCGCTTCAATGTTACCAGCGCAAGGTTTGCTCAAAAGGCATCTTTGTCACAGTTAGCGTAAGACTTTAAGTCGTAGGGCACCAGAACTCCTAAATCTTTTTCGACTCGGGATACTACTAGAGGGGAGTTTTCTAAGTTGTAACTGTAGTCTGCCACATGTCGCAGATGGACTACTTTACACTTTGGACTGTTAGAGGTAAGTCCGTTGTCGTCTTCCCAACTTTGAAGTCGAGTCAGATCCTCCTGAAATGTCTGTATATCCTCTCGGTTGCGTATCTTCCTCCAAACGTTCACGTCATCGGCAAAGAGCAATATGTCTGACGTTGCCTGTTGAGGAAGATCATTCATATAAATCAGAAAGAGAAGAGGTTTTAGTACTGAGTCCTGGGGGACTCAAACGGTGCGACCTGTGCTATACAATCAAGGTTTTCTCTAAGACACATTAGCATGCTGAGAATAAAAAATATTCGCAACAAGATGGGATCAGATATCCATCTGCAAGGATTCTAGAAATCTTTCCAAGCAGACAGTCAATGGTTAACAGTCACACACTGAACCACGCTATCACCTTGAGCCCAGTCAAACACGACCTTGTTGTCCGGCAACATACAACAGAAAATTAGGAGACAAAAGATAAGTCTTTGATCAAAATCACGTAATAAAAGCTCAGATGAGTGTGGTTAAACGAGATCAGAACAAAGATTAAAATACACGACGGGGAGAAGAAACAAATAAATGACAGTACTGTCCAACAAAAACACTGTGGAGGGACTTTCAGTTTTCTCCTTCCATTATACAAACGTCACTAAAAGGGATTTTACCTCGAGCCTAAAGTACGAAGGTAAAAATACTGAAGAAAACAGTCAGGTTTCGTGACACTTGAGCCGCTAATTAAACCACATTGACTATCCAAATATTACCTACGAGACAAAATCTAAGCACTAGCCAAATCCAATGAGTACTCACTAGTTAATGGTATGCCCGTACGATCAAACAAGCCCTAGCGGCTCCACTTCGTTTCTCTGTTTACATAATCTTAAAGGTTCAACTTTGCAGTTGAAATAACTGGTTGAGGTTGGCAGACTATGGGCTAAATACCCATGTAATGTTTTCGGCCACAATGCGATAGTCTCAGTTCCTAGATAAATGATGGTGATATGAGGAAAATGCGCAAATGAAAATATTGTCAAGGGTTAGTAGGGGAGAGAGTACAAGAATATATCACACGTAAGATGATATATTGTCAGCAAACACTACATACTCTTAGTTTGTTGATAACTGTATAATTGGGACGTGTTAATAAATTGACTATGATACAAAACGCTAGGTTTTGTGGTGAAGGGAAATCTGTCTTCTGGATTTCTGAGTGGCTATCACATGAGACAAAGCAACTTGTTATATGAAGTCTTGGATGAGGAGTGCGAGAATCAATTAGTGGTAAACAGTCACCTGATATCTCGTTACATTTAAGGGTATATTGAAAGTTCTCTCATTTATTAATAATAATATATTTCTGCATGAGTAGGTACACGCCATTTTTACAGGCATGATCTATAAATTACAACATTTGTTGGAGCATAGGATGCTTTCCAACTTATTAAGTTTATAGTTGTTATAAAGTAGACTAGTAGAGCGCTTGCTTTAAATCATGACATTGAGTTGACGCATACGTCACGTTTGTTCCAGACGTCAGAAGTTCCATAGCTGTGCCCTCAGAGCGAGATTCTGAAGAAAAAATAAAAAGAGAAACAGCAGAGCAGCAAGGCACCTGGATATGGACTCTAAACCTTGCCTAACATGGCGTAGTAGAACAGACAGAGGTATAATAAATTAGATTAAATTGATATTATCCCTTGTTAGAGTGAGATGAAGTCAGAGGCTCCATTTAAGAAAATGTAGTAATAAAGAACAATGAATTGTGATGTTTAACAAGTTGTAGTAAGCTCATATGAAGGAAGGGAAGTTAAGGTTGGTACAAGGAAAGCTGTTTATTGGAAGGGAGTATGCATATAGAGGGTGAAGTGTTGAGAATATTAATAACTATATCTTTTATTGTCTGATTTTCTTTCTTTCTTTTTTTTGTTCATCCGATGCCAGCCACACAATCCTAGTGTGAAAGTCCGAGTTAGCATGTCATAGGTTGTCTTAGTAGAATAGCCAATTCAGTATAAAATTGGAAACATGAGTCTGAGTGGTGAGCGTAGGAAGACAATCTATATCACAGATTGATTGACCTATGCTCAATCATAGAGAGCCTGATACATACAAAATGTTCTGCCCGACAAACACGGGTGGATTGAAGTCATCGCCCTCACTATCAATGCTTGCTGGTCAGTAACTCCACCCTCCCTCCTTTTGTGATGTTAGGCTCATTTAAGCTTATTTTTGGATATATATCATACTACATACAGTCCTCTGTTTCCCAACCTGTTGGAAAACACTATTTCTATAAGTACCACTTTACAGGCTTATCAGGCAGTTACAAATTCTGAACTGTGGGTGAGGCATCGATGCAGTGCTTTAATTGACTATAGTATAAAGTACAGTTTGCCAATTAGAGTATAAGCATTAAGAGCGGTGTAATGTAGGATAGTAGTTTAATAAAGCGGGCGGAAAAGTATAGCAGTTTATGGGTTGTAGATAAAGTAACGAGCGGAGAAATAATATTAATTGCTAGTCAACATAGTGTGCAGAAGAGTAAAAAGCTAATAAGCAATAAACAAGAAGAGACCCACACTAACTTGGTGCTGATGTTATTCACGAAATCGTCCGATAAAGACGAAACTGGTGTACACAATCGCTTTCCAGCCTCCTCCATTCTCTTTATCACTTTCAGATGACCTGGAAAACAATGTAAGCGACGCGATATTGAGCAAAAAATTACGTAAATATGATTTGTTATGCGTAAAAGAACAAAGAGGCTTTCATTGGAACAAAAGGTTGATGTGAAAAATGTTGAATGAGACCGGTAGAAAAACATCACTCTGGTGGTATAAGGTTGGGTAAATCAATAACGTAGATGATTTGCGAATGATTAGCTGCTTACTCGAGTTACATGGAAATGGTGTGACGAACCAGCTAACTTTGAAGTAACGCCTCAATGTCACCACCAAACATGATTTATTTATTTGAGCACATAAATATTGGTACAGGGGGGCACCAAATATATATGCGCCACACAAAACAGTGATAATTAGAAGAGAAGGAGAAAAGAGAAGAAAAAAAAAAGTAATGAACGTGGGGAATTATAAAAAAAAGAAGAGAGAGAGAGAGAGAACAATGGTGGGGGAAACGGAAAGGTACAATCAGAACAGATCTTTCAGTTAAGGAAGAATACGACCACCTTTTTATGAAGAAAGTAAAAGGTTACAGCAGGATCGCCACTGGCTTCTATTCTGAGCCATATCTGATAACGTTACACCATCTCTCGGACCCCAACCAGGGAGTCGTGAAGGACCAACATAAGCTAGCCCTTTGCAGCTTTCTTTCATACCACGACACCATGTCATATACTGACCACCTCTCCGCTTTTTCCAACCAGTCCCAGAGTCGGCAAATAATGCACGACGAGGAATTCTCTGGGACGACATTCGTAGAACATGTCCAAGCCACCGAAGTCGGTGTTTCAAGATGGTGACACCAATTTCATTATCGTCTCTGTGACCGAACACTCGATGCCGAACCTCTGCATTACTGACATGGTGTTGCCACTGGATGCCAGCAATCCTTCGGAGGCAACGATGATCGAACACAGAGAGTCGTCTAACATCCTCAACTCGGAGAGGCCAGGTTTCACAAGCATAGAGCAAAACTGCTCTCACCGTCGCGTTGTAGATCCGACCTTTTACGGCCAGACTGACATCACGAAGGCGCCAAAGATGGCCCAGATTGGCATAAGCCGCTCTGGCTTTCACTATACGTGCATTGATCTCATCACTCACGCCACCACCAGCACTTATGCAGCTACCTAGATACACGAACTTCTCGACTACTTCTATCTGCTCACCATCCAGAGTGAGTACAGGATTAGAATCCTGCCAGTCTTGTAGAAGTACTTTGCACTTCGAAGGTGCAAAGCACATACCATACCTACGGACACTGATTGCCAACTGATTAAGTGCGGATTGCATAGCTTGGGCATTATCGCACAGTAAGACAATATCATCCGCATACTCAAGGTCGAGAAGTCTTTCTCCAGGCAACAGATCCACACCACCATTACTTACATCCGTCAGAGCTGTTTCCAGAATGTCATCGATGGCAAAGTTGAAGAGGAATGGTGAGATTGGGCAACCCTGCCTAACTCCACTGCTTGAATGGAATAGTGGAGAAAGGTGGTTGTATGCCCTCACTCTACCTGAGGTGTTTGTATATAAGGCTTTTAGGATGTTAATAAACTTCTCAGGCACACCCTTCTTCAATAGACACTCCCAGAGAACAGTTCTGTCCAACGAATCGAAAGCAGCCTTGATATCAAGAAACACTACGATTGTTGGCCTTTGATAAGTATGGCGGTGTTCTAACACTTGGCGGAGGGTGAAGATATGATCAATACATCCTCGACCAGAACGAAACCCAGCCTGCTCCTCGCGAATCAATCCTTCTCGGGTTCTGAACAACCTACAAAGTATGACGGAAGCCAATAGCTTGGACGCAATCGGAAGTAGACTTATCCCCCGATAGTTGTTACAGGAACAACGTGAACCCTTTTTAAAGATAGGGACAACTATCGACTCATTCCATGACGTTGGTACACTCTCTAGTTCCCAGATCTTTGTAAACAACGTCGTCAGTCCTTTAGTCAGAAAGTCACCACCATCTTTAAAAAGAGCCGGGGGTAAGTCGTCTGGGCCTGGTGATTTGTAACGTTTCAAGAGTTGGAGTTCCTTGCGGACTTCCGCCTCATTTGGTGGATCAGTCGTCACCGGCCAAGGAGGGCAGGACAGTCTGACCGATGTTGCCGGAGCAGCAGGCCAGTTGAACTGCCCTTCAAAGAATTCTGCCCATCGTCCAAGACGTCGATGGATGTTAGTGATTGGCGTTCCGTCATCCTCGCAGATTGTTTCGCTCACACCAGACTTCTTGCTGCCGGTGGCTCGGATGAGTTGGAAGAGCTTCCGGTAGTTACCAGATGCAGCTGCTGCTTCCAACTCACTGGCACGATCCGACCACCAGGTTTCTCGGTCCTTACGCAAGCTTTGCCCGATTTCATTACGTAACAACCTTCGTCTGTGGTCAAACTCACGGTCACCCGGAGTAGACCGACGGGCTTCAATCAGTTTTAAGGAACCAGAAGAAACCCAGTGCTTGTAAGCGGGACGTTTCGCAATCCCACAGCTGACTTGACCCGCCATTTTCATGGCGTCATGCAATTGCAACCAATGCTCATCTATACTTTTCGGTGGAATAGTGGCTAGCCTAGAAGCTAGCTCGGCTCGGTACTTACTAGCAACAGAAGTTGCAGCCAGCTTGCTAACATCAATCCTGTGGTGGCGGTCACTTCGTTGTCCACTGAAAAGTAAGGTAAGATTGGCGCAGACCGGAGCATGATCAGATTCCAGATAGGTACTCCAAAAGGAGCGGCAGTCTTGTACACAACCGCGCCAGCGGTAGCTGAGTCCAGGCTTGAGATGCAGAAGGGGGACGCCAGGTGGCACATCGGCGATGACTGTGCCGAAAGTTAGTGCTAGCCAGAAACAGGTTGTGGTCTGTGCATAGTTGCAGTAGACGTTCCCCGTTATCCGTCCTGCGACCAACGAGTCCCCATCGGCCACCTAAACGACTCTCTTCTGTGCCTAGACGCCCGACCTGAGCATTCAAGTCTCCAGCTAGTACTACAATATCTGTCGAGCGCACTTTCTGGAGAAGAACAGATAACTGGTGGTAGAACTCATCCTTGATTGCATCCGGGCTGCAATCTGTCGGGGCATAGGCGGAGATGACGAAAAGACATCGTTTCTCACGCCGATTTCTTCTCACTCTGATGGTACTTTCTAATCTAACAGCACATAACCGACTGTTAATGGGGATCCAGTCGACTAGTGCTGCCTCAGCTCTTGCGCTTAGTGCGACACCAACGCCAGCAAGACCAGACGAAGATGCCACAGGGTCCCCGGATAAACGCACGTAAAACAAGCTTTTTGGAGCGACAGATGGAGAGCGAACTTGTAGTACTTCACCAGAGTCTTGAATACGGGTCTCGGATAGACAACACACATCAATATTAAGACTTTCCAAAGACATTGCCAGCCCTATCTGTTGTCCGACCTGCATAAGTGTGCGAACGTTAAAGGCAGCCAGTTTGAATGGTGCGCGTGGTTTCAGAAAGACTGCTTCAGTACTCTTATTCGATGGTAACATACAATCTTCAAACCAGGCAGTGACTCGAGAACGTTTAGATAAAGCTGAATTTTTACCATAGGCGAGCTGCTGTCTGAGTCGAAACGGATACAAAAAGTAGAAATAGGAGATAGTGAGTAAATGACGTAGTAAATAATAATAATAATAACAATAACAATAATAATAGTATCAGTCATTTCAATGTTAGTCAGAGAAGAACGAATATTTTCCGTAAGCGAATATTTCATCATGTTTTGGTGTGTGGGCTGAGATACTGCCCGGGTGCCCAAACCGAAGCAGGTGGTTTTCTTAGGGGGCCACACCCCGAGCCTTTGACCTAAAGGTCTAGTCCACAAGGCAGTGGAGCATCGTGAGGAGATGCAGTCCCATGGAAGCCGGTGACCAAAAGTTGGTTCATACGCCATTTGTTCCTTCAGGATACTGGAGCCCATGTGCACCATAGAATTGGGATCCGGTTATAGCGCCGGACGTTCGCTTTTCGTCCTCTCATTTTCGTAAACAACACCCCCGCCACGAGAAGGCAGTGAGTAGGACTTCCCTGGCAGAGGCTGTATACGCGTGGCCGTGTGAGAGTATTTCGAGAGGGAGGGCGAACCCTCCCCGCTCTCGGCCATACCAGGGCATTTGGGGGCACCAAACATGAACTACCCTATGAAGACCTTATGACTCAATGAACGTTATTAGGGGAATATTTTGGTAAGACTAAATACAGGGTAGAGAGTGCGACCACCACCACGTAAGTCTATTCGTGGTGTACATTTAACTGCTGTGCAATGATTACCGTTATCGTTGACGAGAATCGGTGAACTGCTTGACATTCAGTGACCCAACTGCCAGATGATTTGGCTAGGGTTCAGTGACGTGTCACTGGCTGTATGATCACTTATCTCAAAATTGTCCGCAAAATATGACAATTGATAAAAGCTTTAGACTTTTATTTAACAAGTAGAGCTACAGCACAAAACATCAACAGAAAGCAATGACAGAATAAGAACATGTACGTCTGCCGAAACTCGTTAATTCTGTATTCTACTTAAAACAACTTCGTCCTCTTTTTATGGTCTTTGATTTTCAGGCTCTAAGTGGCAATATTTATTGTACCCTTAATTTGAACAGTAAAAAAATAAACTGATATGAAGTTGTAGAAGTATGGTCTACTATGATATTAGCACTGCTCTAATAATAGACCTAATCCTAAAATTGTAGATTTATCATGATGTAACTGCCTAATCTATAAGATCTTACTTGGAAGTTACATCATCGTCTACACCGATTCATTGCATTGCAACAATTACCTATACGTGATAGAGAACAAGCTTAGGCTAGAGATAGAATATATTTAATATGAATAGAAGATACAAGATAACATTCAGCTGGGACCACGCCTGCAAGGCCGAGCCATGCCATCCGATGAACTCCTACCTATTCAATTTATTATTCCCGCCTTCTCCATTCTTCTGTATTTCTCCGCGTTAAATGTTTAATGTCTATTTCTCATATTGTCTCGTGGTAGGGCCCAATGCCACTACACTACTCTCCTACCAGAATCAACGTGACGTTGGTTCGATACCGAGTTGTGAGGGATTGTCGCGCGCTGGAGGTTAGCAAGAATAATAAGAATCATCCGGGTATTGATGAACTGAAAGATAAATCAAAAAGAAGGCAGCAGCATCTGGTCGGGAAACACATGTAATAATTCCAACACATCTGATTGCATGTTTAACACGATTAGAATGAAAATTTAGGTAAATATTATTCCAGCTAAACAAAGTGGGATTATAATAATAATAAAATGACTCCATGTAGGGATATTTTATTGAGTCGCCGTAATAATAATAATAGAACGTAAGATGCGTGTTAATATCCGTTGGTTAATAACTTAACTTATAGGTAGTAAGTATTTTGTGTTTATAAATATTAAAAGCAATCCATATTGTAAAAATGCTGATATTGGTATTAGTTTTGGTTTAAATTATGAAATTAAATAACGTTTATGCCTGTAAGCTGTCCATATGAGTTGATTTCCAATTGGATCTGTATTAGTAGGCTAACTGAAAGAACAAAAGTATAACCATGGAGAAGAATTCCAACTAGTGTTCCAGTTAGTTTGATACGGTTTATTTAGATATGGGGAGATTTTCTCGACCTTATTTTTACTTGACCGTGATAGAATTTAGTAATACAACTAATACATATGAATTGTTATCAAAAATTTTTAAATACGTGAAAAGTAATAATTATGTGGATTTTGGACAGATAGATAAGAGCGATTCGTTAAACATGAGTGTATCCGTTAGAGATATGCTCTAGACTCAATGTTCTGATTTGCCATAGACTATTTATTTATATTCATACCTATCGGCTGATGGTACATACATGTTAGTTGCAAGTGCCAGTTTAGTATAAGACGGAATGCTATTTCATTGAGACATAGTGATTATAAGCAATTGAAATCAGTTAAGCCTATGTGCCACATTTCTAGGTAATGTGGTGCTGCAAGATGTGTTCGTCTAAATAAGTTTTTACAAGATGATTAACAGCGAGTGATGCTCATGTGATTACCAGGGAGAACATAAGTTGTAACCAAGGGGAGTACACTCCCAACTCATGTCTATGATAATGGCTTGAACCTTAGTCAGTGTTGGGGTAAATTCGACATTTATGTTTTCAGTTTGCAGATTTGCTCGACTGCTTATACTGATGATTTGCATGCATGATTGTGTCGCTAAACCTCCAGTTAGACTGACAAGGTTTTGAGATATTTACTGAATGAGCAACTGATAAACATACTGTAATCATCCGTAGTGAATGAAAAGAAAAACAACACTACTTAATGATAATTATAAGTCAATTTGCTGACCGATTTGTTAATAGTTTCGTCAACTTTATCAATCATATTACGTGATTGTCAAGTCATGACAATGCTTTATGACGATATCCTGAAACCATTATGTCTAACTAATTATAGTGTTGATTGAGGATCAGCCGGTGGAAAAAATAGGTATTGTTGCTTCAGGTGATTTGAAATTATCAGAAATTTGTAGCGTTGAAGAAACCGAGCCGCCTAATTATATTATAATTTTCAATTCAAAAATATACATCTAGTGTTAATTTTAGTAATAGGTTCCGGAGTTTAAATTTTAAATGTTTGTTTAGCCAACAACTACCTGATAGTTTAGCTATCATACTAAGGCAGTATGCTAGTACTCAAATTTGTAACTTTATTATCTAAACTATGTTTGACTTTTTATGTTACTAATATGGTAGACCGATTTACAAACCGAAATACGTATAGCAAGAATGACTATGATGGGTTTGGTGAGAAATGCTAAAGGCGATTCAAATGACTTTCGAATTCAAAAGGCATGGAGATATAATGCAACGCATTTACAGGGTAGTTTAACATGCAGGTTATTGATGTATATGACAAACATTGTCAGAAAAATAATTTTAAAGTTAAGACTGCTTATGAAACTTCAGGCAGGATTATGATGAGTTATAAACTTCCCATAAGAGGTTCCTGTATTTAACATAGTGGCACGTACAAATATGTAGCAAAAGCAACTGGAAAATATATAATGTTAAGTACAAAAAAACATCCAGTATAATAGTTAAACTCGCCTGGATTATTTTCGAAAATTGGAATATTAAATAGACGACATATGTAACGCCATTCGTGAGAAGTAATGATCCAAAAGCATCCAGAATAAAACATGCAGTATGGTTATTAATTCCAGGGTTCTTGCTGCCGCTGAGGTTTTTGTCACTTGCTCGGATCAGAACAATTGAGTGAATCCAGATAATTGTGTGGTTGCCATTGAACGAGCCATCTAAAATGGCCTTATGATTGCAGAAAACTTATAGCTAAAACTCACCGTATGTTTTTGTAGTAGTGTCATCCTTGTTGTTTGGCAATGGAACTCGAGAATTGGAAATTAGGCAGGCAGTGGTCGGAAGAAAAAAGATTACAGGATAGTGCAAAGTTTAAGACAGAATGGGTTAAGTGAAGGGATACTAAGAATTAGATCCAGATCAATATTTAGTCCTTGATTTCATGGTTAGTCAATGTATATTGAGGTTATTTGCAGGTCATATTTGCTAGAGCTTGATGGTAAACTAAGTTTATTTCGCTGAAGCATGAAAATGCTACTAAAACTTGTTAACGAACCATCAAACGCTAATTAGTTAATGTAGATGACCAGTTTTTATTATTGATTGAGCTAGTAAGTTATGAGAACTAATCAATATAACATTACGATAATACATATGAGCATTAATCAGAGAACTATTAGAATAATGGGTTTACATAAGTATATATAGATCCAGAGATATCAGGTGAAAGAGAAAAAATAATAATCGGTTGCGTTTCTTAGGTCGGGCTCACCAATGTAGAATTATGGTCTACTATGATATTAGCACTGCTCTAATAATAGACCTAATCCTAAAATTGTAGATTTATCATGATGTAACTGCCTAATCTATAAGATCTTACTTGGAAGTTGCATCATCGTCTACACCGATTCATTGCATTGCAACAATTACCTATACGTGATAGAGAACAAGCTTAGGCTAGAGATAGAATATATTTAATATGAATAGAAGATACAAGATAACATTCAGCTGGGACCACGCCTGCAAGGCCGAGCCATGCCATCCGATGAACTCCTACCTATTCAATTTATTATTCCCGCCTTCTCCATTCTTCTGTATTTCTCCGCGTTAAATGTTTAATGTCTATTTCTCATATTGTCTCGTGGTAGGGCCCAATGCCACTACACTACTCTCCTACCAGAATCAACGTGACGTTGGTTT